>OZ018325.1:186892289-187397289 GCA_963969495.1 Ceratothoa steindachneri
CAATGTTCCCTAACCCCTGAGCTCCGGTTTGGGATGGTGGGTTTTTAGCAACCTGCTTCACCCCCACCCATACCTTCCTCACATCCCCTTTCCTTCTCACTTCACTATCTATCTTTTTACGCCGTGCCCAAGGTGGAGTCACCATGCCGAAGGGCTGCCAGGTCACCAGGTGGAAGGAGTGACCTAAAATGGCGGCACCTGGCTCTGCCAGCCCCCTACGCACCCCTTGCAGATCGGGCTATTGCGAAGGGTGATTAGCGTTTGCTTCCCGCAGAAAGAATATGGTCTCATGCCCGATGATTTAAAACCTCAAATAGAACTCTTCCCCTTTCCCCCTCACCATCGACGGAGCCGCTTTAGAGCAGCTCCACTGAAAAAATGGAGCCGCATCCTCCCTTGTGCTCTTGCAGGGGACCCTCCAAATCTTTTTAACCGGAGAGGAGGCTTACTCATCTCCTTTGCCTACGGGTGTAGGGGACTTTCCCTCACCCTCTTGTCTGGAGGTGCCCTCGAGTGCCTCCCTCTCTCCAGCGGCAGTCCCCCCTTTACTTTCCAAGAGGACTGCCAAGAAAGCCAGCTGGCAGCCCATAAGCATCCCCTCCCCATTGAAGCGGCTCGGCAGTGCAAACCCCCTTAGGGGGGAGAGGGAAGACAGGACCCATCGGCCGCTTACCTTCAGAGACTTGCTGTCTCGTATACTACCCTAGCGAGGGTCAAGGCCTTTGCCTCTCCAGACTCTACTCGTGACACCGCTACCAATGGGCCCTGTGATGTCGTGGGAGGGATGGTCAAATGGAGCCTCCCACCCGGGATAAACATGATTTTTGAGGCAACCCAGCCTCGGACGATAGGGCCTTTCTTCCATGGGGGCAATTTCGGGCTTGGCGCCAAGAACCGAGCCCGAGTTCGCCCCTGTGCAAAGTCCTCTTCAAACAGCGCGGGTCTCCAAGGCAGTAGAAGGAGGGGAGGGATCTCCTCCGGCCGGTGGCCCTGCCTCCACCAGGACCTTCTCCATCTAGGAGAAGGACCTGTCTGAGGTTGGTCCATCTGGCCTGGGGGCTCCTGCCGGCGGAGGGGAGAAGCGGGTTCATTCGCCGCCCCCCTCTCCTAAAAAGAAAAGAAAAAATAGACGAAAAAGACTCGGGGCTCCTCTCCATCCCCAGGGGCTGCGGGGATGGATGGGTCTACTACTTAGGTAAGCGACCAAGCCAAGATCGGCATGATAGGCTCCGCTGCCTCCCCGGGTGCGGAGTCCCTGATAAAGACCAAAAGTGCAAGTACAAGTGCGCAGAGAGGATCCTCATTTACGTCGGGGCCCCTCATTCAGAGACTACCCGGCGTTTTCGAGTCCGCTGGCTTCAAACGCTTCCTGGTTATTCGCTCCACTAATGATAGCATGTTGGCTAAGGGCAACATGATCCATCAGAGGAGAGCTTTAGCTAGTGTGATTGGTAGAGAGCCGAATGTCACCCGTTTCTCGGACGCGAGCCTTCTGGCGAATGCGTCGAATCTATCCGAGGCGGCCATCTTTAGTGCCCTTCGGACACTTGATGGCACACCTGTTAGTGTCGAACGTGAGATGAGAAAACAGGGAGGGGCCTCGAGACCTACCCCTACACTCACTCTTCGTCACGTTTAACTGTGACAAGGTTCCTGAGTCGGTGCGTGCCGGTTGGTATCGCTACCGTGTGAAGGCATTCGTGCCACTGCGGCGCAGGTGCTATTACTGCCACCGCTTCGTCCATACTAATCGCTCCTGTCAACGTGCAAATTCGGGGTTACCCGAAGTCTTTGTAAGTTGCTCCAAGGCCGCACATGAGATTTGTCGCAAGGCCATCTTCTGAGGTTTCTAAAGCTGTCCCCCGAAAGGAGGAGAGCACCCTAAGGAGCTTCGGCTCCTTCTCCTTCGCTTACGCCCAGTGGTGAGCTGGGTGGCTCGGAGACAGTGGATCCTCGAAAAGAGGGCCCCCCGCAGCCGAAACCACCCCGCCCGCCGAAAGTTTCTAGGCGGAAGGAGGAAAAGACTCGCATGGCGAGCCCAACCTCCCTCAATAAGTCCTTGAATGCGACAGCGCCTTCAGCGCATTGCCCTGCCAACAGCGCCGGGAGTTCTGCCTCCAGCAAGCGTACGGCCATTCCCGTGAGGGTATTCTCTTCGAAGAGGGCCCCCGCATCTTCCTTGAGCTAGGCCTGGAGAGTATATTCCTTCAATGGAATGGCCGCGAACTCCGTGCTAACTGGGAGGAGTTGCGGAGGTTTGTCCCCTCCCGTTCCCCGTTAGCTATCTTTTTGCAGGAGACCATGCTGGGTGCATGCCAGCTGCCCACCCTCCCGGGGTATAAGGGTTTTGCGACTCCACCATCACGGGATTGTGGCCGGGCAAGAGGATCCGCGATTTACACCTGCATATGTCTCTGTTCTTTTCTCTCTAGATATCTCATTTCAGGCAGTAGCTGTGCAGCTGCACCTTGATAGGAAATATACTGTTATTTCCGCGCACATTCCACCGTCAGCCCACTTCGACGCGGGGGACTTCCGTAGCGCCGTGGCACGGTGGTCGAGGCCTTTTCTCTTGCTCGAAGGTCTAAACGGTATACACCCCCTCTGGGGAGACTACTTTATTAATCCCCGGGGTCAAGTCCTTACCGACCTGATCGACAAGCTGGAGATAGGTGTCCTAAATGCGGATGAGTTTACCCAAGACCCGCGCAGTGGTCCGCATTTCAGTAAATGACTGATTTTTCAATCTCAGTCAATGAGTTTAGGTCGGTAGGTGAGGCCGTTGAGTTCTTCTCCGGCAACCTCATCGCCGTGGGCCTAACTACCATTCCTAGAACGCCTGGCCGTTTTGCACACCGAACGCTTCCGTGATGGCTAGTCTACTGTGAGATGGCACTCAAACAGAAGTGTTATGCCTACATGCCCTATTAGCGAACTAGGGCTAGGTTCCGGTATATTTCGAACCACGTCCGCCGCTCTTCTTGGCGGGGCATACGCGTCTTCACTTAACGGGAAGATTCCTCTAGCAGAGGTGTGGAAGCGAGTCAAAAGAATTCGGGCCAAGTTCTCGCAGGACCCTCCTCCCGTTTTCCAGGAGAATGGTACCGCAATCTCGACCCCGCGTCCGTTGCAGAATCCTTCGCGACCTCTTTTTCTGCATTCTTTTCCCGTCATGCTGCTCCGCTAGTATTCAATGCGCGTCGTGATGCTGGGGATATGCCACTCGCTCTGCGCCGTGCACGGTGCATTATTCGCCTTTCCATGCGAGCCCGGCGCCTCCCTCAGTCGCAAACAGTATCACTGCATCCGCAGCTGATCCTATGCTGCCGAGAGAGGGCAGTCATATACTAAGCCCTTTGGGTTTAGGGTTAGGCAACTCCTTCGAGAGCTCGGTATAGCTCTCGGTCCGGAGGCGCCCCTGTTCTGTCCAGGACGCCACCCTGGAGGATACCACCTTTGACTATTTGTCGCCACGCCTCTGCTCCCAAAGCTTGTACAGCGCCGGGAGTATTGCGTTTGACCTTTTTGGAGCACACCTCGTGTCACGCTGGAACCGTGCCAGTGTATACGGATGGCTCCAAGTCCCAAGAAGGGTTTGATTTCCACGCCTTATCCCTGCTGTTTGAAGTCAGCGGGGCTCTGTCAGGCGCTGCGTCTGTTTTAACGGCCGAGCTGGTTGCAATACACCACTCGGGTACGGGAGCTAACGCGTCGTGCCGGGATTGGACACAGGATTGTGATTTATAGCTACTCACAAAGGGCTCTGAGTGCTCTCGGGGCATTGGAATCTCCGCATCCTCTGATTCGCGATATCCGTCACGCCCCGGTTTTGGCGAACCGGGTGGATATCGAGATTTTCTTGTGTTTGATTCCTGCGAAGACTGGGCGACCAGACCAGCGTTTCGCTCTTCCTCACACCGATTACATGGCAGGAATACGGGCAGCTCTTCGGACTGTTTGGCAAAGAAAATGGGTGACGGTTGATGGGAACTTAAAGTTACGTGCCATCTCACCGCGACTGTTCCCATGGACCTATCCTCCAATGCCGCGACGGATTCAGGCTTCTTTTTGTCGTCTCCGAATTGGACACACTCGCGGGACGTACCGATGGAGCGCTCGCCCACGCCTTATTGTGATGACTGCGTTGACCCCCAGACTGATTGGCACATTCTTGTTGGATGTCCCAATCTGGGTAATCTTCGCGCACATTACCTGTCGGGACGAGTGGAGTCGCTATCGCTTGTTCCTTGTACTCAGGACTGGTTCGTGCACAAACTTGTGGACTAAACGACTTTTTGGAGGAGGCTGGTCTCCTCTTCTTTATTTGACGGTTTTTTGTAGGTCACATGTTCCTGTGCCAGGGGGATCACATGTTCCTGTGCCAGGGGAAGACTGGCCTACCCTGGACTCCGGAGCGCGCTTCCTTCTTGTTCCCTTCTTGCTTTGTTTTCTTTTTTCCTTTGTTTTGTCGCCCAGTGCTTCTTAGCCTCTGTCTTTCTTTTTATCTGTGATTTGTTATTTGCATATTATTTGTTTTTTAATCTCCCCTAGTAGTAGGCTGTGATGTGATTACGGCGACCTTTGCCCTAATAGGCAGTCGCCAGATGGGCTCTCAAAATTAAAAACCCCCGGATCTTTAGCGATCCTGAGTTTTTTTTTTTTTAAAAAACCCACTAAAAATATCCTGTATTTTTTCTTCATTGAATTGAAATATTCGTCTTCACAATTTCGGGTTGATGATGTTTGTTCAAGTATCCTTTCCATTCTCAGTCATTATTTCTTCTTAACCAATGGTGACCGTTTTATTTGAACTCCCATTTTTCTTTGTCACCCACCTCCCCCACCTTCTCGCTGAATGAACGTCTTCTTAACGGATTTCATCTGTTGCAATAGTTCAAATATGCTCTTACAAATAATTATTTAAAGTTACAGCCATTCTTCCTAATTAATAACGTCCCCATGGGATTCGAACTAGTGCTCGCTACAATACATTATAATCAGCGTAAAGCTAACCCGAACTGAGATTTCCCTCTGGCGACTAACCATGTCCGATGGAGCTTAATTTTACTTATGGTTGAAAGCTGCGTTTTCACTCTTCTCGGGTTTAGTTCAATTACTATATACAATTCTGGATAATTTTCCTGGTTGCTTTTTTAAGAAGACCTGGCGACTCTCTCCATGGACATAGTCGCCTTAATCAAACCAGCCAAATGATTTATTAGATTGTTAAAAAATTATGTTTTCATGCTGATTAATCTTTAAAATTACCCCCCAAATTTTTAGCCTGTGGTAGGGATGGATCATGACCACTACCTCGGTGTCAAATGCGTGTCGTTGGTGACCTGTATGGATGTGAGAGGATGCTCTGTGTAAATTGGCTCTCTCGTTCATTAGATCGCCTCGGTCCAGACTTTCATTATTGCCACTTAATGTGAAGTATCATTTGGCGTGGAATGCGAAGGAGATGTATGACTGGTGAAAGTGGGAACTAATTCCCCCCCATTTCTTTAATGGAATGATTCGACCCCCTGTACTGAGTACGAGGAGGCGAAATCTCGCGTGGTTGGGGCGATTGTACTTTGCAGCCCTAAGCTCCGGGCTATGAACCCCTGACATGACGAGAAGCCTAAATTACCATCGCCAGTGAATCCTTTGAGGAAATAAATGGCTTACTATTCTATTCTCTCCGCGTGAGAGCCACGCCTTAGCAACGGGGTCAATTCCCAGCCAAGATTTCGGCATTCGCAGGGAGCTTTCCGCCAATCGCCGGTACGTTGAGTTTGACGCGTGGGTTGCGGCAGCTTCCCCTCCCCTTAACATACTTCATAATACACATAGGCAATCGCTCATCCATCCCCACCTGTGTACACACAATACATGCCTCATGTCCACGGAAACTGCCGCAGGGAGTTATATATCTGCACCCCTAATATTGAATGGGTGGCTCTCCTTTGGGCCACGAAGGATTTTCGCGCTCGCTGGTTGAGGCAAAACACAGAACTGCCTCTCTTCCTCTCCGCAAAGGAATGCCCCGTGTAGACTGTTACAATTGGTACGTGGAGGACCGACACGTCCTTCCAATGCCCTCGGCTGTCCCAAACTAGACTGGTTCTTGCCTCCGGTGGGCTCCGGCTTAACCAAGTAGGAACGCCGCTTCAAACTAGAATGAAGTTAAGCCACATCAGGCTGGCAAGTTGCCGGATGGAGTCTGGATTTAGGTCGACTTTGCGGTGGCGGCCAAACCCTGTAGATACCCACAGTTCGGATCCCACGCTAAATTGTAGCTCCCCACTGACTGTAGACCAGTGATACCTCCCCCACCCCCCTCCCTTATCATCTTTCTTTTCCTTATCCTTTTACGCAACCCTAAGCGGACGTTGGGTGCAGCATGGGATGCCTTGCTGCAGCTGACACCTCTAAAATTGTATGCCCTTCCAGTCCCAACGCTGCAGGAGCATCTGTTGTCGACGTGGATGTACGTTTTCCTGGCATTTTCATTTTCTCAAACTTCAACACTTTCTGTGGTACATGCGCTCAAAATTTGAGTGAATAAATCCTGCTTTTCTGCACCTCCCCCCTCAATGAGGACCGCCCCCTAATTCCCTCGAGATTGGCAGTGATTGTTATTCTGATCTTTATGTGAATTTCATTATCGGACGAGTAACGGGTCGCGCAATTATCAATGGCGTCGATGCATGCCAACACATTCTTTGTGCAATGTTGTGGTGGTGAGAATGATAGATCTCTCGGGTTATGTTCTCCGCTTCCTGATGTCATTTGCTTATTTCACTCTTAGGATTCGCTCCTGAGCCGACCAGGGGAGAGTCTCTAAAACAATGCAGTGTTGTGAAAGTACAAAGCTGAGGTTAACTTCCAAACTAATTAGTTGAATGGTCATTGCAAATTTGTTGATTTTTGTTTAAACTTGTTTGTCTTTATGCTCGATATCCCGTTAGGAGATATATCTCGGTTGCTGAAATTACCCTCCTCTTCCACTAAAATTACACTTCCTATCTCATCCCTTTATGCCCAATCAAACATAAAGCTACCCCTCTTTGCTGCAGTGGTCCTTCTTAGCGATGGGGTTAGGGAATTGTGCGCCATTCCATTACCCTCTGCCTCACCTACTCTTCTCATTCTCGCCCCATCCCCTTCGAACCTATGCACAAACCTTTGGTGGTCTTTGTTGCTTTGTCTTTCCTTATAGGTTCATAAAAAAATCTCGCTTGATGTTTACGAATGGGCTAAAATCTATGCCGCTCTATCGACAGCGGAGTGATGGCTGGCAATGATTATTTCTCTTGCGACGATGAAATTTCACAATTGACGTTCGATTATGAGAATTTGAGTACCGTCGATACGAATCCGGAGTGGATATTACCCACGGAGGCTTTCCAGCCCCGTCGAGACATAGTGTATCGGTCGACGACACCTCCCGAGGACTTTTCATCGAGTACTCCTCTACAGAAAGAAGAGACCGGCCATCTCTCGTCTCAGGATGGTAGGGTACTCTAAAGGCTCATTTGTAAGCCTCTCTGATTTTTTCTAAAAACTGTGAAATAGAATCGTGTCTCTTTTTTATAAGCATATTTCGGGCCACAACGTTTAGTGTTGACGTGATTTTATATGGCACTCGGTCATTTTGAACTATTTTCATTCACGTTTTTGATTTAATAACCCATACATCTCTCGCTCGCTGTGTTCTTTTACCACTAAGTAAATATGCTTTTGTTGGTTACACGGTTGCACTTCTTTTTATATTTCTGTATTTAATACTCCTTTGGAATATGATGATGGTCACTCTTTCCCGTTTACACAATAACGTTGTAATTTTTGTTTATGTTGCAGAAGGACGGATACTTAGCGGAGCTGAATACGTGATGGCGGATTCTTTGTGGATTTTAGAAGCGGTAACGGAATGCCCTCCTCCAATGGACTTCACTCCTCTTATCGCTGATATCATGCATCACTATGCGACAATGGGGGATGTGCAGATGGCAGTGACATTGCGTATTGTTCTGGGTGACCGCGGCAAGGTAAATAAATATATTGGGTTGAAGTTGAAATGCTTGTATTTAAATAAGCGGACCTTTTTCCTTCATTTACCTTTTCTGCTTACTAGGGGTAGTTGTGACCAAAACGAGGGCATCCTCTTGATCCGATTTCACTCACTCGCATACAAAACTTAGAAATTCTTACACATTCGCTATCGGATACAATCGCAGCACAACCAATCATCTTCAGTCCGAAATATAGGTATTACATAGAAAGAAAACTCCGACAAATCTTTCCATATCAAGGAAAACTTTGCTCAGTCCCTGTTTTTATCGAGATGGTTGACCAGGGCTAGACTCGTAGGCCAGGGGCAACAACAACGAGGACTTCTATAGAGGTCCTCATCATTCCCAATTTTGTTTGCTAGTGTTTATTTTCACCCACTTGCTATTTTATTTATTTATTTTTCCTCCAAGTCTTTCTAAAACTTGGGTAGACCTGACTGGGGATGAAAGAAGACGCAAGTTTACTCCTTGAAAAAATTCACTAATTTTTCGACATCTTCCCTCCTATATGCCTAGAGTTGTGTGTTTTAAATTCAGAGTAAATAACGAGGCGGCGAGAGAATTTTTAACCTCCATTGGCGAGGTTGAATTAACCTGACAGCAATGTTTAAGTGTTGTATGGTTGAATAGTTTCTTAAACTAGTCGCTCTATGGTCATCGGCAAATAGTTGCAAGCCCACCCACCCCCTAATAGGTTACTAAACTTGTGTGTGATTGGACGAAAACGGTTAGCTGTGAACTCATTCACTATATTGTGCCACAATTAGGGGAGGATAATCCTTTGTCATTGATGCATGCATGCCAATGCCGTTATTGGGGTGTATGTAAGATATTCGTTATACTTTTGTGCATTTTTGGAGTTTAAAATTTTTTCTGACATACTTTGAATTTATTGGCGGATATGTATTTAAGGGAATTTTTTCTTATTCAGAACTTGGTTGATGACGTTACCGTAGAACACTGGTTCTTGTCGTACATTGAATTGTTGCACAGATTACATTTATGGGATACTGCAACCGAAATAATTCAATATGGTAGTAAGTATGATTTGAGGCTGATGATTATGCTTCCTGCTACCACTTATTGGTATGTTTGATTGTATACTTGGTTTCATTTTAGGTGGTTATCCACATGTCCAGGAGATGAACCAGCAATCAATGGTAAAGTTGCAGTGTGGTTCTTGTAACGAAGGAATTTCAAAACGGTTTTGTCGAAAGGTTAGTATCAATAACTAACAGTTTTTTTTACAAGTGATGGGTGACTTTGGGCTTGATAATTTTGGTTGAATGTCCAGGTTTGGGGAAACTTCGTGCGTGGTACCGGTGCGAGCGGGGTCGTTGCCACTTATCTCGTGCTGTGGTCGGCTCCTGCGAACCAGACTGATGTGAGAGAATTGAGGAGGCGACCATCCTCCCTTGCTATTTTAATTAAGTTGTTGGTATCGCGCTTTGATAACATAGGGAGGCGAACACGCACCTACTCTGGGGTAAATAAGTGTGCCATTATTTTATTTTTGATAGTTTATTTAGTTGTTTTTTTTCGGGGGGGGGGGTGCTGTACCCTAGTTGGTGGGGCAAGATGAGTTCACTAAATAAAGAACTTGGTAAGGCATAAAGGGTGTAGAAGAGAGCGAGAAGTTTACTGGGTTTGATGCGCGCCAACCCTCTGTGGCAACTAGGTAGAAGTTGATTACTGTCCCGATATTTTTTCGAGGCGTCACATTTTGATCTATCGTTTTGATATCAGTTTATTTGATTAAGCAAATCGTTAGCACGTTTACTCTGAATAGTGAAATGGACCCAAGAGTGGAGAAAATGCTGCGAACGTCTCCCTTTATGTTTTAATAATTGAGGTCGTATCTCACAGCACCATAAGTAGTGTACCATATGTTGCCCAATTGGCAGTGTGGAATTTCTTGGTTTTATTTATATTTTTTTTCCAGTGTGGTAGTATTCCGTCCAGATGCGCAGTATGTCACAATGTAGTAAATGGTCTCTTCGTATGGTGCCAAGGATGCTCCCACGGCGGACATCTCATTCATATGATGGAATGGATCAAAGATAACCCTAGTTGTCCGACGGGCTGTGGCCACATGTGCGAATATAGCTGAAAAAGAGGAAAAAACTGCTTCCATTTCTGGTCAGAATAGTCATTTTATATTTTTACAAAGTTACTCAATAAAAGTTATTCTTTATGAATCTGAGTTTGGAATCCTATCATAATTGCCCACGTCAGTCTGATATTCTATCCGTCCATGCTGAAGATTAAGCCTTTTCTCACCTCATATTTCTTTCGCAGAAGGTGGGAAGATATTTACCGTTTTTTTTCTGAGCAGCCGAAGAAAAATCCAAATATTAAAATGTGAAATTGATATTAGAACAAAGAAATTTGTCTACTGAAACTAATCAAAATAGATGCAGAAATATTATCTTTTATAATACAATCCGTATGTGTGGTTGAAGAAGGCCTATACCGTCTTCCATCGCCCCATTGTTAGTCGGCTTGTTTTTTTAATGCTAGGGGCTTACCACCGATTTGTACTCAATAAGATGTCTATGGTGTAGAAGGCCGGAATAAAGAGCAATGCAGATGGGCAATTTGTGATCTGGGATCTCTGGACCATTAAGAATAATATTAAAAGGAGAAAATAACCGAAGGGGGGGTAAGGATGAACAGCATCGATAAGTGCTCGTGTAAGGCGAACCGGTTGCCAAGATGAACGAGCTTAGTCGTAACGGATCAAAGAAAATATTGGGACAATTTGCCAGCTTTGTCACAAAGGGTTTCTGTTTAGCAGGGATGCTTGTTGCGATGGGCGAGTCTCAGCTATTGCTCGTACCAAGTCATGTACGAAAGAAGAAAAAGAGCTGGAAGACAAAGATGCGTATGATAAACTATTTCTGCATCAGAGCAAGACAAAGCGTCTTTCAAAGATGAAAAACTCTCCATCAGACTGATGCAGCTTGTCCACGCATATATTACTGGGAGCGGTGGAACTGTTCAATGGCTACCTTGCTTTGCGCACGGTAGCTTGGCTACGGATGCGAAAAGATCCAATAACACGAGCGCTCGAGTAGCATCAGTCTCTAGCCAGAGTGAGCGATCGATCATAGAAGATAATCGCCACAAGTAGAATAGGGCAAAATCACAACTATATTGGTATGCCTCGAGTCAAAACGCCACTACGAAAAGAGTAAAAGGACCCAGAAGTGTCTTTGTTTTGCGATGGACCTTGGCACACGAATCCATTTGGCCACATTGGATTTCGTACTTAGTCAAGAGAAGATTTGCGATGAGCTTAGTAGCTCGAATACCAAGATGAAAAAGCCTGTAAATTTGATCAAAAATTTTCCCATGGAAAGGAGGAGGAACGAGTGAGAGTACGAAGAAAGTCAAGCAAAGAAAAATATATTAGGGTAGGGCTGCTTTGCATTTAGACTTCTCTAACGACTAGTTGAAGAATTACGAAATTCTTTCTTTTCCACCACCTGTTCTCGGACCAACGTTAGAGACATGTTAAACGGGCGAGGAAAAACAGAGTTGCACGTCAGAAATCGAAGAAATGAGAGATCGTTCCTCTGGTGTTACGTTTAAAAAAAACAGGAAACGGAAACATAGCAAATGTCGTTCGTAAGCTGCATGATGAAATCCAAATGACGACCAGCGACTGCATAATGACGGAAGTATTACGATCGGAATTAGCATCATCAATCAAAAACATTGTGTCTGAAATTGGTAAAGCCCGGTCCTTCCAAACAAGGACGGAAGTGGCGAACTGTGAGGTAAATTCCATAGTTATGGGAGGTGTAACAAGGTAGAGTTATTTGTTTGTGCAAAGGTACCCAATTTGTGGGTAATTATAAGTGGGTGTAATGAAGAGTCCTCGTTGCTGTTGCACTGCTCAAAATCACCCGTCGAGAGCAGTGCGCGGGAGAGGGTTCCGGCAGAGTTGTCTCGACGGGTAAAGAAGACTTAAGTAGGGGGCCTAATTTATGCCCTTGTTGAAATGGTTCCGACTCCTTATACTCTTTTATATATATAGTTTTCACGAGGGCTTACCGAAGGTGTTTTCGTGATCGGGGTAAGAAAAAGACTTCGAAAGGACGCGGCAAAGATAACTTTATTCTTAAATTGGCCTACTAAAAAGAGGCAAGCGGAACGTCTCAAGTTCGTTGCGATGTGTCTAGGCTTCTATTTTACGCGGAGTATCAGTCTAAGAGCAACAGGATTTAGGCGAGTTAACGGTGTTTAGTAACGCTACTAAGGGACCGATTGATTCCTTAATTAACTGATCTTGACTACTGAATTTTGACTTAATGATCGAATGAATGTCTGTCTCTCGGTCTTTGTCTATATAGTGTGTGCCGTCTCCATGGGGAGTAACCTTGACTTGTCCGTGGGGCGGATCCAGTTATCTAATTGTTCGTTACTTCCACCCCTTGGGTGGAGTTCCGACAGCTATGTGTACCTGTTGTACCTACATATTTTCCATGTCTTAGATTTATCTTAATTATAGGGAATGGCTTGACTTTTACAGTTCTTGTGAAATTTTGCTGTTCAAAGCCTGTATTTGTTTAGCTTGCCTATTGTCTCCCGTTGTGACCTTTTTGGCTGATAATTATTCTCAGTACGCGTATTTTTGTGTGTTTCCGCGTGACTGACGACTTCTTGATTTATATTTATTTCATAGATGTACAATTTGATATATATATATATATATATATATATATATATATATATATATATATATATATATATATATATATATATATTGTTTCTTTTTCTAATTCTCTTTGGTTCTTTGTTTACTACACGGGGCATATTATTTCCTTAATTTACACAGATAGCCATTTTTAAGATTTGATAAATCTACCGAGTTTCTATTTGTAGAGTTCCTCGATGGGCCTATTAAATCCTGCAATTTAGGTACCATGGCCTACCTATTTTACTATTTTACAACATGAGCACCACAGAGTTCTCTAAAGAACTTACTATCCCTCTTTTGGGAATCAGAAAGAGAACGAGAGAAGAAAGCAAGAGGTTGCTACTAGTCATCAACCTTGTCCTGTAGTGTTGCTCGTTCGTTTACTATTATTTGGCCACTAAAATTTAAAAAGATTATGCAGCTGAAGGGCATACAAGGGTACGAGGCCCTAAAGTACAAAAAGTGCTAAGGTCAAAATAAAAGCAACAAAAAGATTAAAAAGATGGCGCAGGGGCATTAAACGAATGAGATGCCCGGGCATAGCCTAACTAAAGTCGAAAAGGAAGCTAGTTTTTTCTTTCGAATTTTAAGAGACCATCTGGCGACTGCCTACTAGGGGAAAAGTCGCCGTACTCACGTTACATCCTAATACTAGGCTAGATTAAAAAAAAGTAACGTAATTAAATAAAGCTAAAGAAAGAATAAAGGCTAAAACACAAGCTAAAAACAACAACATAAAACAAATAAACGAGATAGCAAAAGGCCACGAAGGAAGCGCGCTCCAGCATCGGGGGATAAGCTCGCCTTCACCCGGTGCAGGAAAATGCAACCCACAACAGAGCCAAATAGGGTGGAGGAGGCCACCCTCCTCCAGAAAGTCATATAGTCCGCACGTCTATGTGCACGAATCAGTCCCGAGTACAAAAGGAAAATCGGTAGTGACCCCACTCATCCCGGTTTCGGGACAGGTAACGTGCGGAAGATCACCCAGAGTGGAACATTCAACAGGAATGTGCCGAATATTCTGGTGGACAAAGTCGCCACAATTAGGTTCCGGCGAGCGCTCCATCAAATAGCGGTGCTTACCGCGATTGTGTCCACCCTGTAAAGGGTTAGGCGATTTACGTTCCTGGCCGCCGTGCTGACAGGACTCAGCGCTTTATCTGGCCCCAGCTTAGCCTCTTCTTTCTAACAGCCTGTGTTTTTACCCTACTTCCTCACTTTCCTTTCAACTTCTTCCACAACTTTCTCTGTTTGGCCTCTAATTTCACAGGGTAGACATCGACCAGCTTCCTCTCACCCAACTATCCAGGATCGGGGCGGCTGAGTATGGAGGAACAATATTTTCTCATCCCTGAGCTCCGGTTTGGGTGGTAAGTTTTTAACAACCTGCTTTATCCCCACCCACACCTTCCTCACATACTCTTTCTCTCTCTTGTCAAGATCTATCAATTTTACGCCCAGCCCAAGGTGGAGCCACAATGCCGAAGGACTGCCTAGCCACGGGCGGGAAATGTGGTCCTAAATTGCGTCATCTGGCTTCGCCAGTCCCGTGCTCACCCCATTGCAGATCGGGTTACTGCGTGGGTGTGATTAGCGTTTGCGTCCCGTGAAAACAACAGGGTCACCATGCCCAATGATGCGAATATTTTTCTAAACACTCCTCCTTTACCTTCCCTTCTAACATCATGGGAGCAGTTTTCGGCCAGCTACACTAAAGAAAAGATCACCTCCTGTACTTTTGCAGGGGACCCTCCAAACCTATTTGACCGGATAGGAGGCTTACTCCTCTATTATGCCTACAGGTTCATAGGACTCCTCCATCACTCCCTTCTCTCGAGTCGCCCGTATCTCTGGCTAAGCTAGCTGAGGCGAGAGAAAAGGAGAAAAAGAAGAAAGGAGAAACGAAGAAAAAAAAGAAAAAGAATAAAGTTGAAACAAAAGTAGAACCAAAAATAGAAGAAAAACAGATAAACAAGAAGAAAAAGAAAGATAAGAATGTGGGGAGTAAAGAGGAAAAGGGGAGGCCTCTTCCACAAGGCAACACCCCGTCTTCAGAGACCAAGTGTCCGAAGGTCACCCTCATTGGTGACTCGCAAACACGGGATCTGCAGCCGCTGCTAGCGGCCCGCCTTCGCACTAGCGTGAAGGTAAGCTGCCTCTCAGGACGGGGTAACCACAACATCAGAGTAGAGGCAGAGAAAGCTCAGATTTCTGAGAATTCAGTTGTTGCTCTGATGGTGAGCGGCAACGACCTCTACCTCAGAGGGGGTAAGGTTGGCCTCAGTGGTAAGACCATCCAAACGGTGATGGGAGCCGTGGATGACATAGGGCTTAAAACCCGCAAACGTGTGGTGGTTGGGATGCTTCCGAGAAGAGGTACATCCCGAACCGCTCACGAAAGAAACGTCGCAGTGAACAGAAGGTTGTGGGATCTCTGCACGGCAGAAGGAGTCTTCTTCGTGGACCCCTATCGTACCTTTATCGGTAGAGACGACCTCTACCAAAGGGACGGGGTACATCTCTCCTTTAAAGGGGAGGCCTTTCTCGCCAACCTAATTCAAGATGATGTGGAACGCACTCAAAGGAGCGTTCGAAACAGAGCGAAAGCGGACGTGCGCCAGCACGCCCATGTCACTCCTGGAACGACCTTCTCGGAGGTCTTCGAAAACAGAGAAGCCGGGAAACGGAAGAGCCTAGGGAGTCCTACACTAGTGGACTCCCTGAAAGTTCTTCTGTTCAATGCGAGGTCAATCAGGAATAAGTTTCTTGAGCTTCGTGGCCTCGTAGTAACAGAGGAACCTGAGATGGTGGCCATAACGGAGTCGTGAAAAAAACCCTCAAGCCGAGATTTTGAAGGTGAATTCACGATTCCCGGTTACCAGCTCTTCCTGAAAGATAGGCCAGGCAGAGAGGGTGGCGGTGTGATGTTGTATGTCAAGGATACTCTCAACTCGACGGATTGCAACATCGTATCCGACAATGAGCTACTAGGTGTTGACCTAGAGATAGGTCCTGCCAAATACAGGATCCTGGTGCTTTATAGACCTTCTGCTTAACTCGTTGAAAAGGACAGAGATCTGCACCAGCTACTAAGAGAACTTGTCGAAGACAGAGTGTGTATCGTCATGGGGAATTTCAACACACAAGTTGACTGGGAAACCAGAGAACCCTGTGGCGAGAACGCACTACTCCTGGAGTTCGCGAACAACGAGTTCCTCACTCAATGGGTGAGAGAGCCAACGAGAGGAAATAATATCCTCGACTTGGTTTTCACCTCTGAGTATGACATCGTTGAGGACCTTTCTGTTGGCGAAGAGCTCGGTGGCAGTGACCACTGACTAATTAGATTTGTAGTCAAAGTTCCGAAGGCAGGGCCTGCAACTAGTAAATCGAAGAAACTCGATTTACTAGTTTACTACTGGACTGACTGACGCGGGGCTAAAAGTGTGCGATGTTGTTGAAGACTCGTGGAACAGTTTCAAAACCACATTCATGAGTCTTCAATCGCGTTTCATCCCTCTGAAATGTCCCCGTCGGTCTTCTGTTCAACCAAAGTGGTTTAATCAAGAAATCGGCCA
The DNA here is from genome assembly GCA_963969495.1 of Ceratothoa steindachneri. Classification (NCBI taxonomy): domain Eukaryota; kingdom Metazoa; phylum Arthropoda; class Malacostraca; order Isopoda; family Cymothoidae; genus Ceratothoa; species Ceratothoa steindachneri. The sequence goes on from OZ018325.1 coordinate 186,908,636, forward strand.
ACTGCTTAGGAAGAAGAGAACTGTGTACCGACAATCGAAGATCTCGGGTGACTTTGACGAATACCGGAGGCTAGCCAGGAGAGTGAAGTCCAGCATAAGGGTGGCTAAGCGTTTCGAGGAACTCCGAGTGGCGAGACTCTGTTTAAGAGAATCCCAATGAGTTTTTTGGATATGTGAACAGCCGTAAACCAATCCGTCGAACGATTGGCCCTTTGAGAAATGAGGAGGGGGCATTAAAGCATTTAGATGCAGAAAATGCTAACCTCCTCAACGACTACTTCTCTTCAGTGTTTACTGAAGAGTGTGGTCCCATCCCCCAGCCAATGGATTCCTACTCGGGGGAAAAGCTGGAGGATATGGACTTCACCGCACGGGAAATAAAAAAGAAGATCAGTGACCTAATGACGAATAAGTCACCTGGCCCGGATGGGTTTCCACCTAAAGTGTTGAAAGGAGTGCGCGATCAAGTGTCACGACACCTGAGCGCAATCTTTAACATGTCAATCCGGACCGAATGCGTTCCTAGAGACTGGCGTGAAGCGGAGGTGACTCCTATCTTCAAGAAAGGAGACCGAAGCCAACCGTCGAACTATCGACCTATCAGTCTGACTTCGATAGTCGATAAACTCATGGACAGCATGATGGTGGACAAAATGACGTCGTATTTAGAGGCAAACCTGCTATTGAGGAGTTCCCAGCACGGCTTCCGAAGGCAACAATCATGCCTGACGAACCATGTGGAATTCTTCCACTTCGTGTTCAGTGAGCACGATCGGGACAAGGCGGTGGATGTGGTGTACTTAGACTTTTAGAAAAGCCTTTGATAAGGTACCACACCGCCGCCTTCTCCGGAAAGTACGAGTGCTGGGCGTAGACGGAAAAGTAGCCGGCTGGATCGAGAACTGGCTAAGTGGCAGACGGCAACGGGTGGTGGTGAATGGACAGGCTTCTAAGTGGGTGCCCGTTACTAGCGGGGTGCCTCAAGGTTCTGTCCTGGGACCACTACTATTTATCATCTACGTCAACGACATGGACGGTGACATGGTTGCCAAGATTTCCAAATTTGTTGACGATACCAAGCTTGGTATAAACGTTGCAAAGGATGGAAATACTGCCCGCCTGCAGGAAGATCTTGAGAAGATTGGGGAATGGTCGGACACGTGGCAAATGCCTTTTAACGTGAACAAATGCAGAGTAATGCATATTGGCCACAGAAACCCCCAATCTCAGTATATCCTTAAGGGCACTGCTCTTGAATCGAGTAACACTGAGAAGGACTTGGGTGTAACTATCACTAGTGACCTCAAGTTCTCGAAACAGTGCATTGAGGCAGAGAAGAAAGCCCAAGGATGTTAGGCTACATAAAGAGCCAGTTTGGATACCGTAACAAGGAGAGAGTACTTTATCTGTACAACTCCCTGGTTCGGCCGCACCTGGAGTATGCCGTACAATTTTGGAGTCTTTCATTTAGAAAGGATCTCGCAAGGTTGGAACGCGTACAAGCCAGGGCAACCAAGCTGATTCCCTCTATCCGACATAAAAGTTATGAGGATAGACTACGGGAATTAAATCTGTTCTCGCTGGAAACCCGTAGACTGCGTGGTCAGCTCATCGAAGTTTTCAAAATACTTCGAGGGTTCGACAATGTTGACTACCGGGATATTTTCACACTGAGTGAGAACAGAACGCGCAATCACGGCTTCAAACTTGAACTGGAGCGTTACAACCGCAATTTTTGTGGAAATTTTTTCACGTACAGTATCCGCGGTAAGTGAAAAGCACTTCCGCTGGAAGTTGTCAACAGTGAATCTGTTGACCAGTTTAAGTCAAGACTAGACAAAGTCTTGAACAGCGGCCGTTTAGGGACGCAAAACAATTGAGCAGCCATGTGCCCGCTTGATTGCTAGTCTGAAGGTACCCTCTTTGAATGGACCGTAAGGTCTCCTAGGGTACTTACTTTCCTTGTTACTTCTTGTTACTTTCCCAGGCGACTGCCAAGAAAGCACTCCAGCGGCCCATAATTGACCTTTCTCTGCTGGAGCGGCTCGATAGGGCCAACTTCATTAGGAGGGCGAGGGGTAACAAGGCCCGTCGGCCGTGCCCTCTAAAGTCACTGGCTCGTATAGCAAATTTACAGGGAGTCACAGTACGTGCCTACTTCTCCTTCCCGACGGATGCCGGTTCGTCTGCCCAAGAAGACGGTACAAAAGGTTCCTCGAATGCGATATGTGATGTCTAGGAGATGGCCACATGTAGGCCCACTCTGAGATCAACATGGTCCCTGAGGTGACCCAACCCCAGACGGTAGGATCTTCTTTGGGGTTGAACCTGGGCTCGGGGCCAAGAAAGGAACCTGAGTCCACCCCTGTGCAAGTCACTCATCAGACGGTATGGGTCCCCGAGGCCTCACAAGGAGAGGAATGATCTCCTCCTCTGGATTGTTCTCCTGTAACAACCAAAAAATTCTCCATTTCAGAGAAGGGTTTTGCTGAGGTCGGTCCATGTGACCTAGGCGTTACTACTGTCGGAGGAGAGAAGCGGGTTCATTCCCCGCACTACTCTCCTAAGAAGAAAAAGACACGGAAGGGGGGGGGGGGGTCCTCTGACTCTGCGGGAGCTGCGAGGACGGACGGCGTCGCTGCCATTTCTGTATGCGACCAAGCCAAGAACAGCACGTGCTGCCCCGGTGCTACCCCGGTTGGGAAGTCCTAGACTACGACCAAAAGTGCGTAGAGCCCACTGGCTTCAAACACTTCGTGGTTATTCGCTCTACTGATGGCAGCATGTTGGCAAAGGGCAACATGTTCCATTAGAGAAGAGCACTAGCTAGCCTGATTGGTAGAGAGACGAAGTTGACCCGTTTTTCGGACGGGAGCCTTGTGGCGAATGCGTCGGACCCTCCTAGGGGGTAAAGGTTAGTACTCTTGGGAAACTTGATGGCACCCCGGAGAGCGTGATGCCACACTCTACCATGAATTTTGTGAAAGGAGTAGTTTATACAAGGGAACTCGCGGACTAATTTATAGATGACATCACAGAGCTGGCCTCCAAGGAGCGATAAGGTCGAACCTGTGATGGGAAACCAGGGAGCGGCTTCGAAATCCCCCTACACAATTCGTCACGTTTGACTGTGACAATCTCCCTGAGTCGGTGCGTTCCGGTTGGTATCGCTACCGCGTGAAGGCATTCGTGCCACTGCCGCGGAGGTGTTATTAGTCACTGCTTTGGCCATACTAATCACTACTGTCGACATGCAAAGTCTAGTTTACCGGAAGTGTGTGTAAATTGATCCAAGGCCGCACAATATGAGTCCAAATCGTGTGTGGGCAAGTGTGTCAATTGCGGAGAGCCGCACCCTGCTTCTTTGAAGCAATGTGGTGCGTTTCTCCTAGAGAAGGAAATCCTGACCGTTCAGGTCCAGGATCCTCTCTCATATCGCAAGTCTAAGCACTTGGTCCTGGCGCGCCCGGCGATACCTGGGACGTCTTATGCTTCAATGTTAAGAAAGAAACTCTCCCATCCAGGCCTTCGAGCACAGTTGTTTCTGCGCCCATTCGGAATCCTTCTGCGGGTTTACCGACTTCGGCCGGTCCCCTAGTACAGCTAGAGGCATAAAGGGTTTACACCTAACCCCGGCTAAAACCAGGGCTCACCCTCCTCCTCCCAGCGTGACAGTTTCCCATAAGGCAAAACGACCGCGTGCTCAACCAAGTCGTTAGACTCGCAGGAGTCAACACCCTTGAAGTTGGTCGTGAGGCCATCTTCAGGGGGTTCTAAAGCTGCCTCTTGAAAGTAGGACATCACTAAAGGAGTTGGGTTTCAACGTCCACACCGAGTGCTAGGCTGGGTGACTCAAGGGCGGTGGATGCTCCAAAGGAGGGAGCCCTGCCTTCGAATCCTGCTTAAGGTCTCGAGGCAGAGGGAGGAAAAACCCTCGGCGAGCTCAACCTACCCCGATAACTCTTCCAAGGCAGCAGCGCATTTTCCGGCCAATAACGCCCTGAGTTTTGCCTCCGGGAAGCGTACAGCCATTCCCTTGAGAGTCTTCTGTCCGAAGAAGGCCACCGCATCTCCTCCCAGCTAGGCCTGGAGGTCATATTCCTTCAATAGAATTGCCGCGGATAATGCGAAGCTGGGAGTAGCTGCGAAGGCTCGTCTCCTCCTGTTTTTCCTTAGCTCTCTTTTTGCAGGAGACCAAGCTGTGCGTGTCCTCCCTGCCACTCCCCGGGTATTACTGTTTTGCGACCATACCACCATGGTATGGGGGCCTGGCAGGAGGATGCGCCATTTACACCCACATGATGTCTCCCTTCTTCTCTTTGCTTTAGATACCTCTTTTCAGGCAGGTGTTTAGCTGCACCTGAATAGTAGGTATACTTTTATTTCCGCGTACATTTCACCGTCAGCTGACTTTGACGCCGGCGACTTTCACCACGTCGTGCCAGAGTTGCCGAAGGCCTTTCTCTTGCTCGAAGATCGGAACAGTAGATACCGCCTTTGGGAAGACTACTCGATTAATCCCAGGGGCAAGTCCCTGCCGCTCTGATCGACGAGCTCGAGATAGCCGTCCTAAATGTGGACGAGTTTACGCATCATTGCCCGAGAACAGCTTCATGTTTTTGTCTCTATCTATCTTTTTGTTCTCCAGATGCACAACCTAATTTTGGGTTGTGGGCAATCGATAACCTCCATGGTAATGATCACTTAATTATTTTACAAATAGCATTTTCTGGGTCACCCCTGTAGTGCCTCGAGCGGGTGCGGTAGTCCGCATTTCGTGTGGCCAATGCGATCGCGGCAAAGGTCCACCTCTAAGGACCGTAGTATCTGAAGGCTTGAGGGCCACGGGCAAACAGACAGTTTGATTTTATATAATAAATGATGAACACCAGAGTTGGGTGGTCCGCTACATTAGTCAGCTACCCTGCTACTTACGGACTCTCTAAATGGTAGCAGAAGCAGTTTCTATAAGCAAAAAGTAGCAGAGTAGTGGTCAGCGGAGTAAAAATTTTTTACAATAAAACTGCTAATTTGGTATGTAATATACAGAAGTTTTCCTTAAAAATTATTAAAAACCAGTGAAAAGCTTATTTAGGGGGCAGCAGTTTAATAGCGCTTTACAATAAAAAGTAGCGATAGCAGAGTATAGGGTAGCTGTTTCGCGATTTTGAAAAAGTAGCAGTAACGAGTAGCGGATATAGGCTTAAAAAATTTGGTAGCGGCGCCCACCTCTTAATTGAACACCCATCCCAGTCGTTTGCCACAGCTGGTAAATATATTCTCTTATAGAAGGAAAGAAATCTCGAAAAGGCTGTGTAGAATTATCTGGGGACACATAGTGGGCTGAACAGGCTAGCTGATCACCCCTGTCGTTGGCCAGGATCCTTACATACCGGTGGACCCAACAAAATAGAACTCGATATTGAGATGCATTTTGGACTAGCCAGTTGCAGATTATGGTAACTAAGGTATGGGAAGCATTAAAAAAGAAATTGCTCGTAAAACAGTTCTAGAGTAGGAGAAAATGTCGAAATATGGACTAAAAGTTCAGCGGTAAACATAGAAGCTGCCGGCGGCAAAGACAAAGGTAAAAACTCAGGCATCCCTAGACCTCTGTTATGGAGGCATACTCCACACGAAAAAAGTATCGCATACAGATCTAAGAGTCGATGATAGGATATAAAGCAGCATGAAGCCGTCGCAGCATTATGGGGTAGGTCCATCGAAACAGTCGCGGCGCAATAGCCCGTAACTTTAAGTTTCCCTCGACAGTTTCCCATCTTCTTTGCCAAGCCGCCCGGAGGGCAGCCCCTTTTCCTGCCATGTAATCGGCGTAAGAAATAGCAAAACGCTGGTCTAGTCACTCATCATCGGCGCAATCATTTCCTGCAATTCCTACATGTCCAGGAACCCAGCAGAAGATAATCTTGACATCAGCATGGCTCGGCAAAACCGTGGTGTCACGAATAATGCGAACCAGGGGATGCGGAGATTCCAATGCCCCGAGAGCACTCAGGGCGCTTAGTGAGTCGCTATAAATCACAATCCGGTCTCTGAACTCGGTATCACACGTTATCTCGCGTACCAAGAGGTGTATTGCAACCAGCCTGGCTGTAAAGACAGATGCAGTGTCTAGCAGAGCTCCACTGACTTAAAAAAGAAGTGGTACGGCGTGGAAACCTACCATCTCTTGGTATTTGGAGCCATCCGCATACACTGGCATATTCCAGTGTGAACCCAACTGTGTTCCAAATAGGACGAACGCAATATTCCCTATGCTGTAAAAGCTTTGGGAGCAGAGGCTTGGCGACAAATAGTCCTCGGCAGAAGCAGGGCACCACTGGCCCGAGAGCTATACCGAGCTCTCGAAAGAGTTTCCTAGCCCTAAACCCAAAAGGCTTAGGGTATGACTGGCGTCTCTCGGCGGCATAGGTACCGTCGACATCAACTGCAGCTGCAGTGAGAGCTGTTAGCGGCCGAGGGAGGCGCTGGACTGCACGTGCATGCTAATAATGCATTGTGCACGGCGCAGAGCGAGTGGCATCTCCAAAGCATCGACAAGTAGGCTCTTAATGGGGGACGTGTGGAAGGCACCGGTAATCAGGTGAAGGCCGGTGTGGTGTATCGAGTCCAACTAACACAATGCACGGGAGGCTGTGGATTCATAAAAAGGGCATCCGTAGTGGAGCTTCGAACGAGCAAAGGATCAATAAAAAAGTAAGGCAATAGCATATATTAGCACCCCAGGCGCTGAACGCCACGGAGCGAAGAATATCCATGGTGCGGGTACAAGAGACATTAAGGCTGAGAATATGAGCCTCCGAGGTGAGGCGTCGGTCAAATATAAGGTAAAGGAAACTGTGCGAGTTCATCACTTCCAGGCGAACCTCATTTAAAACCAGTCTGGCTCGGGGTGAGGCCTTGAATGGCGGCATAATTGCACCACCTTAGTCTTAGCCAAGGAAAACAGAAGCCTGTCAGATTCAGCATGGCAAGAGACGTTGTTCAATGCCTGTTGGAGTCAATGCTCCAGAGTTGGCATCTGAGCATCGCCAAGAGATAGAAATATCGTCCACGTAGAGCGTAACGAGAACATCTTATGGCAACACCGAGGTGATGCAGTTGATGCTCAGGGCAAAGAGTGTGACACTTAGGACACTTCATGGCGGGACACCCTCTTCCTGCTCAATTGGGCTGGAGAGGGCTCCACCTACCCGTACGCGGAATCGACGATCCCGCAAAAGTTCAGATATACTAATTGGGAGGCGGTATCATAGTGCTGTCTACTAATGAAAGCCTCGCAGACGCCATTTTCCATTCGGAGCAGAGCATCCAACCTGAAGTGGCACTTGCTGAAGCCGCACTGCGCAGAATACAGATGGCATCCGCTGTCCAGAATCATGGCGTACCGGACATTGTATGGATAAGGGGCGTTTTCGGCGCACGAAGCGAGGGCGGAATGCAACTCACTCAAAGTAAAACTGTCGTTGAAGGGTTCTCCGCCTCTGGAGGTAAAGTCAAGTCCGCGGCCTTTTTGCGACATCACGACGCACAATGAATGGTGGCGGAGCAGCATCTCGGCTAGAGAATTCGGAGAAAGCGGTCGAGGCGTATTCCGCCACGGATGCGGGATCCGCAATTGCGTGGCCGTTCTCCTGCAGAACGGGAGGAGGCTCCTGTGAGAAATTGCCCCGAATCCTTTTTACTCGCTTCTACACCTTTACTAGAGGGTTCTTTCCCGTTAAGTGAAGACACGTATTCCTGCCAAGAAGAGCGGCGTGCATGCTTCAAAATATACCGGAACCTAGCCCTACCTAGCCCGACGAAATTCACCGACAGTGAAGTCGTTCGGGTGGTGCTTATATCGCATGTACGCATTACGCTTCTGTTTGAGGGCCGCCTCAGATTCGGCTGACCATAATGGTGGGGGTCGGCGTGCAAAACGGTCAGACCTTCTAGGAATAGTAGTTAGGCCTGTGGCGATGAGAAATCAGCAATTTCCTGAAATCGAACTAACGCTTCCGTTACAAATAATACCGAAGTGGGCTCTCAGGACGCAGTGCTCCAGAAATTAATATTTGATTGGCAAAGTGATCACCACCATGGAGTTCATCGACCATCCCTAACCCCAAATCAGCTATGCATCAGAAGATGACAAAGATAGATTGATGCAGGAAAATGAAGCGTTTCTCGGGCAGTGATGCGTAAACTCATCCACATTTAGAACACCTATCTCCATCTAGTCGATCAGATCGGCAAGGACTTTACCCCTGAGATTAATCGAGTTGTATCTCCAGAGGGGCTGTCTACCGTTCAGATTTCCAAGAAAGAGAAAGGGCCTCGGCAACCGTGCCATGACGTGGCGGTGGTCCCCAGCGTCGAAGTAAGCTGATGGTGGAATGTATGCGGAAATAAAAGTATACCTCCTATCCAGGTGCAGCCGCACAGCTACTGGCTGAAAAGAGGTATGAAAGGCAAAGAGAAGAACGGAGACATCATGCTAAGTGTAAGTCGCGCATCCTCCGTTCCAGCCCCATCTCGTGGTGGTGAGGTTGCAAAACTTTATACCCCGGGAGGATGGGCAGGGGGCAAGAGCCCGGTTTGTCTCGTGCAAAAAATAGTTAATAACGAATGGGATGAGACGGGCCTCCGCAACCCTCCCCAGTTGGCCCTGAGTCCTTGGCAATTCCATTAAAGAAATATGCCCTCCAAGCCTAGCTTTGAGTAGATGCGGGGGTGCTATTGATAGAGAAGACCCTGACGGGAATGGTAGTATACATCCCGGAGGCCGAACTCCGGGCGCTGTTGGACAAACAATGAGCTGAATGCTTTGTCGTCTTCGAGGCCTTATCGGGAGAGTTTGGCCTTGCCAGGCGAGTCATTTCATCTCTTCGCCTTGAAACCTTAGGGAGGCGGGGCAAATTCGGAGGCGGGGGTCCCTCTTTTATTGGATCCACCGTCTCCGCGCCACCCAGCCTACCACTGTATATGGGCGAAGGAACCGAAGCTCCTTTAGCGCTGGCCTCCTTTCGGGGCAGCTTTAGGAACCCCGGAAGATAGCCTCACGACCAACTTCAGGGGTACTGCCTCCTGTGAGTCTAACGACTCGGTGGAGGCGGGCGGCCGTTTTGCCTTACGGGAAACGGTCACGCCGGAAGAAGGGAGGGTATCCTGGTTCTAGCCGGGACTGGTTCTGAACCCTTCTGTCGCCAGCTTTCCAGTGGAGCGCGCGGGGTGTTTAGAACTCGCGTAAGAGTTCCGCATGGGCGAGGAAATAACCGTGCTCGTAGGCCTGGATGGGACAGGAGCAGCGGGAGTGTTTCTTAACATTGAGGCTTAGGCAGCGCCAGGACCAAGTTCTTAGCCTCGTGGAATGAGAGACGATCCTGGGCTTGAATGACCAGGATTTCCTTAAGGAGATACGCACCACATTGCTTCCAAAAAACGGGGTACGGCTCTCTGCAATTGAAACACTTGGCCACACATGATTTGGACTTATACTGCGGAGTATTAGACCAACTCACACACTCTTCGGGTAACCTGGACTTTGCACTTCTACATGAATGATTTGTATGGCCAAAGCGGTGGCATTAGTAGTACCTCCACGGTAGTGGCACGAATGCCTTCACGCGGTAGCGATACCAACCGGCATTGTCATAGAATTGCTCATAGTGCGGTCCAATAATTATTCTAGTCCTTGATCTGGACACACCGCTTTTGTTTAAGTCGATGGTATTGAGACCCTATGACTCAATCTACGATTATTATATATATATATTTATATATATGTATATATATATTTATATATATATTTATATATATATTTATATATATATTTATATATATATTTATATATATATTTATATATATATTTATATTTATATTTATATTTATATTTATATTTATATTTATATTTATATTTATATTTGTATTTGTATTTGTATTTGAATTTGTATTTGTATTTGTATTTGTATTTGTATTTGTATTTGTATTTGTATTTGTATTTGTATTTGTATTTGTATTTGTATTTGTATTTGTATTTGTATTTATATTTGTATTTGTATTTATATTTATATTTATATTTATATTTATATATATATATATATATATATATATATATATATATATATATATATATATATATATATATATATATATATATATATATATATATATATATATATATTTAAGCCAGCTGGCTTAAAACGCTTTCTGGTTATTTGCTCCACGGATGTCAGCACGTTGATCAAGGACTAAATGATCGATCAGAGGAGAGCATTAGCTATCTCGATTGGTAGAGAACCGAATGGGACCCGTTTTTTAAACAGGAGTCATCTGGCAAATGTGTCGGATCCCTTCGTAGCGGCCATGATTAGTATCCTTCGGACACTTAATAGCTGACCAACGAGTGGAACGTCGCACCCTACGATCTACTTTGTGAAAAAAGTGGTTTATGCGAGGGAACTCGTCCATGCAACGTTCAGGGGCCAACGTGTGATAAGAAAGCAAGAAAAGGGATCAAAACTCACCACTACACTCTTCATCACTTTCGAATGTGAAAATCTCTCCGAGACGGTGCGTGCCGGTTGGTATCGCTATCGCGTAAAGGCATTCGTGCCACTGCCATGAGATGCTACTACTGTCACCGGTTCGCCCATACGAATCTCTCCTGTACACGTATTAATTTGGGTTTACCTGAAGTCTGTGAAGTTGTCCAAGGCTGTACATGAGAAGTCCCTATTGTGTATGGCCAAGTGTGTAAATTGCAGAGAGCCGCACCCAGCTTCTTCGAAGCAATGTGGTGCGTATCTCATGGTAAAGGAAATCCAGGCCGTTCATTCGACGGATTCTCTCTCAATTCGAGCGGCTAAGAACTCAGTCCTGGCGCGCTTGACACTGCATGGGACGTCTTATGCCTCAATTTTAAAAAAGTCCTCCCCGGTCCAGGCTTACAAGCACAGTTGTTCTGCCCGCATTAATTAGGAACCATTTTGCGGCTTCTACTCACCCCGAGTAATCCTTGCTAGAGATGGCAGCACAAAGGTTTCACACCCGACCTCGGCGCATTGTCCTGCTAAAAACGATTGGAATTCTGCCTCCGGGGAGCGTACGGCCATTTCCGCGAGATTCTTATCTTCGAAGAGGGATCCCACATCACCTCCAACTTGGACCTAGAGGGCATATTCCTTCAGTGCAATTTATGTGGACTCGGGGCCAACTGGAAGGAGCTGCGCAAACTCGTGTCCTCCTGTTTTTTCTTAAATACTCTTTATCAGGAGACCATGTTGAGCGCGTGCCCCATGCCCAATTCTCGAAGTATAAGGTTTTGCGAATCCACAACCGAGGGATGGGGGCCGGGCAGGAGGATGCGCTATTTACACCCGGCATGATGTCTAAGTCATTCTCTTTGGTTTGAATACCCCCTTCAGGCAGTAGCTGGGCAGCTTCACCAGAATAGGAGGTATACTGTTATTTTACGTACATTCCACCGTCACCAGACTTCGACGCGGGGGATTACCATCGCATCGTGGCACGGTTGCCGAGCCCCTTTCTCCTGCTTGGGGATCTGAACGGTAGACACCCTCACTGGGAAGACTACTCGATCAATCACAGGAGTCAGATCCTTGCCGACCTGATCTTCAGGTTCTAACAGGACCCCCCTCCCGTTTTCCAAAAGGATAGGGCCGCAATCTCGGCTCTCTCCTCCGTGGCGGAATTCCTCGCGACCGCTTTGTCCGCATTCTCTAGCCAGGATGCTGCTCTACTAGCATTCAATGAGTGTCGTGATATCGCGGAAGGCCGCCAACTGGACTTTACTTCCAGAGGCGGCGAACCCTGACCCAGACTTGTTTTTAAATGGGGTTCGCATGGAGGTAGTGTGCTCGCACCGTTTCCTTGGTCTTGTATTTGACGGACGTCTCATCAGGGTGGCTCATATTTGCAGCCTTAGGGTCTCTTGTACACGCGCCATGTATATGCTTCACTCTGTGGCGTTCAGCGCCTTGAGCGCTGATAGGGCTATTGCATTACTTTTTTATTGATCCTTTGTTAGTTCGAAGCTCGACTACGGATGCAAGTTTAAACATCCGCATCCAAGCGTCTAATGCTGAAGGTGGACTCGATCCACCACACCGGCTTTCGCCTGGTGACCGGTAACTTCCGCACATCCCCCATTAAGAGCCGACGTCTCGATGCTGGAGAAATTCACTCGTTCTGCGCCCTGAACAGTGAATCATTCGCCTGTACGCGCGAGCCCAGTGCCTCCCTCAGTCGACAACAGCTCTCACTGCATCCGCAGCTGATCTTGATTGTACCAATGCCGCCGAGAGACGGGAGTCATACATTTAACCCTTTGAGTATAGGGGTATGAAACTCCTTCGAGAGCTTGGTATAGGTCTCGGGCCGAGGGCGCCTCTGGTTCTACCCATGACGTCACCCTTCCTATTTGTCTCCACGCCTCTACTCCCCAAGTTTCTACAGCCCCAGGAGTAATGCGTTCGGCCTTTTTGGAGAACACTTCGTGTCACGCTGGAACCGTGCCAGTGTATACGGATGGCTCCGAGTCCTCTGTTTTGATTCTGGCTTCAGTCATCCCGGGTGGGGAGTGCTTGATAAAGATATAAAAATGCGCAGAACGGAGCTTCGATTACGTAGGGGCTCTTCATTCAAAGGTTACCTGGCGTTTTCGAGCCAGCTGGCTTCAAACGCTTCCTCTTTATTCGCTCCACTGATATCAGCATGTTAGCTATGAGCAACATGATCCATCAGAGGAGAGCTTTAACTAGCAGGATTGGAAGAGAGCGGAAGGCGCACCGTTTCTAGATAGGTAGCCTTCTGGCGAATCCCACCGAGGCGGACATGATTAGTGCCCTTCGAACACTTGATGGCACGCTGGTGAGTGTGACGCCGCACTCTATCATGAACTTCATGAAAGGAGTAGGTTATGCGAGGGAACTCGTCGACTACTCCATAGATACTATCACTTAGAGCTGGCCGACCATGGAGCGTTCAAGGTCAAACGAAGGATTAGAAAACAGGGAGGGCCTAGAGACACACCCCTGCACTCTTCGTCATTTTCGACTGTGACAAGCTCCCTGAGTCGGTGCATGCCGGTTGGTATCGCTACCGCGTGAAGGCATTCGTGCCCCTACCGTGGAGGTAAATACTCGCATGCCACCAGGTGATCGTGAGAACGAAAGAGATTTGTCGTCTGAGTCGAACTTCGGCCCCTCCCCCCCTCCCCCGAAATTCTACCGCTCTCCTCCGCCTTCCCCCTGACCCAAGTCGTTGTCCACGCCAAACCTCCCCAATAGGCGACAGGAAGTCTGACGAAAGAAGGCCTATCTCACAGAGAAGCCTAAATTCTCTTTGCCTTCTTTATGATACCAAGGAGATGTCCAGAAGCCGCCGCGATAAGCGAATTGTCGTATAGGAAATCTCTCTCTCGATTTCACACAGTCCGTGGTATAAATGACAACGCCGTTCATCCCTCAGCAGAAGTGTTCTAGACCTACTCGCGTAATCCTCACGTTGAACGGGAGTCGCTGCCGTAACGTATCGACTGCCAAGGCGCACCCGCTGAGTTAACCTGGTCGCTGTCTCAAAGAGTTCCTGAGGCAAATCCCGCCCCGCAGAGTCTGTGACTAGAAAAATACGCTCTGTTGCTTACGTAACTTGAGAAAGAAAAAGGAACATCCAAATAGTTAATGGAAGTAACTATTTGTAAGTATCACATCCAGTTAGGACTGAACTAACCGGAACTGCAGTCAGCAGCCCCAAACTCGTCGTCTTATCCCCCCTCTCCCCGAGAACTCGTGTTAACGCCACCCGAACCACCCCGTCTGGACCTGAGTAGTCGTCTCTCCAATCCATCACAATTAATGGTAATTTGTAAACCCAGTGTCCCTCTATTCTTAAATTACCTATTTAATTAACAGTGATTGATACTCTCATTGAGTCATTATAAATCTAGGCGCTTAACGTCAGTGCTATCCTCTCCTCTTTTTTGAAGGAGATTCAAGTGAGTCATTTCCTGATATTATTATTTATAATTGCTGTCAACCCGGACTAATCCGTGTTTAATATTTAATCCTTATTTACCTAAATGCCCGTTTAACTATTGCTACTAATTATTATTTTGTTGTAAAGTAAAGTTTATTTTTGTACGTGTGTTTATTTAGTGGCTCCTCCTTTTGACTTACCCTTAGCAAGACTTTAATTAAAAACCCTTCGGCTAATTTATTCGAACCTGTTTTATGCACTCTTAGAATTTAACAATCACAAACCTCCCCCCAGTAACTCGTGGGACTTTCATAGTGAAAATCCTGGCCGTGGCACAACCCGCCTCTAACCATCCTTCGCACGTTCAGTAGGAATTAAAGCATATATATATATATATATATATATATATATATATATATATATATATATATATATATATATATATATATATATGCTTTAATTCCTACTGAACGTGCGAAGGATGGTTAGAGGCGGGTTGTGCCACGGCCAGGATTTTCACTATGAAAGTCCCACGAGTTACTGGGGGGAGGTTTGTGATTGTTAAATTCTAAGAGTGCATAAAACAGGTTCGAATAAATTAGCCGAAGGGTTTTTAATTAAAGTCTTGCTAAGGGTAAGTCAAAAGGAGGAGCCACTAAATAAACACACGTACAAAAATAAACTTTACTTTACAACAAAATAATAATTAGTAGCAATAGTTAAACGGGCATTTAGGTAAATAAGGATTAAATATTAAACACGGATTAGTCCGGGTTGACAGCAATTATAAATAATAATATCAGGAAATGACTCACTTGAATCTCCTTCAAAAAAGAGGAGAGGATAGCACTGACGTTAAGCGCCTAGATTTATAATGACTCAATGAGAGTATCAATCACTGTTAATTAAATAGGTAATTTAAGAATAGAGGGACACTGGGTTTACAAATTACCATTAATTGTGATGGATTGGAGAGACGACTACTCAGGTCCAGACGGGGTGGTTCGGGTGGCGTTAACACGAGTTCTCGGGGAGAGGGGGGATAAGACGACGAGTTTGGGGCTGCTGACTGCAGTTCCGGTTAGTTCAGTCCTAACTGGATGTGATACTTACAAATAGTTACTTCCATTAACTATTTGGATGTTCCTTTTTCTTTCTCAAGTTACGTAAGCAACAGAGCGTATTTTTCTAGTCACAGACTCTGCGGGGCGGGATTTGCCTCAGGAACTCTTTGAGACAGCGACCAGGTTAACTCAGCGGGTGCGCCTTGGCAGTCGATACGTTACGGCAGCGACTCCCGTTCAACGTGAGGATTACGCGAGTAGGTCTAGAACACTTCTGCTGAGGGATGAACGGCGTTGTCATTTATACCACGGACTGTGTGAAATCGAGAGAGAGATTTCCTATACGACAATTCGCTTATCGCGGCGGCTTCTGGACATCTCCTTGGTATCATAAAGAAGGCAAAGAGAATTTAGGCTTCTCTGTGAGATAGGCCTTCTTTCGTCAGACTTCCTGTCGCCTATTGGGGAGGTTTGGCGTGGACAACGACTTGGGTCAGGGGGAAGGCGGAGGAGAGCGGTAGAATTTCGGGGGAGGGGGGGAGGGGCCGAAGTTCGACTCAGACGACAAATCTCTTTCGTTCTCACGATCACCTGGTGGCATGCGAGTATTTACCTCCACGGTAGGGGCACGAATGCCTTCACGCGGTAGCGATACCAACCGGCATGCACCGACTCAGGGAGCTTGTCACAGTCGAAAATGACGAAGAGTGCAGGGGTGTGTCTCTAGGCCCTCCCTGTTTTCTAATCCTTCGTTTGACCTTGAACGCTCCATGGTCGGCCAGCTCTAAGTGATAGTATCTATGGAGTAGTCGACGAGTTCCCTCGCATAACCTACTCCTTTCATGAAGTTCATGATAGAGTGCGGCGTCACACTCACCAGCGTGCCATCAAGTGTTCGAAGGGCACTAATCATGTCCGCCTCGGTGGGATTCGCCAGAAGGCTACCTATCTAGAAACGGTGCGCCTTCCGCTCTCTTCCAATCCTGCTAGTTAAAGCTCTCCTCTGATGGATCATGTTGCTCATAGCTAACATGCTGATATCAGTGGAGCGAATAAAGAGGAAGCGTTTGAAGCCAGCTGGCTCGAAAACGCCAGGTAACCTTTGAATGAAGAGCCCCTACGTAATCGAAGCTCCGTTCTGCGCATTTTTATATCTTTATCAAGCACTCCCCACCCGGGATGACTGAAGCCAGAATCAAAACAGAGGACTCGGAGCCATCCGTATACACTGGCACGGTTCCAGCGTGACACGAAGTGTTCTCCAAAAAGGCCGAACGCATTACTCCTGGGGCTGTAGAAACTTGGGGAGTAGAGGCGTGGAGACAAATAGGAAGGGTGACGTCATGGGTAGAACCAGAGGCGCCCTCGGCCCGAGACCTATACCAAGCTCTCGAAGGAGTTTCATACCCCTATACTCAAAGGGTTAAATGTATGACTCCCGTCTCTCGGCGGCATTGGTACAATCAAGATCAGCTGCGGATGCAGTGAGAGCTGTTGTCGACTGAGGGAGGCACTGGGCTCGCGCGTACAGGCGAATGATTCACTGTTCAGGGCGCAGAACGAGTGGAATTTCTCCAGCATCGAGACGTAGGCTCTTAATGGGGGATGTGCGGAAGTTACCGGTCACCAGGCGAAAGCCGGTGTGGTGGATCGAGTCCACCTTCAGCATTAGACGCTTGGATGCGGATGTTTAAACTTGCATCCGTAGTCGAGCTTCGAACTAACAAAGGATCAATAAAAAAGTAATGCAATAGCCCTATCAGCGCTCAAGGCGCTGAACGCCACAGAGTGAAGCATATACATGGCACGTGTACAAGAGACCCTAAGGCTGCAAATATGAGCCACCCTGATGAGACGTCCGTCAAATACAAGACCAAGGAAACGGTGCGAGCACACTACCTCCATGCGAACCCCATTTAAAAACAAGTCTGGGTCAGGGTTCGCCACCTCTGGAAGTAAAGTCCAGTTGGCGGCCTTCCGCGATATCACGACACTCATTGAATGCTAGTAGAGCAGCATCCTGGCTAGAGAATGCGGACAAAGCGGTCGCGAGGAATTCCGCCACGGAGGAGAGAGCCGAGATTGCGGCCCTATCCTTTTGGAAAACGGGAGGGGGGTCCTGTTAGAACCTGAAGATCAGGTCGGCAAGGATCTGACTCCTGTGATTGATCGAGTAGTCTTCCCAGTGAGGGTGTCTACCGTTCAGATCCCCAAGCAGGAGAAAGGGGCTCGGCAACCGTGCCACGATGCGATGGTAATCCCCCGCGTCGAAGTCTGGTGACGGTGGAATGTACGTAAAATAACAGTATACCTCCTATTCTGGTGAAGCTGCCCAGCTACTGCCTGAAGGGGGTATTCAAACCAAAGAGAATGACTTAGACATCATGCCGGGTGTAAATAGCGCATCCTCCTGCCCGGCCCCCATCCCTCGGTTGTGGATTCGCAAAACCTTATACTTCGAGAATTGGGCATGGGGCACGCGCTCAACATGGTCTCCTGATAAAGAGTATTTAAGAAAAAACAGGAGGACACGAGTTTGCGCAGCTCCTTCCAGTTGGCCCCGAGTCCACATAAATTGCACTGAAGGAATATGCCCTCTAGGTCCAAGTTGGAGGTGATGTGGGATCCCTCTTCGAAGATAAGAATCTCGCGGAAATGGCCGTACGCTCCCCGGAGGCAGAATTCCAATCGTTTTTAGCAGGACAATGCGCCGAGGTCGGGTGTGAAACCTTTGTGCTGCCATCTCTAGCAAGGATTACTCGGGGTGAGTAGAAGCCGCAAAATGGTTCCTAATTAATGCGGGCAGAACAACTGTGCTTGTAAGCCTGGACCGGGGAGGACTTTTTTAAAATTGAGGCATAAGACGTCCCATGCAGTGCCAAGCGCGCCAGGACTGAGTTCTTAGCCGCTCGAATTGAGAGAGAATCCGTCGAATGAACGGCCTGGATTTCCTTTACCATGAGATACGCACCACATTGCTTCGAAGAAGCTGGGTGCGGCTCTCTGCAATTTACACACTTGGCCATACACAATAGGGACTTCTCATGTACAGCCTTGGACAACTTCACAGACTTCAGGTAAACCCAAATTAATACGTGTACAGGAGAGATTCGTATGGGCGAACCGGTGACAGTAGTAGCATCTCATGGCAGTGGCACGAATGCCTTTACGCGATAGCGATACCAACCGGCACGCACCGTCTCGGAGAGATTTTCACATTCGAAAGTGATGAAGAGTGTAGTGGTGAGTTTTGATCCCTTTTCTTGCTTTCTTATCACACGTTGGCCCCTGAACGTTGCATGGACGAGTTCCCTCGCATAAACCACTTTTTTCACAAAGTAGATCGTAGGGTGCGACGTTCCACTCGTTGGTCAGCTATTAAGTGTCCGAAGGGTACTAATCATGGCCGCTACGAAGGGATCCGACACATTTGCCAGATGACTCCTGTTTAAAAAACGGGTCCCATTCGGTTCTCTACCAATCGAGATAGCTAATGCTCTCCTCTGATCGATCATTTAGTCCTTGATCAACGTGCTGACATCCGTGGAACAAATAACCAGAAAGCGTTTTAAGCCAGCTGGCTCGAAAACGCCAGGTAGTCCCTCAACGAGGGGCGCCGACATAATCGAGGCTCTGCTCAGAACACTTGCGACTTTGCTATTGGTCTTGGCCCCCTACCCGAGGGTGCCTCGGGGACGGACGTGCCGGTTTTGGCCCCTTTGTACTAGGAGCTCCCACGCACGGAGAGAAACCTGTAGTCCTCTTTGTCTTCCGCTTACTTCTTTTATTTTTATGAGAAGAGGGCGGAGAATGAACCCGCTTCTCTCTACCGACGGATAGAGCCGCTAGTCCAAACGGACCGGCCTCACCAAGATTTTTTTCCGAAACAGAGAAGGTCTTGGGTGTCAAAAGGGAAGCAGCCGGGGGAAGAGATCCCTCTTTTCCTTTGAGTCCTCAGGAGACCGAGCAATCTGAAGAGAAGCTTGTACAGGGGTCGATTCAAGTTTGGTGTTTGAAACTGAGCTCAGCTTCACCCCAATGCAAGATTCTGCCATCTGTGGCTAGGTCACCTCAGGATCATGGCTAACTCAGGGGGGCCTCCATGTGGCCATGCCCTACCCAAGGCATCACGGATCCCATTCGAGTTAGCGTTAGGCGAAGTCATGTTTCTGGCAGGATAACCGAACATCATCGGAGAAGAGAGAGGGGGGGGGGCACGCGGACCCCTCGCAATTTCAAAATAAATGACTGCAGGGGGCACGAACCTTGTCCTCAAAAAGGGGTTGGCTCTATCGATTCACCTCCACCGGGATTGATCGTTTTTGGGCCGCCTGTCTACTCTCTTGACAGTCCATTGTGATATAAAAGAGAGGGGAGGGGGAACAGCCATTGGTCAAAAGAAGGAGTCGTCCATTGGCGACTCTACAGAACGGGGTGAGGGAGAAACCCTGCACCCGTAGGCATAAAAAAATAAGTAAGCCACCTCTCCGGTAAAAGAGGGTCGAATAGGCCCCTGAGAAAGCACATGGGTGGAGGGACCTCCTTTTCATAGGTGGAGCTGCCCGAGAACAGCCCCAAAGATGACAAAAAGGAAACATTTTCTGCCGCCTGCAGATGGTTAGAGGGGAGTCCATCCATCGGTCGAAGGGGTATCTCGTGTTACCTCTTCCTTTCCGAAGCCTAGGGCGGGCGAGTCAGTCTTTGGAGGCGGATCCCCCTGCGCACTCTCACTCTTACCTTATATTCTCACCATATTTGCAAAAAAAGAAACAGAAACGGCACGTGGAAAGTAGATACTAGATACTACTACCCATAAAAAAAGGAATTTGGAGGTTAAGAAGAAAAGTCTCCTTAGAATAAAAAAAACTCCCGAGTGTGATCATTTGCACATACTCGATCCACGGGTCGACTGCTGATGCGCTTTGGCAACCCGACCCTGCATTCAGGTGAAATTATCCTCGAGCTTTGATCATACAGGATGGTGCCGGCGTAGCCACCTTAGATGTGTACTGGAAGAAGGTGAACAAAGTCGACAGCCCACCACATTCCGTACCAAATACTCGCAGCAGGTACGGACCTCACGGCAAACACTGCCACTCAACTCTGCTCATAAGAGGACGAAAGTGCGCCTGGCAACAAGAACCTTCCTGGATAGAAGAGGCGTATTTGAAAAGGGGTAGAAGAATATGTAATAAAGAGAAGTAGAGATAAGCGGGTCCACCAAAGAGTAAGGTGGATGATAACCTATAATTATCATACCCTGTTGCTAGATGATCCTAGGATGGCATGCAGTCCACAAAAGTACCATGGGTACCAAACCGAACTCTGTCCAAGTGGAAACGTTCCTCCTGGTAGAAAACGTTGGGGGATACTTGTGATTATAATAATACCTAAAAATGATAATAATAAATAATAATAATAATTATAATACACAATAATATACCATAATAATAATATAATAATTTTAATACATAATAAATAATGATAAATATTAGTAATAAATAATTGTAGGGGAATTCCACGGGGAATTTCTTTTCCAGCACGGAAGTGACGTCCATGCGTTAAAGAAAATTCTAGAATTTGGTTAGGCTTAAATTGGTAAGCCTCCCCCCCCTCCATTCACAAGCGGTAGCCTCGAACCGCGTCCACCCCGGACCACCTTTTCGCTGGTTAGAATCGCCTGGGTGTGAAGGTTCGAGGCCATTCGAGAGTAGCGCTGGCCAAACATCCCATGTTTACCCCACCCCTGCGGGGGGAGCCTCGGATATGTAGGGCTCATATTCCAGGTGGGAGATACAGAGTTGAGGAGTCCCGCCAGGATCCAAGAAGCATTTTCCCTAGTTCCAAGTCAGGTGCTTAACAACGAAGCAAAGTGACAGCTGAACTTTTCGTGTCGTTGGAATTACGCCAGCTAGTGAGGTATTTCCATTTGACGATCGCCACCGAGCGATTTTTCCGACTCCACTCATCAACTCCTGTAGAAGCCCTCCTAGTTCCCTCCTCGTCTTCGGGTGGCCGAAATACTCTCCCCTGGATCGGACGTTAACGCACCCCCCCCCCCCCCCATTAGAGAACCGTCATCACGTCAACTTCCCGCTCAGAAGCTCCGAGTGCCAACGCCTTCACGTTTATTGCCTGCAGAAGACATCCGTGAAACCTTACCCTGACGTCTCACCCGGAATCCTCCATAAGCCAAACCCATTTGAGTTAATCCTTCCCATTGGAATAGTCTCCTTCTATGACGCATGAATTTCTAACTTCAGAGTCTGATGCATAACTCTGCAATTCCCCCTCTCATTTACCAATATAATTTTGCTCATTGATTCTCTTATTTTATGTAAATAAAATTATATTTTTGCAATGCCTCTTTAAATAACCTTGAGCTGTGACATTGCCCAAATTTTACCTGACCTCGTTTTGCACTCTATTCTCGCTGCTCCGCGCGTCGAAACTCGTGGCGTTCCGCCCCTTTGTCGGTTCGTCTTTAAGTTATTAGTCCCTTCCCCATAGATATAATATGGTATTGATGTAATATAATGTCACACCACGACAATAATAATACTAATAAATACTACTACTACTACTAAATAGTAATAAATAATAATGTTAATAATAATAATAATAAAAAGATAAATTAGTGCTGAGTGGGGGCGAGGGGAAAGCGCACCCCCAACTTTCCCAGCCCCTCTCAGAGGGTTCAAGTCAACCTAGTGACGGAGCCTCCCTAATTTGCACTCAGTGCAGCTCTTCCAGGTACCAAGTGTAACAAGCTACACAGGCTGCCCCGTGCAGGGAAGGGAGTGCGAGGAGGAGGAGGGGGGGGGATTTTTGTTCTACCGCTTGCCAAGGCGAGGAGGAAACGAGTGGTCATGGTATCCTACTTATCAGGATACAAAACAGTGGATGGAAAGGAGGGAGGGAGAAAGAGGGAGGGATGTGAAGACCCCAGTTCCGGCCATGCTGGGCCACAGCCTGAGGTTGTATCTCTTTTCAGGGATATTGGAATTTCGTCTGCCTTTGCCTGTTGCTTGCGTTCGATTCTTCTTCATTCCTTTTTCCCACAAGGTGGGGGTAGCCGTGCATTAATTTACTACCAACATGACTAGACGTAGTCTGCGTCAGCCCCACCCACTACCGCCATTGCGTATCGCGTTTGCAGCAACAAATTTTTCACCTGTGAATTTTTAATCTAGCGGCCCATATCCGGATTTACTTGCCTTTTACTTCACTCGGGGTTTGGGTATTCTTCTGTCTGCCCCTCATTCATGCGATATTGTTTCAGAAACCGTATATTGAAATTCAGCATTGCTTATTTTAATATTCTCCATATAAGGCAGGGGGGGGGGAACTATCTACGCGTCATAAAAGAATGTGTGAATGTACCCATAATATATTCTCTGCCTAGCGTTTTGGATCACGAAGTTTATAAATAATGATGGGTTTAAGATTTCCTTTTTCAACGAGGACTTGGTCGAGGTAAACAAGAGTTGACCTGCGGCAGGAAGGCATAAAGGCAAGGTGCAAATTTACGGACATCACCGATCTATTCGGAAGGGTTAAAGTAATTAGAGTGGCAAAAAAAACATTTTATAATGATTCAAACTCTACAATCCAGATGTATAGAGAGAAAGAAAGAAAGAGAGAGAACGAGAGAAAGAAAGATTGAGAGAGAGAAAGAGAACGAGACAGAGGGAGAGAAAGAGAAAGAGAAAGAGAAAGAGAAAGAGAAAGAGAAAGAGAGAGAGAGAGAGAGAGAGAGAGAGAGAGAGAGAGAGAGAGAGAGAGAGAGAGTAGTGCTACTCACATCAATACGTCAAAATCAAGAAAACCCTAATTGTTCTTGGCCTAACTCCTCTCCAATTGTTTCGATTCACTAAATTTGAGGAAATCACTAAGATAATATGCGATCGACTTCAAGTTGGAGTGAAATCGAGACTAAAATGGCTTGGCATAGTCAACTACCCTCAACCTCTACCACTTTTCTACAAAGATGGGTTGAGGCGCATCAACGCCACACAATAAAATTACTCGCTCCCTTGATTTTCCTTCATGCCCGATTAAGCAGAAACCTAGCCACCATTTTTTTCCACACAGTCAATATTCATCCCTGGACAAAATGCATCAAGAACGCACTTTCAAAAACATTCTCCATGCACATCTATCATACACCAGAACATCCATGTTCCTTGGTCACCCTTTCTCAAACGAATGCTCATTCCTAATCAACCCACCTTTTATACGGTCTTGCAACCCTTTTGCGCACCCTGACACTCACTATTATATTCTCTACACAAAATTAGGGCCATCCATCCTTCTTACATGCCCATGCCACCTGAGAAAGGTTACGACCTCTTTCACACTATTCTTCACCCCCTAAACTTTTGCAGCCAGTCATTTCTTACTATATTTACCCTTCGCTCACCAGGAATCCCCCTTAATGTTTTCATTTCCACCGCTCTCATTGGAGATCTTTCTTACTTTTTCTATTTTAAAATCACTTCCATACACCATCGTTCACACCAGTATAATTTCACACAGCTCACAATCACACTTCGCTCACAAACCTTTAGCATTCATAAACGCTCTGATCGCCGTAGAGATTTTCCTACCCATTAAAACTATGCGGTAGCATTCTGCGCACCCCGTCCCCAAATCATTCGCCATTCATCCTAGATACTTAAAAATTCGCAAGTGTTCAAGAATAATTAGGCAATTTAATATCACACCCAATATCATCATCATCACCCGGAAATCCAATTACCTTACTCTTTTATGTATTTTCTCTTAGACACTCCTCTCCCATAGCGCATCAAAAGGGCTTCGCTCAGCATTTTCAAATCTCTCAGGCGAGTCAAGTGGAAACACTGTTTTTGATTACAGCGCAGTTAAGACACCTCGGGTGTGGTAAGGCACCGGATGGAGACCCGATCGTGATTCCATTCACGACACTTGCCCTACGTTATAGATACCCATGGTTTGGACCCTGCGTTAAACTGTAGGTCTCCGGTGAAAAACTAAAAGGCATCTTAAATGAGTACAGATCGGCATATACCAATTTAGATAGAACGCATACCTCATCAACCTCCTAAACATTCATACTTTTCTTAATCTTCCTTCGAGAAATATATAACAAGAGGTAAAGTCCCTCCAACGACCTGCGACGTTTTGTGTTCAGATGATAAATGGTTATTTCATTGATGGTTTTCCATGGTTCAAATCACTTAGCCTTTAAAAGGCTAAATGAGGCTTCTGCCACTAGATGGCGCCACCCGGCGCCAAATCCGATGGCAAATTTGAAATCTCCAGGGTCTATAACCCTTTGCCCATGGTCATATGGGTCATTTCATGGCTCTAAATGGGTACAATTGAACTTTACTCTTGAAAAACAAGCGACGCCTAGACCTGGTGCTTCGCCACTGGTAAAAAAAAACTAGGGCCCATCACACAACCTTATCATATCTTCCCTCCCAATCCAATATGTCAAACCACACACTCCGGCCACAATCACTATGTGAAGGAGTCCAGCGCCTAGCTTCCCACATAGCTTACATACAAGGAGACTTCTAGCTGTCCTTGGAGCAAGAGGGAGAGAGAAGTTACTACCTCACGTGTTCGCAATACAAGAGTCTTGGTAGGTCCTTCTAGTTCCGGCAGGAACAACCTGCCCCTGGGAACGAATTTCTTTTCCAAGCAGGGTACACACCAG
Organism: Ceratothoa steindachneri; assembly: GCA_963969495.1. NCBI lineage: Eukaryota > Metazoa > Arthropoda > Malacostraca > Isopoda > Cymothoidae > Ceratothoa > Ceratothoa steindachneri. Next base: position 186,933,407 of record OZ018325.1, read on the forward strand.
ACTATCCCAATTTTTCTGGTATAAAACCAGATTGTCAAAAGACGTTTCAGTTCATTCCAGAGCATTTTACCCCGTTATTGAAGCCACTTTTTACATACGCTCGCTGCTTCGAGAGACTTCTCCATCTCTCCTAGAATACAATTTGATGGTCTCCGCTATCCGCGCCAGTATCCTCTCACCGATGCGTCATTAATCGAAACTTAAATATCCATATTGCTCGGCAAGTTCCCACACGGGTTCGTCTTATAACTTCACCGAACTCAAAGAACTTTTGATTCACTCTGTGTGTAATCACATATTTTCAAATAAGGTGAAAACCATAGTTCTAATTCCTTCAATTGCAGTGTTTTTCCCAGTGACTAAAGTGAAGCGATATATTCATTGTAATAATAATAAATTAATTTCCACTAATATTTTCTGTTGAGATGCATAATTCCATTATTTATGTTAACATTCTTTCGCATATTTAATTTATATAGTTTAATTAATTATTTACTTTTATGTTAATAAAAGGCAAAATCTAATCTCTTTTCTTGGAATTCTAAAGAGCAAAGAGTAAACATTCAACGTCCTTCAAATTCATTCAGAGCAGTCAATGCCCTCGTTGATTTCGAAGGTGAATCAAAACATAAGAAAATTACTCCTACCGGTATAAAATTAGCGTCAAGAAGTTGGTACAAAATCTCGAACGCCTGCCTTACTTCTACCCAACTATCGTTTACACCACACATTTCCAGATCCTATCGTAACATCCTCTCCACACAATCATATGTACGTTTTCTCCAAATACATAAACTCAGCTTACACATTACTTATCCTAAACCCACCTTTTCCCTCCCCCACCAATCCTTTAGTCATCCTTCTTATACACACAATCAGAAATTTTCCCTACACTTTGCCACCACACGCAATTCTCCCATTTGCTTCCACTTCCCCCCCCCCCGACCTCAGTGCCCCCGGTAGCCTCAAACTACATTGAGATTATCTGTTCTCTATTCCTTCTAAACATTTCTATTTTATATTTTTTATTACCATTTTCTTGGCCAGCAGCTAATTTCGTAGGCTAGTCGCCCACCAGCTTTGGTCCATTCATCCCTGATCCCGGGCAAGAAGGGGGTCACCCTCCCTCTTGGCTCCGATGGGGTGGTGGGTTTTAAAATGCTTGAATTTTTCCCACTCTTTCCTCCTTCTACTAATTCCCCTCACCCCAAATTGATTTCCCGTACTCACCTTTTGACGCGTCCGCCATGGAATGACGTGTAGTGGGGGCAACCTTGCTGCGGATGACCTATGGAGGATTGCATGTCAGCCCCAGGGCCTAATACCTGCAAAATGATTTGTAGTTCTGTTTTTCACACATGTACTCTTCCCAACTTCACCACTTTATTAAAAGATTTCACCTTACAAACTAACTGCGGGGAACTCCCCCTCGTTGGTATTTATGTTTAAATTCGAGGGAGATTTCTTCTATTTGCTCTATAAGCATTCTTTCAATCCTCAGGAACTCGTCCACTTTCAATTTTTCTACCACACAGCCAACAGATCCTTTTCTTAACTCCCCCTCCTCCCCTTTAACATTTCGGCTATTGTATAATGGATTCCAACTTTATTCATATTTTTCTGATATCTCACAATGCTAACAACCTCTTACATTCTTATCTTATTTATATTCTGGTACAGCACCCAATTTACACCCACCAAGCCGTCAATCCTATTTACATTCGAATCTTCCTTTTTATCCACATTATGTATCTCGTCAAAGTATTCTCTCCTTCTACTTTTGCCCTCCTCGTTGTTCACAAGTACCCTGCCATTCTTAGCCTAGATCTTTACACATTTATGCTTCTTTTGGTTCATCACTTTTCTTCCTTTCCTTCAGAATATCTTCCTGTTTACATCCGGATCCTCATTCATCTATCTGAATGCTTCCTTTGACGCCTTTTTATTCTGTTTCATCACTCGTATCATTTTACTTTTCGCCTCCTTGACTGCATTCAATGGCACTTCCTGACATTTTCATCTGTATTATTAAGCAATTGCAATTATATTTAGTTTTTCCCTTTGCACTGCACGTTTCGCATCGTCCTTCTACCATTCTATTTCCAGTTCAAGCACACACGCATGAAGCGCTTTTACTAATTACTACTAAGACGAATGCAAGGTACATATTTATTTTTAGTTAAATTGATTGATACAGATTTTTTCTTCAAAGTAAACCTAGATTGTTCTCGAACTCCCTCTTATCCTATCACCTCAACTTCCAAACCAACCGAATTAATTTTCCCCTCTGGTAATCTTTCTTTCTTCCCTCTTTCTCTTATACACACTGGCATAACTACCAAGTTAATTTCACTTTGCGCAAGGGAATCCGCCATCGTTGTGAAACAGGAACAGTTTTAGGAGAGTTGTGTACTTTTTTAGTTCATAACGACTGAAGTAGTCCTTTTATATGGCTAATCGTTATATTAAATTGGCCAGAAAGTCCTGACTCACCACGGAAGCGAAGAGAAAACAACAAAATTTTATGGAGCAACACCAACATTATTCTTCAAAATAAAGTCCATCATTCTCTACGATCTTCTTCCAGTAATCAGCTAGCATCCGAATCTGTCCCAGATACCAGGTTGATGGTCTGCCGAAACGTGGTTGGTCGTCAAGGGTAAGATCCCCGGAGTTGAAACGTATGTACCTCCTCGAGACGTTCACCTGATTGACTGTGCCTTCTCCTACAGTATCGCAAATTTCCTTCACAGCAACTCTTGTTGAAAGCTTTCGCTTTTAACAGTAACGAAACAAAACTAAGTCCACTTTCTTCCAAACTCATTTTTGTCAGTTGGGGCTTACACAAAGATAAATAAACTGCGCAGGGGCAACAAACAACAGCAGCGTATGGAGCTGGTATTCGAATGAATAAGGATAACAACCCAATGTAGTCGAATGAGTAAGGCTAAACTAACCTAATGTAGTCGAATGAATAAGGCCAACCTAACCTAATGTTGGTGTTGCCCCATAAAATTTTGTTGGTTTCTTTCCGCTTCCTAAGTGAGTCAGGCCTTCTGGCCAACCATTTTCATATGCATCCTCCATACAAATTATCAAATTTAAAGTGAACCGTCAAAGGGCATCTCCTGATTGGCATACCTGGGAAAAAGAAACGCCCCCTGAAGACATTTGGAAGAAAGTGCCAAAATTGAAGGCAGTCAATCGCGTTAAGGGAGCTGTGGCTGATTTATCATAATTTTTTTTTATTCTTGGGAACGCAAAGGAAACTTGTATAACCCAACTATAGCATTATAAATAAGTAAGCAAAGTAGGAAGAGGAGACGGAAATAGAGAAAATGAACAGCTAAAAGAGGAATAGTGAAAAACGTCTAAGTTACATACAACTACAATAGCAAAGTGTCGCCCCTGATTATCGGGAACGGAACCGCAAACAAAGAACCCGGGACAAAATGAGCACAGCCAATACAAATGTCGTAATTTTAATTATTTTGCGGGTCTAAATTTTTTTCTGTGCCACTCCTTGTAAAGGGATTTGGCTATTTCGGTTATTGACCCACTATTGATTTGTTAAACTATAAACTGTTTTTTGTTGCGTTACAGGTTCTCATGGCTTCTAGATTCTTTCAACAAATATAGTATTTCTCATAAATATACTTATCATTTTATGTTTTACTTATGCTACCATCTACTGTTGATCCTATTCTATTTACTATCACCTCCATATTTATCTAAGTAGATCTACAGTACCTTCTTACTCTAAACCATCATTACTACTATGTCAATGATACCATTCAGTGTTTTCGTTATTTAAATTTCTTTTCCTCTCCTTAATAAGGGGCGGTTTGGGCCCCTTTTTACATACGTCACAGATGAATCTTCTTTTTTAATTATGCTCACTCTGGTTTCTTCTTTCATCTCAGATCCCCCTCCTACTAGTTTTCCCTGTTCCATTCCACCTATATATTGTTCGATTCACTTCCAGTGAGCCTGTTCTTTCTTTGGAAAACACCTGTTCCCTTGGGTCCCATCACATATGCTCTCTACTACCGGCTCTTCCTCTTCCTCACTCTATGATTTCTTCTTTTATCTCAGATCCCCCTCCCTGATTCGATTCCTAGGATAAGTGTTAGGCCCTAAACGTTTACTCTTTCGTGGTCAATGCCTCCCATTTTTCCCTGTCATCGATTCATGTACCATCATTTTACACTCTATATCATAGCCTTCACATTTACTCATTCTGTGTTCTAATGTTTCATCCACATTGCTTCTCCTACATTGCCTACTAGTTTCCCTTGTTCCATTCCACCTATATATTGTTTTATTCACTTCCAGTGAGCCTGTTCTTTCTTTGGAAAACAACTGTTTCCTTGGGTCCCATCATATATGTTCTCTATTGCTGGCTCTTCCTCTTGTTCCTATACATTCTCAACATTCTCTTTGCTCGAATCCCTTCCTTCTATTTTGTTTGAGATACTTCGGGTATCTTGCCTTTTGATTTCCCTCCCGACGGTATTTTCTTTAACAATACCCAACAGATCATACCTATTCACTGTTTTCCAAATCTCTCTCTTCCGTTCTATCCTCCCATCCATTATGTATACCTGTTCTGTCCAACTCGTACCATTTAGACTTTCTAAGTACCCCATATAACGTATTTTGAATTTTCCAACCGTTTCATGGTATCTACTCCAACACACCCCTCTAATTAACGATTCTCTCTATTAAACCATTTGTACATATGCGTAACCTAGATACTCCTTTTTGTAACTTTTACATTTTATTGAGTTCGCTCTTACTCACCTTGTATACTTCATACCGATTCAGAGTTTGTAGTACTCTCACTCTTATCCATAGCTACCTGACAACTCTATGATGTACATTACACAGTGAGTGAAAGTGACACGTAACCGGCATATTCCGGGCACTCAACAAGGAGGCGCTCAACTGTGAGTGGGACAATACATCTACTGCAGAAAGGAGCTGTTTGCCGCTAAGAAAGAACTTCTATATTAGGTGTGTTTGCCCAATGCGAAGCCTTGTGAGCAGGACCTCGTGTCGGCGGGTCCTACGACACGAAGTACCCAATACCGTCACACTATCCTTGATCGTTCTGAGTTTATTGGGCCAGATAATGGCCTAGGCCAAATTCCATCTTCTGTGCAGAAATGCATAGATGTAAGGGTAATAATCCCTGCTCGGTAGAGGACGAGGTATAATCTCGTTGGGATCTTCAATGATCACCTTAGCCGCATGATCAGCTAACTCATTGCCCTGAATCCATGTATGGCTTGGCACCCAACAGAAAGTAACAAATCGAAAGCCATCACACAAAAGGTCTAGCGAGCGATGGATCTGTTTCACTATGGGACGAACAGAAAACTGGTAACATATACTGGTCAAAGCACTCTGGGAGTCGGAATAGACAACAAATCGGCGAGTAGTATACCGTGTCAGATTGCCCAATGCAAAGAGGATCGCCAGCAATTCCGCGGTATACACCGAGGCCGATGCAGGTAGTTTCCGCAATATAGTTCTGTTCGGAAGAACTACAGCCCAGCCAATTACATCGCAACTATTCGATACATCAGTATACACTGGGGTTGTGTCACGGTGGGTGTCCGCATGGTCAATAAAAAGTGATCTCCTTATATCTACCTGGGTATCAGAAGAAACCTTCGACATCACACTCGGGCATAAACTTCTCAGGCGTAACAAATAAGGTGGAACAGAGTAAGAACTCTACTTAATCGCAAAGAGATCAAGCACCTGGAGGCTCTTAAGAAGCTGACGACTCTTGTATCCAAATGGTTTATAAAGGCGTGGGTGAACAGCATAAATGTTATCAAAGCTTCCATTCGTGATCGCACGGTAAGCTGTGGTATCTGGCATAGCGAGTAAGCGGCTGTTTAACTGGAGACAAAGCTTGTCTCGTCGATCACTGAGATATGATTCCCCGCTCTCCGCATACAGACTCACCACCGGTGAGGTGCGAAACGCCCCCGTTGCCAGAAGGATAACCTGATGGTGGACGGTATCTAGCATATTGAGAGACATTGCTGTCGCTGACGAATAGATTTGGCATCCATAATCGAGTTGAGACCGCACCATTGATCGATAAATGCGCAAAAGTGTCACTCTGTCTGCACTCCATGAGAAACTCGTCAAACACTTCAAAAGATCGAAGCTTTTTATGCGCCCTCATCGACGCGCTCATTCCCCGCAATTCCTACACGTCCAGGAACCCAGCAGAAGATAATCTCGACATCCGACAGGCTCACCAAAACCGTGGCGTCACGAATATCGCGAACCAGGGGATGCGGAGATTCCAATGCCCCGAGAGCACTCAGGGCGCTTTGTGAGTCGCTATAGATCACAATCCGGTCTCCGAACCGGGCACGTCGTGTGATCTCCCGTGAAGACAGACGCAGCGCCTGGCAGAGCCCCGTTAACTTCAAACAGAGGGGATACGGCGTGGAAGCTGACCCCCTCTTGGGACTTGGAGCCATCCGTATACACTGGCACGGTTCCAGCGTGACACGATGTGTGCTCCAAAAAGTTCGAACGCAATACTCCCGTCGCTGTACAAGCTTTGGGAGCAGAGGCGTGGCGACAAATAGCCAAATGTGGTACCCTCCAGGGTAGCGTCCTGGGCATAACCAGGGGCGCCACCGGCCTGAGTGCTATACCTAGCTCCCGAAGGAGTTTCCTGGGTCTAAACCCAAAGGGCTTAGGGTATGACTGGCGTCTCTCGGCGGCATAGAAGATCGATGGCAACCCTGCAAAATGGTTCTGATATAACTGGAGTCTTCTGAAGGGGGGCCGGTTGTACTCGTCCTTTGGCGGTGACCTTTTGACATATATCACAGGTCCTGCAAAACTCTACGATTTCCTTGGCTGCACCAGGCTCCAAAAAATACCTAAATACGCGTTGCGTGGTCTTATTATGGCTGAAGTGTCCTGCAAACACACCTTCGTGTGCTATTTTTTAAATCTTCGCAACGTAAGCCCTAAGCACGCAAAGGGCCTTGAACGGGGAGCCTACTGGATCCGGGGAAGTACGAAATAACAAAGCGTCTTCTATAACATACCTCACTTTTCGCTCTCCACGAATCCATTCTGTCTCTCCTCGTTTGGCCTTTTCCCATAAGGATTGGAGGGAAAGGCAGTCCTTTGGGGCACTGATGAATTGGGCGTTATTCAGTCCCTCATAATAGGAGGTGCACGAGGGCTTGAGAGTCGCAGGGAGGCAGGCGTCTCTATCAGCCTGAGCTTGGGTGACGACAGCTTGCGACACAACAGTTGGGGAGAGCTGTGCGCTCTGAGCCACCATCAATGCACACAAAACTTAATCCAGGCAGCTACGACGTCGGTCCACCCCGTAAAATAGCGCCATTTTACGTGACAACGGACTACTTGGAATTTATTAGCTCTTCCCAAGAAATCGCGCACGACAGCGAATTTCTTATGCTGTGGGTCCACGGGACAAAGCAGCTTGGTCGATACCACTATACAAGTACACCCTGTATCTCTCACCAGAGTGGATACTCTACATCCATTAATGGATCCGGACTCGAATTTGAGCCCACCAGAAGAAATGTTATTGAAAAGAAAGTTCACCTGGTGCTTCTGAGAGGTCGACGAAGATGGCAGAGGCGCAGGCGCGGTAGACTGTTCGGCAGCAAAAGTTGCGGAGACTTGGTGGGCCTGTTGTCCAGGGGCAAAGCGAAAACGGGAGTTTTGTGGACACTGTGATTTGTAGTGACCAGGGGTTCCGCAAGAGAAGCATACAATTGGGTTACTCCGGTAGGGGTTACTCGACGGAGCATTAAAAATTGGGGGTTTCACCTGCTTCTTATGGTGGTTACCTTTGGGTTTAAAGGGGCCTGGGACTTTTACCAAATGAGGGGTTTTCTTGGTTGTGATTGTCCTTGGTTCTTAGGGGACGGAGGACTGCTCTTCTTTTGCTCCTTAGGATAGAACTGGTGATTTGTGGCGTAAAGATCCGTTTCTTAGAGTCACTCGTAAAAGGAAGAGGCACGCCTATCTTGCCCAAATGCACGGATTTCCGAAGGGAGGGTGTGTATTAGCTGGTCCTTTAAAAAAAATGAGCAGAGAATCGTAGTCGCCACCGACTATAGCCGAGTCCAACCAAAATTGGAGGTTTTTCTTTAGATGAACCCAAACTGTCGATACGTCTGTCCTGGCTGGATCCTAGCCGATCGAAATTTTTGTCTGTAGCACTCGGGGTTTAAATTTATCGCGGATGAGAGTTCTGCTTTAAGAGCTGAATAATCTATTGTGGCTTCTGTTGGGAGGGCAATGAAGATTTCTCTGAGACGAGAGTTTAGTAGCAGGAGCAGGCGGCCTACTCCTTCAGACTCAATATCGCACCCATTGTGTTTGAAGATCCTTTAGAAATGGGTTAAGTAAGTGCAAAAGTCATCTTGATCGCCATAAGGGGCGAGTTTTAATGCGGGGGCCTGAGGTTGGTGACTTCTGGACCCGATGGAACTGACTTCTACTTGATCTCTACTTAACTCACGCTCGTGTTGACGAATTTTCTCCCTCTCTTCTATTTCTTCTTATCTTCGTTGTTCTTCTCTAAGTTGCTCCCTCTCTTCTATTTCTTCTTGTCTTCGTTGTTCTTCTCTTTTTTCCTCAAGTTCATTCCTTTGTTATTTCTGAACGTATTCGATCAAATCCTTGGCCGAAAGGCCCAAAATCTGTCCCTGTTTATAGAACATCTCAAATGAGGAGGAAGACATCTTGGATACGCTGTCGGATCCGCTGATTCGCGAAAGAGCTTTACGACTTAACCCCAGATTATTCGGCAGCGACAAATAATATACAAAATGATAATAAAAAAATAAAGAAAATATAAATAGTTACTATGCTTGGTGAGATGCTGCCAGCAAGGATTATCGTTGGTGGCCTAACCCTTTTTATATTGTATTTCGACAATACAAAAAAAAACAAAATTTAAACGGACACGGGGTCTATCTTATTTCACCAAAAAATTCAAAATTTCTTATTATTTGTTTTATCTAACCTTGGGCGCTTGGCAATTAGAAAAGGGGAATTTCAAAATTGACGGGTTCGAAACAAACCGCACACCTAATGACACCAGAAATAAATATGATATAATATATACTATATGTCGAGGAATAGGCCGAGGGGTGGTTACAGTTTCCCCTGACTCATATATATATATATATATATATATATATATATATATATATATCCTATTATCACGAATGCGGAGGGGTCGTCGTACTACTCCTTATACTTCGTTCAGCCTGTGCCCTGAATGTGTGAATTGACTCAGAGTGTTTAGAGCTTGGCTACAGAGGGATTGGAATAAACTTTGCCAGCAAGCGACCCAAAGGAAGTTAGATATACAAACAATATGAAAATATATTTTAATCAATGCTAAACAAGAAATATATATATATATATATATATATATATATATATATATATATATATATATATATATATATATATATATATATATATATATATATATATATATACAAAAATGGTCCTTTGAGAGTTAAATTAATAAGTGAAGCTCGGATATCTCACTTAGCTTGTAAATAACTGTTCACTATGTAAATCCCTATACACTTGTAATGTTGGTAAGCCTCGCGGTGAAGTTGGGGAATGCAAAGGGGAAGGGTTACCTTGGTACCTGATGTTCGGGTGGCGCTGGTGAGTGAAGGTAGTGAGATAGGGGGAGGAGACGATGAAGTAGGTTCTCCAGGGACCGAACTGATCCCACAATTCCGTCACGATTCTGCTGGAAGAAGGCGGTGACGGGAGCTTCTTGTTACAGAGGGCCCCATGCTAGTGAACTCCAAGGAATCTTAGGTGCCTCTGTGAGGAAAGGATAAGTGACCTATCGACGCGTAGGGTCACGGAGAAAAGCCGAGATGTAGTTTTCTCGCTTAGGGAACAAAAGTGAGTCTGTTTGTAACTTGGCTCTGAAAACGTGAGTACGAGCCTAGGTCCGCACTGACTTGCTACGAGCCTAGGTCCGCACTGACTTGCAGACCAACGGGTTAAGGAGCCTCCCTAACTGGGACCGATCTCCTCGCTGAAGACTTGGTGCTTCGACGATTGACCACAACAGCGAGATAGATGGCAATTCCTGCCCTGCCAGACGCTGTGCAAGCTCTACTACCGAGGGTTAAAAGAATTCATCTTTTATACCCGAAAGTCGGGAGTGGTTCACATGGCTCCGGAAGTAGATTTGATGTCAAGCGGCCTTCTTAGGGTGAGAGCTGCTTGATTATCTCCTCCATTTCGTCCTCTGTAAACTTCCGGAAATCACCGGAAGCCAAGATGGGCTCCCATCTATCGATAACCAGTCTGGGAAGGAATGCGGTGGTTAGCTGAAATTGCCGGCGGGTTCTTCCGGCGGGAGGCCACCATACATCGGTCCAAAAGGGAAAGGTTTGATATCGCAGCCCGCCCGGAAGGGAGGTGGGGAAACGTGGAAGCATTCGACTATTCTCCTACAGGATGACTAAAACGGCCCACGCTAGTGCAACTGTCGATTCGATTGCGTCGGGTATGTCCTCTGAGAGAAAGGATGCGGTTCCACTACACCATCTCTCTAAGCCGAAGAGGCCGCCAGAGTTATCCGACGCACGGAGAAAAAGGGCCAATGATTGGTTTTTCTTTGGGCTTTGACAAAAGAAGACAATGGAGACGCCCAACCACCATAAAATAAAAATTCAGAATCAGTAAAAAAATACAAGAAGAGGTCAAGTAACTCTTAGATACAATGGATAGGAGAAAGGTTTGGAAAGGGCAGTAAAATAAAATAATTGGGATTAGAGAAAAGGGCTGTAATAAAACTGATTCGCAGAACCAGGGAACCCCAAAGGGTCCCATGGCTTACCCTCGCCACGAAGAGGCCAGAATATCTTGAAGACCAACACCTAAAAAATGGTCCTAGAGAGAGAGGGAGAGGGGAGTGTATTTGGGGGAAGAGTAAACATCCTCCCTGGTAGAAGAAGATTTAGGGATCCCATAAGAAAGCATAAGGGGTATAAGAGGAGTCCCTCCAACGGTTGAAGGGTTATCACGATTTCCCTCGTCTACCTCGACATCTAGGCAGGGCGAAGCCGCGCTTGGAGGTGGATCTCCGCCCACTTTCAGTCGCTCACTATTTCTTTCTATTGTAGCCATGATAAACAGTAAAAAAAGTGCATTAAAAGGTAGATACTATGACCACCCGTGGGAGTTTAAGAGAAAAGTTTTCATAGGATAAGAAAATTCCATAATGTTTATTATTTACACGGATTCGAGCTAAGATGGGCCTTGGCAACCCGTCCGCCATTCGGGAGAATTGTACGTCAGCTTTGACCATAGGATGGTGCCAACGTAGCTAGTTTATATGTGTACTAGAATGAGGTGAGCATAGTCGACGGCCCGGCACTTCAAGTGCCTAATACTTGCCTTAGACAGCGGGATTTCGGCCCTCGCAGCAGGTAGAGTGATCTCAGGATGGCGTGCATTCCACCAAGGCATCATGTATAGCGATCCGAACTCTTGACAGGTGAGAACAGTTCCTTCTGGTACAAAGTGCGGGTGGACAAAAGGTGAGGCGCTAGTCGTAATAATAATAATAATAATAAATAAATAGTAAATGCGGGGGGAGCGCACCAACAACCTTTACATGGTCCATCACAGAGGTCATGTCAACCCAGTCATAGGGCTTCCGTAATTTGCAGCTCCTCCAGGTACTAAGTGTAACATGAAAAAGAGGCCATCCCCTAGGATACGAAGGGTTCTCTAATCCTGAATGTTTGAATGAGCGGCACACCATTCCAGGACCAGTAAACCTGGAAGTCTAACACTAGATTGGGTTTACCCTGAATTTATTCCTTGTTTACACTTTACACATTTTTGACACTTGATTTACAATCCCCTTCTCGCAAAATCAATGGCTCGCACAGATCTCTCGCCTGGCACAGAAGAAACCTGCCTTAAAACCTGCTCACCCCCCCTCTGTGACAGGACGAGCAATCAAGACATCAATCCTGGTTCGACAGTCGTGTTCCTAGTTCCTAGGAGGCCCAAATTTCCGGAAGCCTGCTTCGATACGAGTCATCTGGGGACCTTAGTTCGCAAGGGGCTGCCTTAATGACAGACCAAATGTCAATGGCAGACAAAGTGAAAGCGCCAGTCAAATTGGATGCGGCCCCCAAATATTGGCAGACAACCCAGTTCTTGACTTTTTTGGCCTTTATTATTTTTACTTAATCTGAAGGAGCAACATATATTAAATCTAATAAATATTATAAATGAAAACAGGATCAAGTAAAGATAGTCCCTCCTAAGACAAAAAGGAGGGATTAACTTCACTTGGTTAATTGGGGGAAGGATGACCTTTACTCGGTAAAATTGGATATACTCATTAAACCGTAAACCACTCGGTAAACTTTGTAGATGAAGTTACTGGTGTGTATACACAAGCAGTCGAAAGCTAGTGGAATTTGCATAAACCAAGAATTAAACGCATGTGAGGATGTAAGAGAGAAATGATAAACTCTTATCTACACGAATTTATGTGGCTTGAAAGACAAATACAATGTTTTCAATGATTTTTGCGATACGATTGCCAGCCAATACCGTTTTAATTAAGTTATTAAAATTTAATTTCTAGAGTTCTACAAGTTTACAATTTTTAATTGTTTTAAAATAAACTTTCTAACAAAAGTTCCTAAATAATTTTGTTAACAATTATTATTTTTATTTTATCCTTAGGAGAGATTAGCTTTACTAGTGTAACTTTGGGAGGGATGATCTTTACTCGGTAAAATGGGAGGGACTATCTTTACTTGATCCTGAAAACAAAACGACAACATGGAAACAATTGGCTTCAATTACTAACAAATGAAACAATACTTCCTTCGTTACAAAAAATGAAAGCAATAGGCTTTCCTTTCAAAAAGCCCAGATGAGCTTCCTTAACTGAAGGTAGAGGGGTCTAATTAACTCTTAGCGCCCTAAGTTTCTTTAAACTTGGGTTCCGAGTGCAGACGTAAATTGTGAGACTCCTGGACGAGTTAACGTTCTCGCTTTGTTAAGATGCACGAAGCCCGGAAAGTATGGCTGCACTCAAGGAAAACCCATAAATTATTGCACTTAAATTACATACAAAAAAAGAGTGATACACGTAATATGGTTCAGGGAAAGATTTAAGAGAAATTAAACCCGTAACCACATCAAGGGAACTTGCCGCAAAGCTATCTTTTATTGGACATCGGCAAACCCTAATGCAGCAAATTTAAATGAATTGTACATCGAGGTCATTCGTTCCACTAGCCAGCCTCCCACTAATTGCTTCCACTTAACCTCGGGAGCCTGGAAAAACTCCAAGTCAAACTAATCCTTACGGATTTGATAATCCCAAATACAAGGTGACCCCCCAAACGGGCCTGCACACACTTCCTGTGATATATATCCATCATTCATTCATTAATCACCCTCACTTTGCAGGACATAACAGAAGCAACGCCTGTGAACACAACTAGATCTTAATGGGAGCTCCAGCAAAGAATATACTGCGTCAAACATTACTACAAGACAGGATGTTCAAGAAAGTGCAGGACACTTTCGTGAATCAGTTCGAATGTGAAAAAGCCCACTCCAAAAGCAGAATAATTCAGGAGTGAGTGGACCACTTCAAGAACTAAGGGACAGTGGAGAACATCATTGCAGCCAGTGACAACCGTCCAAGCCATTCAGGACACCCCAGGAAGCGTACAGCTGAGCTGGTCGAGAGCGTGAGAGAGTCGGTTCAGGAGAGTCTAAAACACCCTGTGCCGAAGCGAACTGCTAGTAATGGATGTAAAGGTCTACCCATACAGAATAAAGACCAAGCAGACCCTTACGGCCTCAGATAAGGAGCAGAGAAAGGCTATGACAGTCATGATACTGGAGAAAATTCCGGAGACCCCAACTTTCCTTAACCTCCTTTGGAGCTCAGATGAAGCGCACTTCCATCTTGAAGGGAAGGTAAACTCGAAACTAATGTCTTTTGGGGGACTTCCAGACAAAATGAGGTAGTCACCAAGCCCCTACACTCTCTTAAGTGCACCGTATGGACTGGCTCGTAATGAGCCTCGAACGTCGATAGATAGTTCAATAGTTGAGAAGTGCATTTATTATTTCTTTCCATTTTAAATCCTTGAAAGATGATGTCAATTTATGAACTTTCAAGAGAAGTACAAAACACAGAAGACGCTGTGGAATATTTGCAAAAAAGGGGTGTTTTGCATGAACAGCGAGTGCCGTTGGCGCTGTAATAAGCGTGGATGCAATTTCAGTGTTGGATTACGAAAAATCATTTGATTAGAAGAATCAAAATTATCTTTTGAGACAATCTTTTATTTCATTCACGCATGATGCAAAGGGTTGAAAACTACAGTGGTTTTTTTTTTTGTCCAAAGAACTTAAAATGTCAAGAAAAGCCATAACTAATTGGAAAAAACTTTCTGCGAGAAGTTTACGCCAGTTCCTCGCTCCCAAACCAAATTAAAATTGTTAGTGAAGAGTTGACGGTTGAAAGGATTAATCCTGTTTCTCAAGACCAAAATATAACGTAGGAAGAGTATCTCCAGCAATGGTGTTTGGTGGGATTTGTAGGGAGAAAAGCGACTGTTTTATATATGCTCTACCCGATAGATCAGCAGAAACATTAACTATACTGATAGAATGCGTTCTACCTGGCACAACAATCATTTCAGCCAAGTGGATGCTTATAGTGGCATAGCGTCATTGCAAGAGATTCACGATAAACATTTAACTGTAAATCATTCAAAGAATTTTAAGGATACATTATGTTGTTGTTATAGCTGTCCTTCGGATACGAAGACGACTCAAGCTTCACTCGATGAAAAGGGAATGAATTTATGGGTATGACGATAAAGGGTTAATAAAGGGATGAGTGTGTGAAAGGAATAATTGAATGAAAGAGAGAGTGAGAGAGATGAGAGATGAGAAAAAGAAAAAGATGAATCAAGCTGTGCTTGTGCAGTGAGTGGATTAATGTGGAGAAGGGCTTGAGCTGGGCCTATTCCCACAGATTAGCCTCACACATAATTGATGGTGGCAAGAGTTAATCAGGACGACCATCGACTGTGAGAGGTTGCAGAGGTCTGCCGGACATCTTGTTTGTCGAAAGCCGCCCAATGTGGGACCAAATAGAATCTCTTTAGGCTATCGAAAAGGTGCGAAACAAAAGAGAAACAAGCACAACACGATCTTTGATAGACTTTTATTTGAGCGAATTTCTATGGTGGAGGAGAAACAAAGGTAAAAATAGCCAAACAAATATACGATGACATTGTTACATATTTTCATCTAAATAAATAAATTTGTAATCTAACCAAACCTAACTTTAACCTAGACTTAACCTCGCGATATCATCGAACGCCTACTTCGTTGCACGGCGTGTTAGAAAAAGAACCGAAACTACTCATGGTTTCAATATGGAATCCTAAGTTAAAGAAAGCTAAATTACTTTACGATAATCTTTGCTGGATTACTGAGACTTCTCACAAAAGACAAAGGCTTGGACAGTATGCGTGAGAAGCAAAATCTAACACTGTAGGACAATCTTTGCCAAAAGAGAAATTCAAAAATGTTTCACGTGACCGGTTTGGGCTGCCGGGAAAAAGGAGAGTGATAAAAAGCCTCCAACGCGGATCCGTCATTTGAAATAGACGGAGATATTTGACGGGGTATATTTCTTTGAGCGGTAGCGGAAAATTCTTAATTCTTTTATTCGAAATTTGTAGTATTGTAATGTACACCGAATGGTACTAAAAAAAATACGACACACCTTATCTACTATTTTCTTCACCGGTACCTAATTTCGTAAGCTAGTCACTCACCATCTATGTCTCTTCACTAGTCTGGGCCGATTGTGGTAGTGTTTTTTTAACATCCTGGGATAATTCTCGCAATTTTTCTTCTTCTTCCCCACCCCCTATTTCTTTTTTTTATCTATCCCTTTATTCATCCGCAAAGGGATATCAGATTGAGCAAGGGAAACCTTGCTGCGTAGGATATCTGGATGGTTGGACGCCCTACCTGCCCCCACACCCGCAGTCTACTTTCCAAGTCCTATTTTCTGAAGAGGATCTGCGGCTCTTTTACACATTTCCCTTTAAATTCGTGGAAAGAAATAATGTCAAAACAATCCTAACGCTCTTTCGGCATCTTCCCTTCCAATAAATATCGTCCCTTGGTGCTGCGGATTCGCCAACGATTGTCATTCTGATCTTATGTTAATTTTGTATTCAGGTCGGAGGATCTCGTCCACAATGGAAAAGGAATGATCGACAATTGACTTTAAGTATGTGATTATTATTAACTAATGGTATTAATCTAGGAACTTTACATTGTTTGATTGACCCTTTCATCGCCAACATAGATAACGTACATATGCGTTATAATTTCCACTTTCTGAGATAATTTTCACTTTTATTTGGTAATTTCCACAATTATGTGGTAATTTTTACAGGTAATTTTTACTTCCACAAATATATGTTAATTCATATTGTGGCACAATTGAATTTCATTCCTCTTTATTTGGGGCCCTTGCTGGCAATTTTGCGGCCATAGGAAGTCATTTCATACCTGCCACTGTTCATTATTTTGTACCATGAATCAGGCGAGTTTTATTCGTGGCTAACTTAAATCTGCTTTATTATTATCATTAATTCATTTATGATTGTTTTTTAATCCTATTCATGTTTATACACTTAAGTGACAAAAGTCATTGAATAGAGGAATGGAAAGGAGATGGGTTTGCTTTTATGAAATTGTCTTCGAATCCCAATAACTCATACTATAAGAATGGTCCTTTGGATTATGACGTCATGGAAATTCCCAGACCTGTATCAGATGTGAACTGATTTCTTGTGGGTCAGTGTGAACACCGGCAAGGCACCTCGTGGTAAGGTGACGTGAATTATCGGAGTTCGAAGAGGATGGGTAATTCCGTTACTGAAACTGTAGGCATTCAATATCTCTTAATTTACGGTGTCACGTGGTAAGCAAAATCCTCAATGCAAGGCAAATCCGCCCACCATGGACAGCGCACTGGCATTCCATGGGTTCTTATTGATCGGGACCAGCGGCTTCTGACTAGAATTTTCCATGAAAACATATAATCAACACTGGCTTAAATCGCATCCAAATTTGACTGACAGCAGATGATGGAAATTCTTACTTTCGAAGATTTTACACAACAATCCTCAACTACAAAGTTTACGAAGCGAGCTACATCATTCCCTGGCAGAAGAAAGAAGCTACCAAAGAGACAACGACTGCGTGACGAGACAACTACTAGTCTCTCAACAAAGACAAACTCTGCCCTTCCTATCTACCCTCCTTAGGGCAAATCGGGTGGGGAAGCTTGAAGTTTCCTTAGGTACTTTCTTGTGCGGGAGCCTTATCTGAACCGGGCGGCTAACTCGGCTCAGGCCGAAGCTTAGCCCGGGACGGGTTAGACCCGTGTCAGCGGCAAACACAAGAAGGTGGGAGCAAAAACTGTCAGGGATAGGGATAGGTAGGTAGGTAGGGTCACCGACTTGCCTGCTGAATAAGCCGTGTAGATAGGAATAAAACAGCACTCTTAACCACTTTATCTCCCTCTAGCCTCTCTCTCTCTTTTTATTTTTTTACCTTATTGTTATATAAAGAAACACAAGAAGAAGATCAGCTAGAAAATCGATGAACTCGACTAAACGGGTCCATTTGCGCGTCCGTATGGGCGCCCTAAAACTCGATCGGACCTTTACATTCAAGATAATCTACGGGAAACTTGGAGTGGCGTTAATTCGACTTTTGGACTACTCAAACTCCTCCATTGCCCTATCTCAGCATGATAGAGACGTGGATAAACTACTTTCAGAAAGAGACACAACTTTACTTGAAGGTATCGGTTTAGAGACCAAGAGTTACCACAAATCGAATCCCAAAAGACTGTTTACTGTCGCCAGATCGACCCGTAGATTGGAGAGCATTCTCCCGACGAGATAAAAGAGGAGATTGAACCGGCTCAGAATTGGGGACGAGTAAAGGAGATAATTAAGTTCACCAATAGAAACAATGAAACAGAATACACTCACGTGTTTAAAGTTATATTCGGAGAGACCGAAATGGCGAGAAAATTAAGAGAGATCGGGCTGTTGGCATTCCATCTAAAAATAACACCTGAACAGATAAGGAGTTCGTTAGCGTAAAAACATTCTTCAATTATTTTGCTCTTGAGAAACACATTACACGTGAATGCCCATCAATAGACATCAAGTGGTGTAGCGAATGTAGTAGCAACCACTTACATGGCGCGATGCGACTCCCCAGTAAAGAAGGGTTTAAACTGCAATGGTAACCATGGTAAAATGGCAATGGCATGCCCAAGAAAACGTGAAATTATAGAAAATAAAATAAAGGAGAAGGTCAGGCTCGAAGAAGAAAAACAAAATATTACTTTCACTAAGGTTGCGAAGGAGAGAGCGCAACAACTAAAACCAACACAGAATATTATAGAAGTAAAACAACGTGAGTCACTTAACATCCTTGCATTTATTATACATACTCATATGCTTGATGTCGCCAACCCTATGACATATTCGAAAGAACTAAATCTGATGTTAAAAAATAATAGACTAGAGGAGATGTGGTTCCCCGAGAACCCCCCGTTCGCAGATATCTTGAGCGTGTGTTATAAGCCCGAGTCTTCCGGCCATGTACAACAACAGCAGGAAACCGCTAGCAAACCGCAAACACAGCTCCTAAATTCAGCGGAATCAAGAGACCCATTAATCAGAAAAAGAACGGAGACAAAGGTATCCCCACTAGGAAAGAAGTTGAGAGGAGATTAAATCTTCAGACCAAGCCAAGACCCAAGAAGTAACAAGCGAAGCATCCACGGCCGAAACTACCAAGGAAGACGGACAGGAGAAACAAGAATTTAATTTGAGATATTTTCTGTCGGAGGAGCAACCCTTCCCGGAGAGCAACGATGAACTAATTGAAGGGATAAAGAAAGGTTATGTGAAATACGAATATGAAGGATCGTACACGGACAGAGAAGTCTACAAACTTATTACTGGTAGCAACTTAATTATTCCCCGTGACATGTGTCACATAATAATAAGAGAAGAATTCCAGAAAAAGCAAAGCGGGAGAGCTAAATCGTTCATCGTTAGAGAATACAGAAAGCCAGAAAAGAGATCAATTTCGAAAGAAAAAACACAAAAATAATGGCTCAACTAAGGAAATTAATAATTATTAGTCACAATGTTGCGGACTGAGACGGAAAGAAACACTCACTAACCAAGGCATATCTAAAAGAGGACCCGGAAATAATAATATTAAATGAAATTAATATTAACCCAGAGCTGAACAAAATCCGAATATTTAATTACACAATAATAACTAAGAATACCGAAGATGTAAACTTTGACGGAGTCGCAATTGCGATGAGAAATTATCTCAGATTTACAAAACTAAATGAATTGGACGAGGCATATCTGGCAATCAGCGTGATGACCACCACGGAAAACCTTACAATTATGGTGGGGTACCAACCCTCGAGGAGAGATTTTTTACCATTGCATAATTTCATGGAAGTCTTTGGAAGAGCAGATCAGGCAATATTTATGGGAGCTACTAAACCTGATATAATTCTTGCGTAACCGGACCTACAGTACAATTATTTAGTGGAAAAGTGACCCCCATCGACCAGTGATCATGAAATGATCGTCTTAACATTATCGCTGGTCCCGATTCAAGTTAACTGTCCTCCCAGGAAAAATGATAAGAACGCTAACTGGGCTGCTTACGC
The DNA here is from genome assembly GCA_963969495.1 of Ceratothoa steindachneri. Classification (NCBI taxonomy): domain Eukaryota; kingdom Metazoa; phylum Arthropoda; class Malacostraca; order Isopoda; family Cymothoidae; genus Ceratothoa; species Ceratothoa steindachneri. The sequence continues at coordinate 186,953,286 of OZ018325.1, forward strand.
GGAAGAATTGGACAGGAATCAACAGGAAGACCTCTCAGAATCGACACTTGGGTTTCGATAACTTAATGGAAGCAATAGTAAAGGCAGACACAGAATACGTCCCTAGAACAACATCAAAAACGCTTCCGCATCGAGTAAGAACGGTTCAGATCGCAGCCCTTGAATAGCAACACGCTAAGTTGACAGAGACCATAGAACTAGCTGGTCCCCAAAGAGGAGATAGGGCCCGACTTCGAAGGATCAAGGAAGAACTAATCACCGCATCGCCAATAGAAAGAAATGCCAGATTGAATCAGTTTGTAGAGGTAATCGATTCAGAGTTGAACCCGACAGAATTCTAGAATAAGATAAACATGACAAGAGGGAAAAGGAGTCAAAGACCCCAAATTGAAATAAAAAGTAATGTAGTAGTTGTTAAAAAGCTCAAGGAGATCAAAGCTACTTTTTGAGAACATTATAAGGGGGTGTTCGACATCTCATCGGATGAGAATGAAGATTTTGATAGAAATCACGAATTAAAGATTGTCGGGGAAGTTGAACAACATCGTTTCGAGATCGTTCCCAACAACTGCGCATCATCTACGACATTTGTGGAACAAGGAATTGCATCGGTAACCGTCGATGATCTCAAGAACACTTTTTAAAACAAAACATAAGGCGCCCAGTGAGTCCGGGATCTCAAGGGAAATTCTGGTTCGGGGATCAGACTCCTTCTTTGAAAAACTAGTTAAGTTATTTAACGACACGATCAGTGAGGGGTACTTCCCTGAAGCACTAAAGAAAGGGAAAATCATATTTGTACCAAAGCCTGGAAAGCCTCCCGATAGACCGGGCAATTTTTGACCCATAACCCATAACCTTGTTGCAAACGCTGGCAAAACTATTGGAAGGGGCGATAAACAGTAGACTTACAAAACATCAAGTAGGCGATTGCCTACTTGGGCATTAGTCGCCGTATTAAAACTTGTCTAGTACTAGGCTACTTTAAAATCAAATTCAAAAACACACAAAAAAAAACAACACCAAAAATTAAAAAAGGGGACAAGACAACGAGCAGAAACGTGCAACCTATAAGGAAAAAAAACGAAAAACAAAACTGGGTAAGTAAAAGGGAGAAGGCCACCATCCCCCAAAAGTTTAGAAGTCCCCCAGTCAAGGTGCACGCACTCGTCCCAAGTACAGGGGACAGGCAGTAGCGATCCCGCCCAACCCTGTAGCGGGACAGGTAACGTGCACGAAGATCACCCAGACTAGGTCATTCGACAAGAATATGCTGAACAGTCTGGGGGACGACCCCTTCGTCACAATAGGGCGCAGGCGAGCGCTCCATAAAATGGCCATGCGTCACATGAGTGTGCTTGATTCGGAGACGACAGAGAGCGACGTGATAGGTCCATGGGAACAGTCGCGGTGCAATGGCACGCAACTTTAAGTTACCTCGGACCGTCTCCCATCTTCTTTGCTTAGCAGTCCGAAGAGCTGCCCGTATTTCTGCCATGTAGTCGGTGTGAGGAAGAGCGAAACACTGGTCGGGTCGCCCGGTCCTAGCGGACTCTTTGGCGCCCTCATCGGCGAGCTCAATTCCCGCAATTCCTACATGCCCAGGAACCCATCAGAAGATAATCTCGACATCCGCCTGGCTACCCAAAACAGTGGTGTCACGGATATCGCGAACCAGGGAATGCGGAGATTCCAATGCTCCGAGAGCACTGAGGGCCCTTTGTGAGTCGCTATAGATCACAATCCGGTCTCTAAACCGGGCACGTAGTAATCTCTCGTACCGAGTGATGTATTGCCACAAGCTCGGCCGTGAAGACAGACGCAGTGCTTGGCAGATCACCGCTGACTTCAAACAGAGGGGATACAGCGTGGAAGCCTATCCCCTCTTGGGACTTGGAGCCATCCATATACACTGGAACGGTTCCAGCGCGACACGATGTGTGCTCCAAAAAATGTCGAACGCAATACTCCGGGCCCTGTACAAGCTTTGGGAGCAGAAGCGTGGCGACAAATAGCCAAATGTGGTACTCTCTAGGGTGACGTCCTGGGCAGAACTAGGGGCGCCACCGGCCTGAGAGCTATATCTATCTCTCGAAGGAGTTTCCTGGCCCTAAATCAAAAGGGCTTAGGGTATGAATGGCGTCTCTCGGCGGCATAGGCACCGTCGAAGTCAGCTGGGAATGCAGTGAGAGCTGTTGGCGAATGAGGGAAACGCTGGGCTCGCGCGTACAGGCGAATAATGCACTGTACACGGCGTGGAGCGAGCAACATCTCCCCAGCATCGACAAGTAGGCTCTCAATGAGGAAAGTGCTGAAGGCACCGGTCGCCAGGAGAAGGCCGATGTGGTAGATCGAGTCCACCTTCCGCAATACACGCTCGGCTGCGGATGCATAAAACTTGCATCCGTAGTCGAGCTTCGAACGAACAAAGGATCGATACAAAAGTAAGGCAGTAGCCCTATCAGCACCCAAAGCGCTGAACGTCACGGAACGAAAAATGTCCATGGCGTGGGTACAGGAGACCCTAAGGCTGCGAATATGAGCGTCCGAGGTGAGGCTTTGGTCAAATACAAGACCAAGGAAACGATGCGATTCAACCACTTCCAGGCGATCCCCATTGAGAAACAAACCTTGTTTGGGATGGAGTCCTGGATAGCGGCAGAAGTGCACCACCTTAGCTTTGGCCAAAGAAAACCGAAACCTGTGCACTTCGGCAAAGCAAGAGACGCGGTTAACTACCTGTTGGAGTTGACACTCCAGAGTTGGCATCTGGGCCGCGCCAAAAGAGATCGAAAGGTCGTCCACGTAGAGCATAGCGAGAACATCTTCTGGCAGCACCAATGTGATGCCGTTGATGCTCAGGGAAAAGATTGTGACACTAAGCACACTTCCGTGCGGGAAACCCTCTTCCTGCTCCTTTGGGCCAGAGAGGGCTCCCCTGATTCGTACGCGGAATCGAAGATCTCGCTAAAATTCAGATATAAACATTGGAAGGCGTCCCTTCGCCCCCATCGTGTGGAGAGTCTCCATGATACCGTATTTCCATGCGCTATCATAGGCCTTCTCCAGATCGAAAAACACAGTGGAGTAGTGCTCTCTAAGAAGGAAAGCCTCGCAGACTGCATTTTCCAGTCGGAGCAGAGCATCCGAAGTGGAGTGGAACTTGTGGAAGCCGCACTGTGCAGAAGACAGATGGCCTCCGCTGTCCAGAAAAAAGGCTACTCTAACATTTAACAATTTCTACATCAACTTGCACACGCAAGAGTTTAGAGAAATTGGGCGGAAACGAGTGATATCTCCCCAGTTTGCGAAAGGCGAGCACAGTAGCGATTCGCCAGGAATCTGGGAGGAGACCCTTCACCCAGATCCTTTGGAACAAATCTAAGCGAAAGGCCATGCCTCGCTTACCCAGGTGTCGAAGCATGGCGTACGGGAAATCTTTCGGAGCATGAGCGGTGTCCGCGCATGAAGCAAGAGTGGAACGCCCCTACTCAGAGTAAACTTGTCGTTGAAGGGTTCCCCGATTCTGGAGGTAGAGTCCAGCCAGCGGCCTTCCGCGACATTGTGACGTGCATTGAATGCTGGTGGAGCAGCATCCCTGTAAGAGAATGCAGAGAAAGCGGTCGCGAAGGATTCCGCCACGGACGCGGGGTCCGAGATTGCGGTCCCATTCTCCTGGAGAACGAGAGGGGAAGGCCTGCGAGAACTTGCCCCGAATCCTTTTGACTCGCTTCCCCACCTCAGTTAGAAGGGTCTTCCCGTTAAGTGAAGACACGTATGCCGGCCAAGAAGAGCAGCGGCCATGCTTCGAAATATACCGGAACCTAGCCATAGACCGACGAAATTCACCAACAGTTAAATCGTTCGAGTGGCGCTTATAGTGCATGTAGGCATAACGGTTCTGATTGAGGGCCGTCTCACACTCAGTTGACCACCACGAGAGTGGTCGACGTGCAAAACGTCTAGACGTTCTGGGAATAGTAGTCAGTCCCGCGGCGATGAGGTTGCCGGAGAAGAACTCAACGGCCTCATCTACCCACCTAAACTCCTCGACTGAGATAGAGAATTCAGTCATTTCCTGAAATGTAGGCCACCGCGCCCGCGCTAAGCACCACTGAAGCGGGCTCTCAGGCGGCAGTTGTCCTGAAAATGATATTTGAATGGGAAAGTGATCACTACCATGGAGGTCCATGACCACCCCCAAATTAAAATCAGGCTGTGCATCCGAAGAGCACAAAGATAGATCAAGGAAGAAAATGAAGCGGTTCTCTGGCAGTGATGCGTAAACTGATCCACATTTAGGATACCTATCTCAAGCTCTTCGATCAGATCGGCAATGACTTCTCCCCTGGGATTTATTGAGTAATCTCCCCAGAGAGGATGCCTGCCGTTCAGATCTCCAAGCAAGAAAAAGGGCCTCGGCAACCGTGCCAAGACGAGGCGGAATTCCCCTACGTCGAAGTCAGCTGACGATGGAATGTACCCAGAAATAATAGTATACCTCCTATCCAGGTGAACCTGCACAAACACTGCCTGAAAGCAGGTATCTAAAGTGAAAAGAAGAACGGAGACATCATGCCGGGTATAAATCGCGCATCGCTCAGCCCGATCCCCATCTCGTGGTGGTGCGGTCGCTAAACCCTTATACCCTGCGAGGGCGGGCAGGCACGCGCCTAGCATGGTCTCCTGCAGGAAATTAGCTAACGGGGACGGGACGAGACGAGCCTCCGCACTTCTCCCAATTGGCTCGGAGTCCACGGCAATTCCATTGAAGAAATATGCCCTCCAGACCTAGCTCGGAGGAGAGGTTGGGGACATCTTTGAAGAGAAGACCCTCACGGGAATGGCCAAACAATGCGCTGAAGGCGCTGGCTCCTTCGAGGACTTATTGGGGGAGGTTCGGCTCGCCATGCGATTCTTTTCCTCTCCTCGCCTCGAAACATTAGGCGGGCGTTGCGGCTTCAAGGGCGGGGGGCCCTCTTTTCTAGGATCCACCGTATCCAAGCCACTCAGCCCTCCACTATGCGTGGGCGATGGAGCCGAAGCTCCTTTGTTGCCTTCCTCCTTTCGGGGGACAGCTTTAGAAACCCAAGAAGATGGCCTGGCGATGAACTTCAGGGGTGTTGCCTCCTGTGAGTCAAACGACTCGGCGCGTGGCCGTTTTGCCTTACGGGAAACGGTCACGCTGGCTGAAGGAGGGGATCCCTGGTTTTAGCCGGGGATGGGTGTGAACCCTCTGTGCCACCAGCTTTACCAGGGGAGCACCCGAGTTGAGTAGAACCAGGAGAAGAGCTCCAAACGGGAGCGGAAACAACCGTGCTCGTTGGCCTGGATGGGCCAGGAGAAGAGGGTGTCTTTCTAACCATTAAGAGGTAAGACGTCCCAGGCAAAGCCGAGCGCGCCAGGACCAAGGAGTTAGCCTCGCGGAATGAGAGTCAATCCTGGGCCTGAACGGCCAAGATTTTATTATCAAGGAGATATGGACCACATTGCTTCAAAGAAGCGGGGTGCGGCTCTCCGCAATTAACACACCTGGCCACACACGATTTGGACTTATCGTGTGTGGCCTTGGAGCAATTCACACATAATTCGGGTGACCCTGACTTTGCATGTCTACATGAACGATTCTTATGGCCGAAGCGGTGACAGTAATAGCACCGCCGCGGCAGTGGCACGAATGCCTTCACGCGGTATCGGTTCCAACCGGCACGCACCGACTCAGGGAGCTTGTCACAGTCGAACGTGACGAACAGTGTAGGGGTGTTTCTCGTGGCTCCTCAATGTTTTCTTATCACACGTTTGACCTTGACCGCCCCATGGTCGGCCAGCTCTAAGGTGATGTCCTCTATGGAGTAGTCAACGAGTTCCCTAGAATAAACTTCTCCTTTCACAAAGTTCCTGGTAGAGTGCAGCGTTACACTCACCTAGGTTCCATCAAATTTCGAAAAAGCACTTATCTTGGCCGCCTCAGAGGGACTCGCCACATTCGCCAGAAGACTCTCGTCCGAGAAACGGGTCACCTTCGGCTTTTTACCAATTACGCTAGCTAATGCTCTCCTCTGATGGATCATGTTGCCCTTGGCCAACATGGTGCTATCAGTGGAGCAAATAACGAGAAAGCGTTTGAAGCCAGCGGGTTCGAAAACGCTAGGTAACCTCTGAATGAGGGGCCCCGATGTTATCGAGGCTCCGCCTTGCGCACTTTTTGTCTTAGTCAGGGGCTCCGCCCCCGAGGGACACAGAGGGGCCGGATGTGCCTATCTTTGCTTGGTCGCTTATCCAAGTGGCAGCAACCCCTGCGGGTGGAGAGGAGCCCCTAGTCTTTTTTGTCTTTTTCCTATTTTTTTATTTTTAGGAGAGGGGGGCTGTGAATGAACCCGCTTCTCCCGTCCGCCGGCAGGAGCCCCCAGGCCAGATAGACCGGCCTCAGCCAGGTCCTTCTTCGAGATGAAAAAGGTCCTGGAAGTCGCAGGGGCACTGGTCGGAAAGATCTTTTCCCTCCTCTTATTTCCTCGGAAACCATAGCCGTTTGAGGAGGACCTTGCATAGATGCGGACTCGAGTTCGGTGCTTAGCAACGATCCCAGATTCGCTCCCATGGAAGGTCCTCCTGTCTGAGGCTGGGTTGCCTCAAGGACCATTTCTATCTCAGGGGGGCCTCCAGATGGCCATCTCACCCCCCCAGGACATCGCAGATCCTACTGGCAGAAGTATCTTTAGTCTCGTCTTGGGAGGCACAGGCCTTGGCCCCGGCAAGGTATAATATTTTTGCCAGCAGGTCTTTTGAGAGAAGCGACCGAGGGGGCCTGGCTTTCATCTCCCCCCTAAGGCGGTTTGCCCTACGGAGCCGCTTCAATGGGAAGCAGTTAGCTATGGGCTGCCTGCTGGCTTTCTTGGCAGTCCATTTAGGAAAGAAAAGGGGGGACTGCCGTTGGTAAAAGGGAGGTGCCCGAAGGCATCTCCAGACAAGGAGTGAGGGGAGTCCCCTACACTCGTAGGCGTAGGAAAGGAGTAAGCCTCCTCTCCGGTTAGAGAAATTTGGAGGGTCCCCTGCGCAAGCACAGAGTGGGAGACCTCCATTTTTTTCTGTGGAACTGCCCGATGGTGGCTCCGTCGATGGATAAGGGGAAATTGAGGAAAGATTTTTGATTTGTTCATCATTGGACATGGTGACCCTCTTTTTCTTACGGAGTGCAATAGCTCATCACCCCTCGCACTAGCCAGCTCTGCAAGAGGTGCGTACGGGTCTGGCAGAGCCAGGTGCCGCCATTTATGGCTACCCCTCCCGCCTGGTGACCTGGCAGCCCTTCAGCATGGCGGCTTCATCTTGGGTACGGCATAAAAAGATAGATGGTAAAGTGAGAAGGAAAGGAAATATGAGGAAGGTATGGGTGGGGATGAAGCAGGTTGTTAAAAACCCACCACCCCAGACCGAAGCTCAGGGGTTAGCGAAAGTTGTCCCCTTCAGCCTCAGCCCCAATCCGGGACGGTCGGCTGAGAAGAAGGTCAGCATCTACCCTGTGAAATTAGAGGCTGAACAGAGAAAGTTGTGGGAGAGGTTGTATGAAAAGCGAGGAAACCGGAGGGGAAACACAAGTGTTTTGAAGGAAGGAGAAGAAGCTAAGCTATGATCGGATGGGGTGCTGAATCTCGTCAGCACGGTGGCCAGGATGGCAAATCGCTGCGTCGCTTACGGGGTCCTGGTTGAGACAATCTCAAAAGCTAAGTATGATAAACACTACACTGACATAGTTTTAAGAGACGTACAAAAGGCCTTCGACAAGGTCTGGAGGATCGACCTTAAATTCAAAATTAGGAGGTTGGAGCTACCTCAAGCTCTCACGAAATGCCTTTGCTATTACGTTACAGAACGAGAAGGTTATATCTCAGTGGAAAGCTACGACGGATCGACCTTTGAGATCCCACAGTGGGTCCCACAAGGGGTCTGTATCAGTCCCACTTTATATAGTATTTATATTATGGAAGTACCGCGACCAGTATATGAATCAACACGTTACCTCCAATTCTCTGGTGATATTAGAATTGTTGCAAATAGTGTCTATAAACACTCCCGGACTATGGCGAGAATCACCGCAGAGGAGATTGAAAACATAAATAACTATGAACGTAAGTGAAAAATCTGCACAAATTCGGATAAGTTTTCAATAATTCCAATAGGCAGGCGAAAGACTTCCAGTCTAGAAGTAGAGAAGAACAGATATCGTTACAAATATGAAGGAAGAGTGCTTGGGTTGAATATCACCCAGCGTGGGTACACTAAGCACGTAGAAGAGCGAACGATCATGGCAAAGGCAAGCTTTCCTAAACTATACCAACTCAGAGGACAAAATAGGGATAACAAGATTAAGATTTATAACGCTCTTTGTAGAGCAACATTGCTCTACCAGGAAATACCACTCAACAACCTTCATAAGACAAATGCAATAAGACTTCAAAGAGTTTAAAACTCTGCCGTATATATAATAAGGGACACGAAGAGGAGAGAACGTAGGCGAATACAAGACTTGCACCAAGAAAAGGAATTTTCAGCTACAAATATATCCCTGCACAAAAGGGCGAGCAAAGTATGGGATAATCTGAACGACATCTTAGATGAAGTAGACGTAAGATCTATGGAAATCAAGCATATATATATATATATATATATATATATATATATATATATATATATATATATATATATATATATATATATATATATATATGACTATGAACAGAGGCAACTTCAGGAGGTGGAAACCGGACCAGAGAGGGGGTACCGGCACCTGTTTACACCTATAACTGAGGATACTGTGAAATGCAAAGAACACAAAAACTAAATCTGCACTGAAATCAAACAAAGAACAAATAAAGAGCAAAAAACGTGTAAAAGCCTCCAAACAACAACATATGAAGATTAAAAGATACTCGTAAGATAAAACAAGAAGAAGCCAAGAGATGGCTGGTTACCCAGAATCTATAATCAATTTTACTTTTTCCCTTTCTCACTTTACTCTACAAGCTCTATCCACTCAACTTATACTATACAATTTATTTTTATAACTTTTTCAAGACGTAAGACGCATCCAAATTCTATGCAGGATGTATCAGACGCAAAATACCAATCTGAGTGCTCCGGTTAACACCACGAAACCAAACACACTGCTGCCCCTTTGCTCGTGACATCGCTAATTGGACCATAGAAGACTGGTGTTGTATGCAATGATCGTTGAGTCACAGTTACAATTGTTTTGGGCTGATGGTGGAGTTTGGGTGTGGTGCAGACCCCATGAGTACATGGATTCCAGTTGTCAACAAGGCACCGTGCCGGCTATCTTGTTGACAAGGCACCTGACACGGGTTTGGTCCGTTCGTCCGACTAAACATGGCATTGACCCGTGACTATCACGTTGCACAACTTGGTGACATTGACATCTATTCATGTACATCTTGTATTACAACCAAGATGGGATACTCCAATAGGTTGATGTACCCTGTCATTGCGCCCAAGTTGCCCAAAATTGGTTGGAGGGGCATTCTGGAGAGATCCTATGAATCCTACGACATAAACCCAATCCACCATTTAGTAGACGCAGCGGCCAGGTCTATTTACATCTTGGATTCGGCACCTAAAAATACCATGGAACTAAGGTAGAGCCTACATGATACTAGTACCTATCCAATAACATTTGGCTCTTCAATATATTTCTCTCTATGTAAAATTCAAAGAATGTGTGTGTATCTGTCTGTCCACTATAACCGCAAAAACGTGGTCGCTGGGAGATATAGAAATGCATTTATCTATACTTATTTTATGTATGAGTTGATGATGGTAGTTCAACTACCCACCATTGAAGATCTAGATTATGATGAATATTTCAGTAACAGGAATGGTGCAGATTTTGAACTTGAAGATTACTCAGCTCATAAGGGATTCAATAAGCATCCGCATAATGATTGGCACGAGATTTGGGACTATCCAAAAAAGCCTCAACTCCTAGCATTGAGAATGAATGATGCTAGGTGCAGTTCTAGTTGGGAATTCAGTTAGTTTTCCTGAAGAACATGAAGACAAAGGGAGTCCTTGAGTTGTCACAATATCACAAACACAAGTGTGTCATTTGCGTTGAGCTTAAAATGGTACGTTTCTTTCTTGGTCAGCAACGCGGGTACACAAAGTACGAAGAGCGGTCAATATGTTTTGCGAATCAGTAGGGCAAAACAGAGGAAGAGGGATGGCTATTTGTGGGAGTGTTAGGACAAGTTATGAAAAGTCATGACCTGCAGCCGCACGCTCTTGCCTCGTCTATTTAAGAAGCAGTGGCTGATCGCAGATCGCCAGTCACAAATATTTCAACAATGGAGAAGGTTGAGCACCGCGCAGTGATCAAATTTTTGACCAAGGAAGGCAAGAATGCAAAAGAGATCCATGAACGCATGGTTGCAATGTACACCAACACCGCCCCTTCCTATGCAGCCATTGCGAGCTGGAAGAGGGTGTTATGCCATGGTCGTAAGTCCCTTGAAGATAACCTCCGTCCAGGACGCCCATCAGACGTGACCAACGAGGATAATGTGGCCCGTGTGGAGAGGATGATCCTCGAAAATCGACGGGTGAAGGTCGAATAAATCGAGCGAGAACTTGGAATATCACATGTTTGTGTTATCAACATCATCCACGACAATTTTGCCATGACCAAGGTCTCTTCCCGTTGGATCCCTAGAAACCTCACGCTCCATGATCAACTTCAACGTCGTCAAAGTCCACAAGGCCAGAGTTGCACAAGCTGCCCTGCGCGAGTGCGGATTCCAGGAGCTCAACCATCCTGCCTACAGTTCAGATCTGGCCCCTAGCGACTACTATTTATTCCGCCAGCTCAAGGCTGCACTGCGTGGCCGCCGCTTTTGGGACGATGAAGATGTCCAGCTCGCCGTCCAGGATTGGATTGAACAGCAGTCATGAGATTTCTGGTTGTCGGGAATTCGAAGCCTCAGGGACAACTGGCTCAAGTGCATTGAAGTCGAGGGTAGTTATATTAAAAAATAATAAAACCCTTTTCCTCATATCTCGTTTCCTTATATCCGAATTGCAAAACTTATTGACCGCCCCTCGTATCCTTACTTTCTGGGCATGTGGGACAGAGAGCTCAAAAGAAGATTGGGTTGAGTGGAATTGTCCTCCAAGATCTGACCTCAAATCTGGTGATCCCAACATTCTACATGAGCCATTTGTTGAGGGAAAGAAAATTATTTTTACACATGTGCCTACCAAACTGGTTTCATGAAGCGATTCGTTAAAGTATTGCTGACTGAAGGCAACTCTTTCGTGTAGTTCTTTGTGGCATTTCCTGACCTGCTAATTGAAAAATCAAGACTGGTGTGTTTGATGGTCTACATATTCAGCAGCTCATTAAAGATGAACATTTCATCGGGACAGCGTCAGAATCTTTTTTTTAATTCACAAGCAAATAATTACACCAAAATTGTCCAGAAATAATTGGAGAGCACAAAACGCTCGGTTGAAAATAAACGAGTTGCATTTTTTGCATAGCCATCTTGCTAACTGGCTGGAAAGTCTTGTTGAAGTCAGCGATGAGCAAGGTGAACGACTCCAACAAGATTTGAAGGTCATAGAGGAAAGGTATCAGGGTAAATGGGATATAAATACGTTGGCTGAATACTGCTGGAGTATAAAAAAAAAGTGTCTACGTATTGAACACTCCCAAAAAAAGCTATAAGCGTAAATTTTTGCCTTAACTACTTTCACGCAATTTGACTTAAAGTAACAGTATGTTTTGTATGAACAAAATAAATTTGTACAAACATAACAGTTAATCAATATTTTATTATTTTCCAGTGTATGTAAATTGTTAAAACATTCTATAAAAAACACACGAATCAGTTTGATGAGGTATTTATATAGTTACGAGTATTTTATACAAAGTAAGGGTAGCATGGTGCTTATAAAGTTGATGTTATACACAAAAACTGGGGTCATTTTTGGATCCGCAAGCCAAAAGTCAGCCCAAACAAGTAACAGAACAAACTCAAACGAAAATTGCGTTCTCCAGTGTAATCTTCTAATAAAACAAACAAACGCAAGCAACTCGTCTCAACATTCGTAACTCAAAAAACACCTCCAACCATTAAATGTATTGTGTGATTTAGGCTAAGTCTAGCTAGTTTCAAATATTTCGAGTAGGACGAATGCATACCTATTTCAAACATCATAGCCCCAAATCAACATTCATTCCCCAAAGAAATTGTGCTCTTCCAATACGTGATGTGCAAACCTTTTTTGATCCACCAACTATTTTTAACTACACTTTTATCGTAAGGAGGTTACATTGAGATAATAATGATTTTGTAAGTTTATTAGCGAAAAAAAACATGTTCAAACTCAAAAATAAGAACTCAATAGAACATAATCTTTAATATTTAGCGGAAAACAACTTTAACATCATTGATAAAATATGAGCACCTAACCTAACTTAACCTAATCTAACCTAACTTAACTTAACTTAAACTAATCTAACTTAACTTACTCTATCCTAGGTTAGGTTACAAATCATTATTATCTCAGTGCAATCCCCCTTACGATAAAACTGTACTTCCCCAAAGTTGGTAGATCTTGTGTTGGAAGAGCACCGAATTCTTTCTTCAATTCGGTAAGGTCCAACATTAAAGAAACACGCATCAGAGAACACAACAAAAGAGAAACTGCCTTGTGTGTTGACAATGCAACAAGTAATAAATTGAACCCTTCTAAGGGGCTCAAAATTTAAAACTACTCAGTCAGTAGCTTCCGTAACAAGATCGGGAATTGAAATGGTAAATAAACACAACATATACTCCATTTGAAATAAATGGAAAGCTTCCCTTTTTTTCCAGGAACGCCAATTAAAGTATATTTACATGCTGAAATAAACGAAATAAAGAGGATAGACGACTTTATTTGCTACACATTTTTAAATAAATTGCTCAAAACGACTATGTCTATTTTTATAATAAAGTCTAAGTCATTTTCAATGAGAATTTATAACATTCGCAATCGAATTCAGAATAGGGCTTTTATTGTAAAATGGCTTATTGCAAGCTCAGTAAATGGGAGCGGAGGGCTTTTCCGCTCGGGAGAAGTCATGGGAAACTAAATTATTTGCCGTGATATTTTCCATGATAAAAGGGGTGGGTGGGGGGGGGGATAAGCCCACATGGTATGTGATTTACTTATCCAACTGTTTCAAGACCTAATTAGCAAAGGTAAGAGAAGGAAGCCATAATAGGGCCAATCAAAGACTGTAAGTCTCTACCCAAGTTACATAAACCAAACCTGTAAAATGTGACATAATTATTCGCAAAATCCAACATTTTGAGCCTCATCTGTTGCATCGAAGATAATCTGTGTCTATTTAGTTGGGTGATAAAATATAAAAAAACTCCCCAAATATTCTTATTTACATTTCTAATAAAGGTATAAACTTTGATATTTGGGCATATTAATAATAATTAAGCATTTAACGAAAAGACAGCAAAGTTTGGAAAAATACTTAAGGCATTAGTTATTTCTGAATAAGTAAATGACCAAAGAAGAAAAGTATAATAGACTTCTGTAAAGCTTATCATTAATTAATACTTCGTAGCATAACCTTTATAAGCAAAGACCACTTCTAACGTCGTAGATATATAATTGACGACCAGCCTCTTAAAACTTTCTACTGAGATTTCTTTACATTCTTCAATGCAAATTGACTCAAATCCTCCAAATTTCTCGTGTATCTGCTCTTGCTCTTCAATTTAAGCTCTCTCCACAGATTCTCTTTCGAATTTAGTAGGAAGGAGTGGCTAGACCACTCGATAACTTTAATTTTGTAATTATGCAATTTGGATGTGCTCAGCTTCCTTATCATTTTGGACGATACAACATCGTTTCTTCTTAAAAGCTTTGGTTGAAGTAAGCAAGCTTTTATTTACTATTTGCTTAGACATTGCCTAATCCATCTCATTTTTTAATTATATGGAGTTCCCCAATGCCAAATGAACTAAAGCATCTCTACACTATTATATTTCTACAGCTAAACTTCATTGTGAGTATGGTATTATTTTGAACACGCGTTTTTTTTTTTCAAACACGACTATTGCTATTCTTTCCTAAAAGTTAAATTTTGTCTCGGTCAGACCAGAGAATACTGTCCCCCAAATTAGCTGACTTATTCAAATTTTCGTTGGGATACTTCAGGCGTTCGTTGCCATGTGTCTGGGAGAACATGGTCTTGGAAATTGGCACGCGGCCAAGCTTGGGTTGTTCTAGCCTTATGAGATGGTGCAGAGTCTTGTTGGAAGATGTAAGATCTTCCGTTGCGCATTGTATCTATCTAGGGCCTCACAACCTTTTCCAAAACCTCTGTGTAGGCAGAAGCATTGACTCTTAAGCCCTGTGAAAAATGCAGGCGACAGCGAGAACTATCATACGAGTAGTTCCTGGAAACTTGGTATGCATTACAGTTGGAATCTCGCTTAGCATTCTGCATAACTATCTGTGAATCCTTAGGTTTACCTTATGGTCCTGCTCAAAGTTTTTTTCATCAAAAAACAAAACAAAGCATTCCAGTTCCTTGGTATTAAAACATGGAGAACAAGCGCTTTGCAAGGATCAAACGATTCTCTTTTGTCTTTCCTGATATGAACTGACATCTCCGCATCACTTACGACTTGTAACGGATATATTTATAATACACAACTCTTCTGATGGTCCAATCTGAAACCTCGAAGACCCTTACAAATGCTCTGATCGATTTTCTGGGGGCTTCTGGATTTTTTCCTGTACTTTTTGCACAGATTCTTGGATTGTGATGGCATTAGAACTCTTTGCATGTGTTTAGCCCTTTGCTGCAATTGTTGGATCCCTATCAGCAGCTTCCGAGCCTTTTCTAACTTTGTCAGCGGAGGGTCGGGCAATCTCTGTATCGTTATGCTGAGCTTTTATAGCAACCATTACAGCGTGGCTTTTCATTTGCTTCGTCACTTCAATGTTTTTCATTAATAATCTGAAAAGAAAGAAAAAAATAGTTATAAATTCAGAGCTATTCAAAACGATGTCCTCAAAATAATATACGTATATATATATATATATATATATATATATATATATATATATATATATATATATATATATATTTATATATATATACAATTAATTCATCCCTTCCATACTTAATTGACTAGGCTTCCACAAGCCTGGCATCCAAAACTCGCTCTCTCAAACTCTGACAAACTCTAACTAACGCAAAATATAGCTCTCAGCATAATCACTGGATGTACCCAATTTACCCTAATAAATCATGTCAGTAACAATTACCTAAACATGCTCAGCGCCATGCCACCTCCGACACCTGCCAGGCAACAGATTACTGCCGACATGTCCGCCCGAAATTGCCAAACAGTCGGTGCACTTTCCCAGACACACCAGAGTTTCTTTCTCCAGGTTCAGGACACTCCACGGTCCATTCCCACAATATTATAAGCACTTACCGATGCGATCCAACAACACAGCCTGCCTCAGGTGCAACCACCAAAGCGAAAATTTTGAGCAACTATTGGAACACTGTTCAATCTTGGCACCCCTCCGACAAACACGTTTCGTCCCTCAGAGACATAAGAGATATATATATATATATATATATATATATATATATATATATATATATATATATATATATATATATATATATATATATATATATATATAGAGAGAGAGAGAGAGAGAGAGAGAGAGAGAGAGAGAGAGATGGTAACAAGGAGTAACAAGGAAAAGAGGTACTCTAGTAAACCTTACGATCCATTCAAAAGGGTGCCTTTGACCGAACACTTGAGCAGGCGCAATCCTCTAAAAGGTCAGATTGACGCTCTAGAAGGGCATTCGCGCCACGCTTCAAGTCTCCACGCGTCTATTTTACAAGACTTTGTCTAGTCTCGAATATAACTGTTCAACAGAGTTGCTGTTCACAAATTCCACTGAAAATGCATTCCAAGTGCCGCAGATGATATATGTGAAAGATTTCCCAAACAGATCACGCTAGTAACGCTTCAGTTCAAGTTTGTAGCCGTGATTTCTTGTTCTGCTCTGGCTAAGCTTAAAATTCTCCCTGTAGTCTACAATGTCGAAGCCTCGAAGTATTTTGAACACTTCCATAAGCTGACCACGCAGTCTCCGGGTCTCCAGCGTGAACAAGTCTAATTCCAGTAATCTATCTTCGTAACTCTTGTGTTTGATAGAGGGAATCAGTTTGGTTGCTCTGGCCTGCACACGTTCTAATCTTGCGTTTTTCTTTCGAAGGAAAGGACTCCAAAATTGTACGGCATACTCCAGGAGCAGCCAGACAAGGGAGTTATACAAACCCAGTACTATCTTCTTGTTCCGATATCCAAATTTTCGCTATATATAACCTAACATCCTTTGGGCTTTTTTCTACGCTTCAATACACTGCCTCGAGAATTTGAGATCACTAGTGAAAGTTACACCAAAGTTTTTTTCAGTGTCGGTGGATTCAACAGCAGTGCCCTTAATGATATACTGACATTGGGGGTTTCGGTGGCCGATATGGATCACTTTACATATGTTCACGTTAAAAGACATTTGCCACGTGTCCGACCACTCCCCAATCTTCCAAAGATCATCTTGAAGGCGGTCAGTATTTCCTTCCTTTGCGACGTTCATACTCGTATCAAGCTTGGTATCATCGGCAAATTTAGAAATATTCGCAACCATGTCACCGTCCATGTCGTTGACGTAGATGATAAACAGTAGTGGTTCCAGGACAGAACCTTGAGAAACACCGCTAGTAATGGCCATCCACTCAGAAGACTGTCCATTCAAGACCACCCGTTGCCGTCTGCCACTTAGCCAGTTCTCTATCCAACTTGCTACATTTCCGTCTATACCCAGCGCACGAACTTTCCGAAGGAGGCGGCGGTGTGGTACCTTATCGAAGGCTTTTTGAAAGTCTAAGTAGATAACATCCACCGCCTTATTCTGGTCGTGCTCACTGAATCTTGTAGAAGAATTCCAAAAGATTCGATATGCATGACCGTTGCCTTCGGAACACAAACTGGACCTCCTCAATCAAAAATTGTACTCTAAATATGACGTCATTTTGTCCACCATCATGCTTTCGATGAGTTTACTGCGTATTGAGGTTAAGCTAATAGGTCAGGAGTTCGAGGGCTGGCTAGGGTCTCCTTTCTTCAAGATAGCAGTCACCTCCGCTTCACGCCAGTTTCTAGGAACGCATCCGGTCCGGATTGACATGTTGAAGATTGTGCTCAGACAGATGTCGTGACACTTCATCGCGCACCTCTTTCAAAACTTTAGGTAGAAAACTTTCCGGGCCAGGGGACTTATTCGTCTTTAGATCAGTGATCTTCTTTTCTATTTCTCCCTGGATGAAGTCCATTTCCTCCAGTTTTTTCCCTAAGTAAGAATCCGTCGGCTGGGGGATGGGACCACACTCTTCAGTAAACACTGAAGAGAAGTAGTCGTTGAGGAGGTTAGCATTTTCTGCATCTAAGTTCTTTAATGCCCCCTCCTCATTCACTAAAGGGCCATTCGTGCGATGGATTGGTTTACGGCTGTTTACATAACCAAAGAACATCTTGAGATTCTCCTTGCAAAGTTTCGCGACTCGGAGCTTCTCGGCACGCTTTTCCGCCCTTATGCTAGAATTCATCCTCATAGCTAGCCTACGGTAGTCCCCAAAGTCTCCAGAAATCTTTGACTGCCGGTATACCGTTGTCTTCTCCCTCATCAGTAGAACAATTTCTCGATTAAACCACTTTGGTTGAACAGAAGACCGACGAAGGCTTTTGAAAGGGATGAAGCGTGATAGAAGACTCATGAACGTAGTTTTGAATCTATTCCACAATTCATCCACGTCCTTGCACAATTCTAGCCTCGCATCAGTCAATCCAGCACACAGACCTGCAAAGTATGCTTTTCTCAAATCAAGTTTCCTCGATTTACTAGTCGCCCACTCTACCGAGGGACCTTGACTATAAATCTGACTAGTCGGTGATCACTGCCACCGAGCTCTCCGCCTACAGAGAGATCCTAAACGATGTCATCCTCAGAGGTGAAAACCAAGTCGAGGGTATTATTGCCTCTCGTCGGCTCTCTCACACATTGAGTCAGGAACTCGATGTTCGCGAACTCCAGGAGTAGTTCATTCTCGCTACAGGGTTCTCTGGTTTCCCAGTCAACTTGGGTATCGAAATAACCCATGGCGATACGCACACTGTCTTGAACAAGTTCACCCAGTAGCTGGTACAGATTCATGTCCTTTTCAACGAGTTGGGCAGGGGGTCTGTAAAGCAGCAGGGTCCTGTATCTGTCAGGACCTATATCTAGGTCAACTCCTAGTAGCTCGTGGTCGGATACAATGTTGCAGTTCGTCGATTTGAGTGTATCCTTGACATACAACATTATACCGCCACCCTCTCTGTCTGGCCTATCTTTTTGGAAGAATTGGTAACCGGGAAGCGTGAATTCACCTTTAAAGTCTCGGTGTGAGGTTTTTACCCACGACTCTGTTATGGCTACCATTTCAGGTTCTTCCCTCGCTACGAGGCCACGAAGTTCAAGAAACTTGTTTCTGATTGACCTCGCATTAAACAGAAGAGCTTTCAGGGAGTCCCCGAATGTAGAATCCCCTACGTCCTTCCGTTTCCCGTGTTACTTGTCTCTCCATTCTCTTTTTTTGTGGTGTGGTGGCGCCCTTTCTAGCGACCTCCGTAAAGGTCGTTCTAGGGGTGACTTTGGCGTATAAGCGCACGTCCGCCCTCACTCTGGGCCAGACTGCCCTTTGAGTTCGCTCCACGACATCTTGTATTAGGTTTGAGAGTACAACCTTTCCTTTAAAGGAAAGGTGCACCCTATCCTTTTGGTAGAGATCGTTCCTACCATCAAAGATGCAATAGGGGTCGACAACCCCCCCCCACCGTACATAAATCTGCTAGTTGTCGGTTCAATGAGACGTTTCTCGAGTGAGCGATCCGGCTTGGACCTCTTCTCGTGAGCATCCCGACCACGATATTGTCGGCGAGTTTTCAACTCACAGTCATCGACAGCCCCCATGACCGCCTAAAGGATCTTGCCGGTAGGGCCTACCCTACCTTCTCTAAGGTAGATGTCGTTGCCACTCAACATCAGAACAACGACTGAACTCTCAGAAATCTGAGATTTCTCAGCCTCTACTCTTATCTGGTGGTTCCCACATCCTGCGAGGCAGCTTACTCTTACACTGGTGCAAAGGCAAGCCGATAGCATGGGTTGCAGATCCCTTGATTGAGAATCACCGATAAGGATGACCCTCGCACATTTGGCTGCAGAAGACAGAGTCTTCCCTTTCGGAAGCGACTTCTTTGTTTCCTCTTTCTTCATATTTTCTTCTATTTCTTCTTTTTTATTTTTTTCTTATCTTCCTCTAGTTTAACTTCTGTTTCTGCTTTCTCTTCTTCTGTTTCTACTTTCTTTTCTTTTTCTTTCCTTTCTTCCTCTTTCTCTTCTTCTTTTTGGCCCGTTAAGCCAGTCCCGCAGCAGCTGACTCCAGTTCTGGAACGTTGGAAGGCTGGCGTGGCACTGCCGAAGCAGTGCTCGCTTCTTTCCGGAGGGTCTCTTCGGTGAGAGACACATGCTGAGCCGACTGGACCTCTAGTCTTGAGGACAGCTCGGCTATCCTGTTCTAGAGACGGCGAAGCTTACGCACGTGTTCAGACTCTAGGTTCTGCAGCTTCCTCTCTAATGCTTTAGATTTTTGCTCATATGATCTATATAGATCTTTGAGCTCTTGCACTACTTCTTTAAGAACACAGTTAGTGCAGATACTTGCCGGTATTTTGAGTAACGCCCCTTCGGGAAGTCTACGAACCACTTGTCCTTTTTGCACACCAAACATGTGTACTTAAGAGCAGTCGGTCCTTTCTTTCCAATCATGCTGAACACTTTATATCTCTGAATACTTTGCGACCACTCAATAAAAAATAAGGCGGCTTGGTGAGGTCGCCCCTCGTGAGTCGCTCCCGCCTATCCATCGCAAATGTTTCGGATCTTTCAGAAGGCACGCTCCTTTTACTGCTGTTCGTCCGAGCGAGTCGTTCAAGCTCGGCGTGCCGTGGCTCCCAACCAAACAGCACTGGCAGCCTCCGAAGAAGGGTATCGATTTCGCACCAGGATTTCGGCGTAGCGTTCAATGGATATCTCGCCACACCAAGAGACTTGACCCAAGGCTTTGTGTTGGCCTGGCAACCAACCTGGAAACAAGGCCCGACACCTTGGACAGTTGCTACCAGAGGCAGTGTAGTGACTTGCGTGTACGTCCAAAATAGGACACACGCGAGAGTCACCACACACATAAATTACAGAGAGAGAAAAGAAAAACGAAGCACAGTTAGTTCTGTTAGAGTTGGTCGAGGCAATCTTAGGCAAACATTTTAATCAAAGCAGAATCCAGAATATGCTGGATAGCTATCACAATTAAACAAATACGAGAGAGATTAGAACCTGTCTCTATGGCAACATGCCACCGCCCACAGAGAATTTCACCCAATAGTAGGAGTGCCTCCCTTATCAATATTTTTGGCAGTAGCCAGTCAAGAGGCGAGTTATGTTGATGCCAACCAATCAACAGACCGGTAAATAAGAGGGAGGTGTAGCTTAGTTGGACGTGGAACCTGTAGGGCGTGGCTTAAATTGAGTATAAAACTGCGAGAAGCCAGAACAGTAAAGATGACTACTATTATTATTATATCGCAGTATATCGCGTTATATATATCGTTCAGTCCGATCTCTCGGATTTGCGTAATTCATCCTTGTATATAGTCGTGTACATAACGCAGTCATTATAGTGTAACGCTTAAAGGCTCTATTCGTTCGGCCTCCTTTAGACTTTGCCCCCACTTAACCTCGAACTTAATTCAGTTAAAACTTAGAACTTAAATCTTAAATAAAGAACTTTCTGTAAAGTGCAATAAGTTATAGTTCAATAATAATTCTATTTTTGTTTTCGGTGACTTCAATATCTTGCCATTCCTCAATCTCTCTGATTCAAGGCCAAGGCCTTATTATCGGGAAACCAACCGTTACGCATTTTCCTTGCTAATCGCAATTCCTCGCGATTACTTAACTCCCGAAATAACGGTGTTCTACCCTGGTGTGGTCTAACTCCAACCTCCGGGCTATTTGACCCCGTCGCTAGTGTAAGACCGCCCCTCGGCTTAGGGCACCCCATAGAATCAACAAATTTATCTCGTGAGAAGTAATGAAGGGCAACGCTAACCAACCGGAGCAACTGTATCAAAGCGGGAGTCTTTGCCAAAAGATTACATGATAACTCGGTAATTTATCACCTTACTGGCAACCAGCGTCCCCCTTAAAGGCTCTTGGGTTGTCCTCACGATTATTTTCAAGGTTCACCCATAATTAGCGACCACTTTCAAGAGCCTCCATAGCACCACTCAATGGTCACTAGGAATGGCCAGTAATTACGCGCTAGGGAAGGGGTTAACGGGGCACTTACCCTCATCCCATACATCGCGCCCCAGCGCCTAGAACCCCTCTAGTCCTACTCTCTCGCAACCAGTGAGCACCGATTGGCGTTATTTTTAGAGGTTTCAAAGCCTCTCTTCTGACGTGTGAGGTAGCTGTCAGGACCCTAAATTTAAAAAGATGAAGTATAAAGCTGAAAGGATAGTAGTAGGGTTTTTTTAAATTTGTCGAAGGGATAGAGAAAACAGTAACAGAATACAGGATAGAAGAGTGGAAGATGGACACACTTTGTCTGGAACCTCATTCGACAAGGGTAACCCTACCAGAGGTACCATAAAGGTATCCCCCAAAGACATAGCTCGAAAAATCTATGGTGCACGCAAGCTCTCTCCCCACGACAAGAGGGCGTATCAAGAGAGAGAGCTGCAAGGATAAGAAGTACCCTAGGAAACCTTACTGTCCATTCAGAGAGGGCACCTTTGGGCTCGTAGTCGAGCAGGCACAATTCTACTCAACCTCTTACGTGCCCAAATGGCCACTTTTCAAGATGTTGTCTAGTCTTGACTTGAACTGATCAACAAAATTGCTGTGGACAACTTCAAAAGGAAGTGCGTTGAAACTATCATAGATGTTGTATGTGAAAAATTTCCCACACAGATCACGGTGGTAATGCTTCAGTTCAAGTTTGTAGCCGTGATTTCTAGTTCTGCCCTCACTGAGTTGGAAAACATCAGTGTAGTCTACATTGTCAAAGCCTGGAAGTATTTTAAACACTTCGATATGCTGACCACGCAGCCTCCGGGTCTCCAACGAGAACAGATGTAATTCCCTCTGTGATAGAACGGTCTGAGGCTGCCATGCTTCAGCCCCTATCACATGTCGAAACGCATGCTTCCCACATGCATCATGCGAGAGAGATTAGAAGGCGCTTATCGCCCACCATTCCAAAATTTAATCAAGGAGGTTCAATCCTCCGTTTGCCTCCATACGTCGATCTCGCCAGATTGAATAAGGCTTATGGGAAGATAAGATATTTTCCCAAGCACCACCGGAACATTCCATCGAATCCCCCCCCCATTGTCCCCTACGCCGAGGGGCTGGCTTGGAGTATTTATGCGATAGCATTTCGCGTTTGAAGCAGATCCCCATTATTTTCGCGAGGCATCACGCCGATTCGGTCTCCCTTGTGCACCTAGAAACTCTACCCGAGAAACCCCTTATTGTCCAGAAGAGGACAATATCCCTTGAGTGCCAAGGTTCGTGCCCCTCGAGACGCCAAGTCAACAGGGCCCCCCTGTTGTTCAGAAAGAGAACAACTTTAGAACAGCCATTGTTCTTCAAGCCCGTTCGACAAGAAACGGTTATCCCCCCTCCCTCTGTTGTTTAGAAAGAGAACAACTTTAGAACAGCCATTGTTCTTCAAGCCCGTTCGTCAAGAAACGGTTCTCACCACTCCTGTTGTTCAGAAAAAGAACAACTTCAGAACAGCTATTGTTCTTCAAGCCCATTCGTCAAGAAACGATTTTCGTTCTTAAGATATCACGTCAGTGGTAATTTAATTCCCCCCTTTTTAACGTTCTTCAAGAGAACGCTTGGTTACACCAATAACCTCCATTGTTCATCTAGAACATCTCCAATATCCTGTCTCAAGGATCGCTCGTACTTCCGAGCCCCACTTCGCTCTCACTCCTTGAAGTCAGTCCTTCCCCCTCTTTAAGACAAACCCCCCCTAAAAACCCCTTCTCCTGGAAAAGAAACCGCTGGTTGGACCGAAGATTCCTTCCCATCGCCTTCCTCTGCCACGACAACCTTATAATTACGTAAGCTACGCATTAAATTTAACCATCTAACTTTATGTCAACGCAACTCTGTGCTTTAAACGGATTCTAGCTAACCATTACCCTTCTTGTTTGTTTTGTCGTTTTAAATCCCTACAAATCTTAATCCTCCGCTTAGTCAAATATTCCCATGACCTTTTTCGTTTCCTGTGTCTCTCCCATTGAATCCCCGGTCCTGAAAATATTTTCCGTGTGTTGTTTTGATAAATTAATTAATAAAACTCTATTTTATTAATGTTTGCAATATTATTTATCCTTGGGCTCCGTTCCACTTCTTAAGTATATTGAAGATAAATAAGCCCTCTCCAGGCCTCCTTTTGAACCGGTCTCGGAATCTGATTACTACGCACTCGAAATATAGAATAATCCCCTCAACGAATAGATATATATATATATATATATATATATATATATATATATATATATATATATATATATATATATATAGTATATCATCAGGAGCCTATTTTATGACACCCTTAATCTATCGTCGTAACTTTTGTGGCTGATAGAGGGAATCAGTTTGGTTGCTCTGGCTTGCACACGTTCCAATCTCGCGATACTCTTTCGAAACGAAGGACTCGAAAATTGTACGGCATACTACAGGTGCGGTCGGACCAGTGAATTGTACAAGCAGAGTACTATTTCCTTGTTCCGATATCCAAACGGCCGTTTTATATAGCCTAACATACTTTGGGCCTTTTTCTCGGCATCCATGCACTGTTTCGAGAACTTGAAGTCACTAGTGATTGTTACAGCCAAGTCCTTCTCGGTATCAATGCGTTCGAGAGCAGTGCCCTTAACGATATTATATATATATATATATATATATATATATATATATATATATATATATATATGTATATATATATATATATATATATATATATATATATATATATATATATATATATATATACATATATATATATATATATATATATATATATATATATATATATATATATATATATATATATATATATATATATGTATATATATATATATATATATATATATATATATATATATATATATATATATATATATATACATATATATATATATATATATATATATATATATATATATATATATATATATATATATATATATATATATATATATATATATATATATATATATATATATATATATATATATATATATATATATATATATATATATATATATATATATATATATATATATAGAGAGAGAGAGAGAGAGAGAGAGAGAGAGAGAGAGAGAGAGAGAGAGAGAGTAACAAGGAGTAACAACGAAAGTAAGTATCCTAGGAGACCTTACGGTCCATTCAAAGAGGGTACCTTTGGACTATCAATCGAGCAGGCACATGACTGCTCAATTGTTTTGCGTCCCTAAACGGCCACCTTTCAAGACTTTGTCTAGTTTTGACTTGAACTGGTCAACAGATTCACTGTTGACAACTTCCACTGGAAGTGCGTTCCACTTACCGCAGATACTGTAGGTGAAAAAATTTCCACACAGATTGCGGTTGTAACGCCTTAGTTCAAGTTTGAAGCCGTGATTGCGCGTTCTGTTCTCACTCAGTGTGAAAATATCCCGGTAGTCAATATTGTCGAACCCTCGAAGCATTTTGAAAACTTCGATGAGCTGACCACGCAGTCTACGGGTTTCCAGCGAGAACAAATCTAATTCCCCTAGTAACAAGGGAAAAGAGATACTCTAGTAGACCTTACGATCCATTCACAGAGGTTAACTTTAAGTGAACACTTGAGCAGGCAGAGTCCTCTAAAAGGGTCAGATTGACGCACTAGAAGAGCACTCACGCTCAACTCTCCAAAAGGGTATTTTTCAAGATTTTTTCTAGTCTCGAATAGAACTGTTCAAGAGAGTTTGCTTTCACAAATTCCACTGAAAGTGCATTCCAAGTGCCGCAGATGCTATATGTGAAAGATTACCCACACATATCACGCTAGTAACGCTTCAGTTCAAGTTTGTAGCCCTGATTTCATGTTCTGGTCTGGCTAAGCTGGAAAATCTCCCTGTAGTCTACAATGTCGAAGCCTCGAAGTATTTTGAACACTTCCATAAGCTGACCACGCAGTCTCCGGATCTCCAGCGAGAATAAGTCTAATTCCTGTAATCGATCTTCATAATTCTTGTGTCTGATATAGGGAAACAGTTTGGTTGCTCTGGCTTGCACACGTTCTAATCTTGCGATATCCTTTCGAAGCAAAGGACTCCAAAATTGTACGGCATACTTCAGGTGCGGCCAGACAAGGAAGTTATACAAACACAGTACTATCTCCTTGTTCCGATATCCAAACTTTCGCTATATATAACCTAACATCCTTTGGGCTTTTTTCTTCGCTTCAATACACTACCTCGAGAATTTGAAATCACTAGTGAAAGTTACACCAAAGTCATTTTCAGTGTCGGTGGATTCAACAGCAGTGCCCTTAATGATATACTGAGATTGGGGTTTCGGTGGACAATATGGATCCCTTTACATATGTTCACGTTAAAAGACATTTGCCACGTGTCCGACCACTCCTCAATCTTCCGGAGATCATCTTGAAGGCGGTCAGTATTTCCTTCCTTTGCGACGTTCATACTCGTATCAAGCTTGGTATCATCGGCAAATTTAGAAATCTTCGTAACCATGTCACCGTCCATGTCGTTGATGTAGATGATGAACAGTAGTGGTTCCAGGACAGAAGCCTGCCCATTCAACACCGCCTGTTGTCGTCTGCCACGTAGCAAGTTCTCTATCCAACTTGCTACATTTCCGTCTATGCCCAGCTGCACGCACTTTTTTTGAAGACGCACCGGTGTAGTACCTTATCCAAAGCTTTTTCAAAGCCTAAGTAGATAACATCCACCGCCTTATCCCGGTCGTGCTCACTGAAAACGAAGTGGAAGAATTTCACAAGATTCGTTAGGCATGACCGTTGCCTTCGGAACCCGTGCTGGGACCTCCTTAATCGCAAGTTGTACTCTAAATATGACGTTATTTTGTCCACTATGACACTTCCCATGAGTTTATTGACTATTGAGGTTCAGCGAATAGGTCTATAGTTTGCCGGCTGGTGAGAGTCTTCTTTCTTGAAAATAAGAGTCATCTCCGCTTTACGCCAGTCTCTAGGAACGAATCGGGTCCGGATTGACATGTTGAAGATTGTGCTCAGATGTAGTCACACTTCATCGCGCACTTCTTTCAACATTTTAGGTAGAAACCCATTTGGGCCCGGGGAATTATTCGTCTTTAGATCAGTGATCTTTTTGTATATTTCTCCCTGGGTGAAGTCCATTTCTTCCAGCTTTTTCCCAAGTAAGAATCCGTGGGCTGGGGATGGGACCACAATCTTCAGGCAACACTGAAGATAAGTAGTCGTTAAGGAGGTTAGCATTTTCTGCATCTTTCTCTCTCTTATTTGAGAGAGAGAGAGAGAGAGAGAGAGAGAGAGAGAGAGAGAGAGAGAGAGAGAGAGAGAGATAGAGAGAAAGAGAGAGAGGGAGAGACAGAGAGAGAGAGATAGGGAGAGAAAGAGAGAGAGAGGGAGAGAGAGATAGATAGAGAGAAAGAGATAGAGGGTGTGTAACAAGTAGTCACAAGGAGTTACATAGAATAGTAATACCTCAAAGGACATTGCTGACCATACCGTGGAGGTACTATTTTGGGAAAGCCCTAACCTATAGCATAAGAGATTGTATAGCATAGATGAAGGCTCTCCCTGCCCACCTCTCCTACCCGCATTTGCGGGCCAAAATGATGAAACGATACCTCAATGAGCTGAAAAAAAGAACACAAACAGGAAATTTTTATAAAAAGTTGAAACCTATCTACTTTACTCACATCTCTAATCTATACTAAGGCGGTACCATTTGGGTAAGGGTGTGGATTATCTTGTTAAGTCGAGATTTGAACTGTTTGACTGATGAACTGTTCACCACTTCTGGTGGTATACGGTCCCACGTTCCGCAGATTTGTACAAGAAGAAGTTTCCGCAAATGCTAGTATGGAATTGCGGTAATTCTAGTTTGTAACCGTGGTTACTTGTAGCATTTGCATTCCACATGAACAGCTTCCTGTGATCTACGTTTTCAACTCCTCGCATTATCTTAAAAGTTTCAATCAGCTTGCCTCTTAACCTGCCTCATCACCAAGGAGCACATTCCAGTTCTCGTAGTCTATGATGATAACTTTTATGTCTAAGGAAGGGGATCAATTTTGTGGCTCTGGCCTGTACCCTTTCCAGCTATTCAATATCCTTCTCCAGGGTTAGGGATCAGAATTGTACGGCGTATTCAAGGTGTCACCGGACTAGAGAGTTGTACAAGGCGAAAACAATCTGCTTATTTCGGAAGCAAAAATGCCTCTTTATGTACCCCAGCATTCGCTGGTCCCTCTTTTACCCCTGGAGGCACTGCTTGGACAACTTTAGATCACTGCTGATTAACACGCCATAATTTTTCTCAAGGTCAGTGGTATCTAGTTGTTTGCCTAGCAAGGAGTAGTTTTCCTGAGGGTTAGCATGGCCGATGTGTATTACCCTTCACTTGTCATGGTTAAATGGCATCTGCTACCTTTCTGATCACTCGCCTATCCTGAGAAGGCTATTTTGCAGGTGTTCCACTCCTTCTCGCGAGCTCACACTACCTTCTAGCTTGCTATCGTCGGCAAACTTGGCTATCGAGCATATTAGTAATTCGTCTATATCATTGCGAGGCTATCCCGTTGATCTTTACTCGTTGCCTCTGTCTCGAGAGCCAGTTTTCTATCCATTCAGCTACTTTGCC
Organism: Ceratothoa steindachneri; assembly: GCA_963969495.1. Taxonomy (NCBI): domain Eukaryota; kingdom Metazoa; phylum Arthropoda; class Malacostraca; order Isopoda; family Cymothoidae; genus Ceratothoa; species Ceratothoa steindachneri. The sequence continues at coordinate 186,981,443 of OZ018325.1, forward strand.
GGTAATGCCAAGGGCGCAGACTTTATTTATCAACCTGCGGTGTGGTACCTTATTGGAGACTTTTTGAAAGTCCAGGTATAAGATATCCACAGCTCGAGTACGGTCACATACTCACTCAAAATACCGTGGAAAAATTTTAGTAGATTAGTGAGACATGAACGGTTCTTGCGAAGTCCGTGCTGGGAATCCAAGATCAGGTTGTGCGACTCTAAGTGCTGCACTATACGGTCTGCGATAATTCCCTTGAGCAGTTTGCCTACGATGGATGTCAGACTAATAGGCCGCTAATTACCCGGGCATTCGCGTTACTCTTTCTTATATGTGGGAATTACGTCTGCTATTCTCTAGTCTTCCGGCACCTCTCCAGTTTCCAAGGATTTGTTGAAAATGGTTGTGAGGTGGGGAGCGACCTCTTTACTAATTTCTCGATGGACTCTAGGAAGAAAGCCATCCGGACCTGGAGACTTATTACGGGTTAAGGTTTCCTAGTCTAGCTACTACTTCGTTTCTCTCTAAGACTATTTCGCATAGATTTTCGCCCTCTTCGAAATAAATCGCCGGCCTCGAAGCTGGAACGTCAACTTCCCTCGTAAATACGGAGGTGAAGTACCCGTTCAACACGTTGGCGATGTCTGGTTCCGACTTCCGTAACACGCCATTCTCATCTCTTAGCGGTCCCATGCTATGGCGAATCGGCTTGCGGCTATTGACACGCAGGAAGAATTCTTTCAGCGTCTCTTTACAGAGGGAGGCAACCCGAACTTCTTCGCTGCGATTAGCTCTGCGTACCAGTGCTTTAACTTGCCTATACTTTTCCCTGTATTGAAGAAGCTTTTCTTCATTACGGTTGACTTTCCAGTTATTGTAGGCAGTTTTCCCGTTCCTTATCATGCGGCGATGCCTCGATTGAACCATCTCGGTTGGAGAGGCTTGCCACTCCTCCTTCTGCTGGGGACAAACACAGACTATTGGGTCATAAAATTTTCTTTGAATTTCAACCATTTGTCCGAGCCTCCTTCTCCTCTTGTGGGCCCAAGCCGAGCTATCGCATCCCGAAAACCCACAGAATTTGTGCGTCGGAAGTCGGGTTTAAATATAGCGGCGTGAGAGCGTCTCTCACATGGAATGTGGACAAAAAACGTGACTGTGCAGTGATCGCTCCTGCCCAGAAACTCTCCCACGTTGAGTCAGGATCCCATGTCGTCCTCGGTGGTAAACACCAAATCTAACATGTTCTCACCCCTCGTTGGCTCCTCTACCCATTGTGTCAGGAAATTATCCTGAGCGAACTCAATCAATTTTCTCCATTTCGCATCGCCTGTCCAGTTCCTCCAGTCACTCTCACTACAGTTGAAGTTACTAATGACCAAACTCGTGCGACTATTTACCAGGTCGGTGAGCTTTGCGTACAGACTTGAGTCTAACTCTTATGACTGTCTTTGCGGTCTGTAAACTACCACTACTCGATAAGAGGAGCTGGTACAATTTATGTCTAGCCCCAAAATCTCGTGACCAAATCTCACATTGCATTCGACACCGTGGAAACCGTTCCGGACGTATACCAAAATTCCGCTGCCCTCTCGACAAGGTCGAGAGGGCGGGCGAATTTTGTATAACCGGGAAATATTGTATAGCCGAAGAACATTGTATAATCGGGGATCGCAAACTCACCCTCGAAATCTCGCTTGTCAGTATGGATCCACGTTTCTACGATCGCCACGATATCTATTCGGTTATCGGAGGCCAATGCAGCCACAAATTCATCCCACTTGTTCCGTATCGACCTCGCGTTGAAAAATAAAACTTTTAGTGAACACTAGCTAGTCCGTACGCTCCCTCGTCTAACGCGTTTCCCGACGACTCGGATGGAGTGTTGTTCTGAGAAAGGGACGGATAATCATGAGCTTTCTCCTGGGATCGGTTCTTCGTCACCGGCAGGGCTTCCATTACTTTCTGGTTGCTGTGCAGCAGGGCCTCTTGCAGTAGAATGTCCCATATTGACTTGCTCTCGCGGCTCGTCTTGAGTCTTCTGCTCGGTGTTACCCGTTGAGTTGCCGCTTGGCTCGTCCAGTGCAACCCTCAACAACCAGAAGGCATTCATGTTGATTAACTCGGCCAGAAACCTCCTTTCTCGGTCGTTTAGGTGGACCCCGTCCTCCGTGTATAGGTCATCTCGCCTGAAGAACAAGTCGACCGGGTCTACAAACTTAACTCCTGTCAAAGCACAAATGTGACCTAGACGTTCGTTGATGCCAAGAAGTTTGCTATTTGTGTGAGCTGTAGCAAACTTCCTGGGTAGAGTCCCCACGAGCATGGACTTGCTTGTCTTTAAGAGAAGATCCTCTGTAATCTTCATCGATGTCTGGACTGTATGTTCCATTAGCCCGACACTACCTCCTCTAAGGAAAAAGGTCGTTTCTACTGACCATTGAGGCAAGTACGGAGCTCCTGGAGAAATTCAGTACATTCCTGACTTCATCTTGTAGCGCCTCGTTATCCCTCACTAAAAGACATCGTACTTCCCATCTGTGGCACCTACCCCCACCCAGGTGGTACTGAAGGCCTCGCAGCTGCGAGTCTGCCACTACTACGCATTGCGCGCCCTCGTCCGAGAGGACCGCAAAACAATTTATGGTTCTCAAGGGGTCCTATGCGGCAGGGGAGATCGTCCTCTGCTTCTTCTTTTTCTTACCACTTTCTTTTTTCTTCTTACTTCCTGAAACTCTCCTTTGTTCGAGCTCGCACCCCTAACCTCCGGTGAACCCTCCACTGCCGGTGCCGATGTGCTCGTCTGGGTCGGTTCACTGTTGCTCACTAGTGCTTCCATTGCAGCTACTATCTGACTTTTCTTCTTTCTTCTTCATTTCTTTTTCTTCGAATTGGTCCGAAAATTTACTGCAGCTGCTTCAATGGGAGCACCTGCAGCCCAAGTATTATCGTTCTCGATATTTTGTGGGTTCGTTCGAGCTGCGCCCGACACAGGAGATCGCTCTGTCTCAAGAATTGCCGTAGATCTAAAGACGACAGCATAACTTGTCTCTGTTCTTCTACCCACTCTTTTAGCTATACCCTGGTCTTTTCCGCGAGATCCCTGTCCGGTTTGGGCGGTATTGCTCTCTTGCATCGTGTCTGTGGCATTACTGTCCGCCACGACACTTCCTCTAGTCTCGTTCTCATTCCCTGGAGGTGACCTGAAATTACACGCCTCCTGAATTCATCAACTGCTTCTTGAAGTTGGCCCACCGGATTCCTCAGGTAAGTCAATTCTACAATGCAGTTTTCTTCGAATTGACCAAGTTGATTTCTCACGACAGCTAGTTCGCTGTGGTGACGTTCTTTTGCTTCTCTCATCTTCCTCTCCATTGCCAATTCTATGTCGCAGAACTTGCAGACGCTCATAATCTATACACCAACGAATGCTTCCGCACCTAGTACATTCAATCTTTAATTGTTGGGCACCAGGCATTTTTCTCTATTTACTTTTGTGCTTTTGTCAGCTGACTAGGCGCGCGCTAATATATTCGATGCTTGTGACCACTAAAATGAAAGGGAAAGTTTTAGTGTTGGGTGTCGCGCCGGTCGCATATACCTATCCTGCTGGTCTTTCCATCCCCTCCCTTGCAGACCTCCCAATTCGCCTGCCACACTAGCCGAAATGGTTTCCCCATAGGCTAGACGGTCCCAAACGTGGCACAGCTTACGGGCCGCAGCCACAAGTGATTTCTCAGTGGTTTCTCGCCAAGAGTGACAAGAGGGGGAAAGCCAAGGTCGGGGCCGTACTAGGCCCTACCGAGCGGCCAGACTCTTAGCCCAGGCATTCAAGGGATATCTTGCCATGACTAGTGACATAGCCCGAGACCTTTCAGTTAGCCTGTAAGCCAACTAGGCGGGGAACTTATGACCAGTAACAGCCCACCCTAAATCACCAAAGGACGGTCAGAGGGACTGGTCAGGCATTATGCGTTAGTGATGGGCTTTCAGGGCATACTAGCCTCACCACATTATTCCGTTCCCTGTCGGCCTGAAACTCCTCTGTCATAGTCTCTCACAACCTGTAAGCGTCAAATGGTCTTATTTATAGAGGTTCCAAAGCCTCTCTTTTGGTGGATGAGGTAGCCGCCATGTCCTTACTTGTTACTAGCAAAGAGATAGTAGACAAGGACAGAAGAGAGTTGTTAGTAGGGGTGATACACATATACACACATTTATACACATAGACAGATATATCGAAGCATACATTTATACAGAGAGACACGATAGCTCCCCCTTTTTTATATATTGAGATGGATTGAGGAAATATGGGGAAGTTAGAGAAGAGAGAACCAGAGAGGACACAGGAGAGAGTAAAGGAGAAAACCGAATATATAGAAAAATAAACAGAGATAAATTTAGAAGAGAGAGAAGGAGAGAGAAAAGAGAGGAAAAGAGTAAAGAGGATGAGTCATTGAGAGAGACTGAAAGAGAGAAATGGCTAGGTGGACAGATATATGGAGATATACATCTTTCATCTATATACACATACATATAGAAACAGTTACAACAATATATACATATACATAGAAAAGGCAAGAAAAAAAGAGAGGAGAGGGCTAAAGGGGGAAATACAAAGAGGTAGAGAAAAAACTGGAGCGAGAGAAAAGAGGGAGTGGGAGACAAGATAAGGAGACATAAAAGAGAGAGAGAGTTAGAGGGATACAGAAGAAGAAATAATAGAAAAAGGACAAAAGACAGAAAAGTAAGACAAGGAAAATAAAAGATTAGGAGAAAAATAGGGAGCGGGCAAATAGAAAGACAGAAGAGAAAGAAGAATAGAGATATAGAGAGGGAGCGGGAGTGAGATGGTGATAGATAGATCTATAGATAATTGAGAAAGAAGAGAAAAGGAGACGAGAGTAAAAATGAACAAAAATAAAGAAAATTGAGAGGTAGAAAAAAAGAGATGCTGAGAGAGATAATGAGAGAGAGCGGGTGATTGGGAGAAATGGGAAGAGAGGAATGGCTATACAGACAGATATATGGAGGTGTACATCTTCCATCTATATACACATACATATAGTCAAGGTTAAAACACGTATCTACAGACATATACACACAAAAAGAGAGAAAAAAGAAAGGGAAGAAAGGACAAAAGTGGGGAGAATAAACATAGAGAAAAAAGAGAGAACGAGAGTCTTAGAAAGAGACAGAAAAGGAGATAAGAGAGAAAGGACAAAAGACAAATAAAAAGCAGGATGAAAAAGGGAGCGGGAGAGAAAAAAGAGAGGAAAAGAGAAGTAAAGAGTGAAATTGAAATTATGATAGAGAGATAATTGAATGAAAAGATAAAAGGATATGAAAGACAGTGAAAAAGGAGCAGACAAACAAGAAAGTTGAGTCAGAAAAAGGAGAGCGGAGAGAGATAATGAGACTGAGTGATTGGGACAGACAGAGAGAGAGAAAAAGAGAGATAGAGACAGAGAGAGATAGAAGTGGATAGATAGAGGGATATGATAAATAACACCCACAAGAAAAATGGAAAAATTATTTCAAGCGCTTTCGTCTTTATTCTAAAAGACCTCTTCATGGAATAACATAAGTCAGGACAGACAATCTCTTAAATAGTAAGGAGTGGGGGTTAAAACGGTTCCTTGCATTAAAACCCTAACTGGGGGTACAAATTCTTTAACTACTTTAATTTGTGATTTAATATAATTAGATATGATAAGATCTCAACAATCAGGGCTAATATTAAAATTTGGGAAAGTATTAATAGAGATACCCTCCAAAATATTTCTTGAAATGTAGTTTGTACATTTAATAACAGGTTTAGCACTATTCCAATTAATAGTATGATCCTGACTATAGATATGTAAAAATTAATGCAGATTGTTGACAAAAATTACGAACATTATTTTGGTGCTGTTTAACTCTAACATTCAATTCTTTACCTGTCTGTCCATAATAGCATTTTTCACAATTATTGCAACCAATAGAATATACAATGCCTGGTTTATCGGGGTAAATTTTTTACGAGAAGGCAATGGATAGTGTTTTCATATTTAAAAATAACATTTATGTTCAAAGGTTTTAGTAAACGAGGTAATTTAATGAAACGTTGGTTAAAGGGTAAAACTAATACATTTTTGGCATGAAATTTAGGGATGTTACGATTAGGTTGATAAAATGAACGCTTAGCAGAATTATAATAACTTGTAAGTCCGTAGAAAGGGTAACACAAATTTAAACTTATATTATATATCCTATCAACCTCTTTTTCCAAATATTCGGGTAAAACAATTCTTAGGGCACGGAGACACATGGAAAAGAAAACATTTTTTTTATACTAATATGGTCATCAGAATAGAAATGGATGTATGAGTCAATGGTTGTAGGTAGAGCCAGATTAAGGGGTGGGCCTAAGGGGCCGGGGCTTTGGGCCACCCACCAAGAGGGGACCTCCCACCAAAAATAAATTTTAATAGAAGTAAACAATTTATTTTTAACCCCTTAAGTGTTATTTTTTGATATTATATATGTTGATGATGTTTATAAGGTATTTTAGATTAACTGATAAGGGTTTATAGGGAATTTGGTGTTACTAAGACATAATATGCTCAAGTGTTTGATTTGTGGTAAGACTTTGTTTACAAAATTTCGCTCGTATTTTTTGAGAGACAGGGTCTATAGACCCTGATGAGAGGTAGGTAGTGTCATAGACCTTATATCTGGGTTTTAACAGTGTTTTTATGTCAAATTGGTAGTGCCTATAGGTATGAATGGACAACAGTAGCAGTTTATTAAGCTTATGCTCACATAAATGGACCTTATTTTGTTATTTCAGGGCACTGTTTGCAGTGAGATGGAGAGAGCGCTCAAATAATTATTTGTGTATGGCTAAAATAATATTTTTTTATTGTATGGTAATACTGAGGCACAAAATTAAATAATCTTTCAGCATTCCATGTTTTTATGTCCACTTGGTGATGCCTATAGGTGTTTATGGACCATGGACCAGGTGTGTCTGGACTATGGCACAGGTGTGTATGAACCATGGCCCATGTGCTATGAACTGTACAAAATGTACCCTTTTAAATTCTTTAATTTTTCATTGTATTAAAACAATAAATCTTATGTCACAACTATAGCAGAAGATGGGGAAATACCACAAGTTTCTTGCATATCAATATATTTGATTCCCAACCCCTTCCTGATTTTTTATGAATATTTTTCCACTAGTAGTACGATCCATAGCCCCTCTACCCTACTAGACAGCTAGATCTTGTGTAATTTTGAGTTCATTTCGTTTATTTTCAGATTACCAGAATGGACAATCGTGAAGGAGACAGACACAGGCATCACACAAGAATTTGGGAGTCTGGGGCTTCTAAAAGACGTAAAGTAAAGGAAGCAACAATGAAATCAGCAGAAGAACTGGCAAAGATAAGAAAATTATACCAGTTCTTCACTGTTCAACCAAGACAAGTGTCAGAAAGGAGTGATGACTCTGCAGAACCTGATCAACCTGAAAATGCTCCAGCTGATGATCCTGACAAAGAAAATGCAGAAGTAGTAACCGGTCCAATTGAAGAACATTTAGAAATGGGGGATGATAGCGGCACATCTTATGTAGGGGCTGAAGTTGAGGGCCCACCAGGGGGCAATGACATTAAACTTTGGTCATCCATTATTTCGGAACAGATGCGGGAATACTGGCTTGTAGGAGAATAGCATAATGCTCCCAAGTTTTGCCCACCGCCCTTCCGGGCGGGCGGGTTATCAACACTTCCCCTTCCGGCCCAATATCTGGTGATCTTCAGCCTGAAGAAACCGCCGGCCATTTCACTAACCACCGAGTTCCTTCCCGGACTGTTTATCGATAAATGGGAGCCCATCTTCGCTTCCGATAGTTTCCGGAAGTTTATAAAGGACAAAATGGAGTAGATTGACATCTAATCTACTTCCGGCGCCCTGAGAACCTCTCCCGAGTTTCGAGTATAAAAGACGAATTCTTTTAACTCTCAGTAGTAGAGCTTGCACAGCGTCTGGCAGGAAGGAATTGCCATCTATCGGTGTAGTGGTAATTCGTCGAAGCATGAAGTCTTCAGAGAGGAGATCGGTTTCAGTTAGGGAGGCTTCTTATCCCGTTGGTCAGTGCGGACCCAAGCTCGTACTCACGTGTAAGAGCCGAAGCTACAAACAGCCTTACTCTCGTTCCCTAAGCAAAAAAACTACATCTTAGCTTTTCTCCGTGTCCCTACGCGTCGATAAGTCACTTTGCCCCCCTTCCCCGTCCTCACAGAGGCACCTAAGATTCCTCGGAGTTCACTAGCGTGGGGCCCTCTGTAACAAGAAGCTCCCGTCACCGCTTTCTTCCAGCAGAATCGTGACGGAATTGTGGGATTAGGTCGGTCCCTGGAGAACCTACCTCATCATCTCCACCCCTTATCTCACCACCTTCACTCACCAGCGCCACCCGAACAACCGGTTCCAAGGTAACTTTTTCCTTTCACATTCCCCGACTTCATCGCGAAGCTTACCAGCATTACAAGTGTATAGGGATTTGTATGGTTAATAGTAATTTTCAAGCCAAGTGAGATATCCGAGATTCACTTATTAATTTATCTCTCAAAAGGACATTATTTATATATATATATATATATATATATATATATATATATATATATATTCTTGTTTAGTGTTCATTAAAACTTTATTTTCATATTGTTGTGTATCTAACTTCCTTTGGGTCGCTTGCTAGCAAAATTCATTCCAATCCCTCCGTAGCCAACCTCTAAGCACTCTGAGTCAATAAACCCATTCAGGACACGGGCCGAACGAAGTATAAGGAGTAGTACGACGACTCCTCCCCATTCGGGATAATAGGATATATATATATATATATATATATATATATATATATATATATATATATATATATATATATATATATATATATAAGAGTCGGGGAAAACTCCAACCACCCCTCGGCCTATTCCTCGACATGGCTGAAAAAGGGTGTATCAACAGTTCAGCACTGTGATGAAAGTTTGTTCTCTACAGACTTGGTGCAGCAACCTATAAAAGACTGCAATATTCCTAGAATGTGCACGCTTGGACTCTTCTGTCGTCAAAGCCATAATGGGGAGGTCATAACTAGGAACTGGTTATGCTTCTCTCCCTCTAATGGATGTGTTTACTGCTCCACGTGCAGATTGATGTGCTTAAATACAGCAAAACCTGATTGGAAACATTCACAAGAACGTTTACATAGTCATGAGCAGTCAATGGAACATCCGAAGTTTACGATTGTTTTTAATAGGAGGTTAAAACCAATTGGGCGAATTGATACGGAACTGACATAACAGGTTGAGCGTCTAGATCATTATTGGAGATCAGTGTTGAAACGAGTAGTTAGTGTTATTCATTTTATTGCCGAGCGATGCTTAGCATTTAGAGGGGACAACGAACTGGTTGGATTATTTGGAAATGGAAACTTTCTGGGTATTCTTGAACTCATAGCCCAGTACGACGACTTTATTGCACAGCATATCGAAACTCAAGCCAATCGCGGCAAGGGACACACAAACTATCTGTCATCTACAATAATAGAAGAACTTATCAGTGTAATGGGTGAACAAGTGCTCGGAGAAATCATTTCTAGAGTTAAGCAATCAAAGTACTACTCCATCTCTTTGGACTCCACACCCGATGCAGCCCACATTGACCAACTGACCCTTGTACTGATGTACATGGAGAAAGATGGCCCCGTGGAACGCTTTGTAACATTCATGGCAAGCAAAGGCCATGACGCTTAAGAGATGTTGAAAGCCTTGATGGAATTTTGGAAGATGCATGACCTAAACTGCCGCGAACAAAGCTACGACAATGCATCTGAAATGAGTGGTAAGTACAATGGTCTACAAGACAAAGTGAGAGAGAAAAACAGTCTTGCATCCTGGATTCCTTGTACAGCGCATTCTCTAAACTTGGTTAGTAAAAGTGCTGTAGAATGCTGCCCGAGTGCTGTACATTTTTTTGCCTTCCTTGAAAAGCTGTTCGACTTCTTCATAATTTCAACGCATCGGCATCAACTTCTGACTGAGGCTTTAAAACATAATGATTCATCATTGACTCTCAAACGTGTCACAACAACGCGTTGGTCCTGCAGAGCTGACTCAACGAAGGCACGTAAGCATGACTATCAGCAGATTAAGGATGTACTGAAACAAGTTACTGATAACATTGAAGAAAAATGGTGTGTACGCTGTGAAGCAGAACGACTGTTAATACAGATAAATCAGCTTGAAACAGGTATTTAGGTTACTAGTCTGTGGTGTATGCAATAGGGCTCCTATTACCCCCCACCCTCCTGAAACAATCTTGGATCCGCCACTGCCCAACGGCTAACAATGAGCCCACCACCAAAATGGGCTCCGCGCTACCCACATCCTAAATACGGCCCTGGCTGTCGGTTTTCTATAAATTTCATATTTTGAAACCTTAGTCTGTTCGGTGGATCAAAATATCTAAGAAAGGGAAGGTGTTATCTTTTTCATTTTCTAAAGTAAATTTAATTGAGGGGACTAACGTGTTGATTTTTTTCAAGAAAAGTATTGATATTAAGATCATTAGGCCACAAACAAAGAATATCGTCAACATAACGCATCCATAAAATAGAGGTTATGTTGGTCTGGGGAAGTATTTGGATTCAAAAAACTCCATATGTAGATTGGCCAGTACCGGGGACAAACAATTGCCCATAGCCATTCCAAAGATTTGACGGTAATATTTCCCGTCGAAGCTGAATTTACAGTTGTTAATACAGAGGGAAATAAGTTTAATAATAGTGGAAGCCGGTATATATATATGATATATATATATATATATATATATATATATGATCGTAGATTGAGTCATAGGGTCAATACCATCGACTTAAATAAGAGCGGTGTGTCCAGATTAAGGACTAGAATAATTATTGGACCAGACTATGAGCAATTCTACGACAAACAAAAAAGCTACGACAAGCTACACCCAAGCAACAAAAGCAAAGCAGGACCAAACTATGTTGCAGCTTGACCCTAACATGAGGCCGGATTTGGTAATGTGCATTCTAAATGCACGCTTCACCAACATAACCAAACCCGGAAGCTACGCAACAGAGCTCAATAAGATGCTTGTGCACAATGGGCTCAAACCGATGTGGTTGCCCGACAACCCACCGTCTGGAGACCTCTTCCACGCTCAAATTAAGAACTTGCCACAAACGAAGCCGAGGTCTCGCCCAGTCTCTCGAGACCCGCGATTACGCAAAATTCAGGCAGATCAAATGGAAGTTGCCCAACAACCTGAAACCGAAAATACGACGCTGGATGTATCAATTAAGACTACCAAAGAACTAAACATGAAGATTTACGGTTCCCCATCCGCCCCCATACCGAAAAAATCCAGAGGCGTAGTACAGAGGGAAGGACCTGACTTCGTTACCTTCCATACTGAAAGGTATGCGACTACACTGATATAATTCTGACGAACAGGAACTTCTCTCTGAACCAAGTCACCATCTTCGGGCCCTTCATTCCATCAGACCACGTCAGCATGATCACCCACATCTCTACCTCTCCAATCCAGGTGCAGGTCCCTAAGCGCAAAGGCCAACTGGGAGTTATACCGTGAACATCTACAACATGTTCAGGTAGAATAACTGGATGGAGACACTCTTGAAGATATTGACGCAAAAATCGGCCGACCGATTAGCAGTTCCCTGGACGAAGTATAAAGTTCTGCCGGCCCCAAGATGAGACCATAACATACAGAAGAAAAGAACCAACTTGAAGCGTCCATCTTCTTCCCAACCTGTATGGGATCACGGAAAAACGTCATCAATAAATACGTGATCTAAGAAACAAGAAAAAAACGCTAATAAAGCAGAAATATAGAAAGCAATGGGATGATCTAATATCAAAAATGGATGCAGATGGAGACCCAAGAAAATTCTAGAGCCAGCTTAAGAGATTACGTGGCACTCCCACAAAGAGTCGCATAACAATCAAAGTCAATGGCGCTGAACTCACAGAAGACCCTGACATTGAACGTGAGTTTAGAACATACTGGCGGAATCGGCTTCGTATCGGAGAAGAGGACAACGAAGATTTTGATTAAGCATACGAAGAAGAAACCTTAGAAAGACTTAGAGAAATAGGAAATAACCTGACTCCTTATCACATCGTGGACAGGACACTTCTCGCCGGGGAGGAGGGTAGACCCTTCTCCCATGAAGAATACGAAGAAGCTTTAAAGAGCTTCAAGTAAAATGCACCAGGACTTACTGGCATCACCAAGATGCATCTGATGAATGCCACTAACAACATTAATGAAGCTCTACTCGAGGTGTTTAACGTCTGTCTCAATGTCAGATACTACCCGGACCAGTTCAAGAGGGCTTTTATGATTTTCATACCTAAGCCCGGGAAGCCGAAAAAACAAATTAGTAGCTACAGAGCCATCTCCCTACTGGAGTTCATGGGAAAGCTACTAGTGAAGCTCATCAATAACAGATTAAAGAACTTCATTTAGGCAAACAACCTGTTTAATCACCAGAAACAGGGCTTCCGAACGAAACTGGGCACCGAAACAGCGCTGGCGTTAACCACCGAGAGGATGTCCATCGGCAAAGCCAGAATTGGCAATGTAGATGTCGTATTGCGAGACGTGGCCTCGGCCTTCGACAAGGTGTGGCTACCAGCGATAAAAAAGAAAATTAGCGACCTACAGATGAGCACCAGCCTTACGAAAATAATACTCTGCAACTACCTTGAAGATCGAGAGGCAATAATAAGGATAAATAACAAAGAAGGGGAACCGTTTGACCTGGAGGCAGGAGTACCCCAAGGAGGATGTCTTAGTCCTACACTGTACACAGTGTACACGGCAGAGCTACCTTATCCCGTCCAAGACCTTGCCCAGAACGTCCAGCTGGCGGCTGACGTCACACAGATCTTCACCAGCATATATAAAAATCCTGTTAACATCGCCAACAGGACGAGTGGAGAGAAAAAAACATAAATGAATACGAACGAAGAAACAAAATCAGTACAAAAGTACAAAAATTTAAAATGATCCCTATGGGACCTTACAAGACAGTGGACGTGCTGGTGCAGGGCAATCTCTACGAATACTCAAGAGAAGGACGGGTACTTGGCCTGAGATTGAACTCGATGGGGTACAATTTCCACTACAAGGACAAGATCGCCACAGCAAGGAGGACACTTCGGTCTCTGTATCGATTCAAGCGTCTCTCCTCTCAAGTCAAGAAGAGACTTTACATGCTGTTGGTGAGACCACACCTGCTGTACCCCGTCATTTCCCTTCATACCTTAAGTAGAGGTGCCATGAAGAAAGCCCAGGTGGTACAAAATACAGCCACACGCTTCATTACGAACACCACCAGATGGGACCGAATCCCATCAGAAGTCCTGCATGATGTCACTGATTTGAAGCCAATAAACATCACCCTTAATAGAAGAACAAGTGAACTATGGAACAAGATATACGAAATAATGCCTGAACACATCCTACATTAAATAAGAATACCGATCGAAGAAATACCCCAATTAAGATTTAAGCGTGACTTTCAAAGCAGTCAGCTAAAAGTCCAGGAGAACATTGAACCAATTTTCCGATAAAAACTACCCGAAGAGTAAACTACAAATTAAACAAAAGTGAAACAAAAAGAAATAAAATAAATTAAAACAAAAAGATCCGAAGAGGACAAAGATGAAATATAATTAATAATAAATATCCAAAAAGGACAACAATTAAAAATAAATAGATATAAGAAAAAAAAGGACAAACATAAAGATGAAAACAAGATTCAAATGCCCAAATCTTAAATAAACCAATTCAAAAAGATCCAAAAAGGACAAGTAAGTAAAATACATTTAAATAGATAATAAATATAAAAAGATCCAAAGTGGACAAGTTAATAAAAGATAATTTAAAAACTAAATAGATAAAAAGTAATAATCAAGTGCAAAATCAAGTCTGAAAAAACTAAGGAAGATTTAAAACTAAGAAAAAGGCTTGAATGCTAAAAATAGAGAACAAACAACATTGTAAATGAAAATATAACGAAAATCAAATGAGGCTACCAGACAACCTGGTACATATTCCATCTACACTTAACTCTTATTCTCTCTATATCTACACTCTATCTCCACACTTTTTCATATCTTTTACCATCATTGAAACCTACGTTATTCCATGAAGAGGTCTTTTAGAATAAAGACGAAAGCGCTCGGAATCGCTTTTCCATTTTCCTTGTGGGTGTTATTTATCATATTTTGACACGTGCAAGTTGTGAGTTTCTTTTCATAGAGGGATACGAGGGGCGGTCAATAAGTTTTGCAATTCGGATATAAGGAAACGAGATATGAGGAAAAGTGTTTTATAATTTTCTAATATAACTACCCTCGACTTCAATGCACTTGCGCCACTTGTCCCTGAGGCTTCGAATTCCCGACAACCAGAAATCTCCCGACTGCTCTTCAATCCAGTCCTGGACGGCGAACTGGACATCTTCATTGCCTCCAAACCGGCGTACATTGAGTGCAGCCTTGAGGTGGCGGAATAAAAAGTAGTCGCTAGGGGCCGGATATGGACTGTAGGGGATGTGGTTGAGCTCCTCGAATCCGCACTCGCGCAGGGCAGCTTGTGCAACTCTGGCCTTGTGGACAGGGGCATTGTCGTAGAGGAGCAGGACACCGCATGTCAACTTGCCGCAGAGGGAGAAAAAGAGGGAGTGTGAGAAAAAAGGGGAGCGGGAGAGAAGATAGGGTTACATAGGAGAGGAAGATTTAGTGAGAGTCAGAAAAAAAGATAAGAGGAAAAGGACAAAAAGACAGAAAAAGAGGCAGGGACGAAAAAAAGAAGAAAAAAAGGAGTAGATAGCGAGCGAGATAGTGATAGATAAATAGATAGATAGATGGATAGAGAGAAAAAAAATCAAAGAGGTTGAGATAGTCATTTAAACGTAGAGCGGGAGAGGGAAGTAAATGTTAATAGTGAACGAGAAGCATATGTAGGTAAATGGTAGGCGAAATAATGAAGGAATGAGGGTTGGAGAGAGAGAGAGAGAGAGTTACATAGAGTTACATAGATACACAGATCACACGGGCCTTACGGCCCAGACTAGGGTGATCTGGCCTTAAATCTACTGCCACTTACACATAGAATAGTAGAAGTAAAGGATAGAAAAGTTTTAGGCTCTCCCCACCCTCCACTCCCTCCGGCAAAAGCCGTACATGAAATAATTTTGGAAAAGTACCTTGCAGGTGTAAGAAGACAGTACTTGAAGGAAATTTGCATTGAATAGTAATTAAATGAAATGAATGTGAAAACCACTTACATACACCTGAAAGAGTTATATTTTTGTAATATTATTTTATTTTGTAGCTTATGCTAAACAATTCCAATATTTGTTAAGTGTTTGTCTAATCTCATTTTAAATGAATCTATAGTGCTGCTGTCCACTACCTCGTTTGGCAAATTATTCCAATCATTAATAATCGAGTAAGTGAAGAAGTTTTTTATTACATCCATAGTGGCTCTTTTACCCTGAAGTTTTGAATCATGTCCACGGGTGGGACACTCCACTGTTAGTGTGAACAAGTTATTGGCATTAACGTTGTTAAATCCTTTAAGTATTTTGAAGCACTCTATAAGCTGCCCCCTTAGTCTTCGTTTTCGTGGTAAGGTTTGTTACGTACTGACGGGATAAGTTTTGTCGCTCTGTGTTGTACAGCTTCTAATTTATCTATGTCTTTTATTAGGTAAGGGGCCCAGAACTGTACAGCGTATTCGAGATGGGGCCTGACAATACTTTTATATAGTGGCATAATTATCTCCTCGCTTTTATAAGTAAAGTTTCTTTTTATAAATCCTAGTGCTGTGTTAGCTTTGTTTGCAGCAGCTGCGCATTGGTTTGATGTTTTTAAGTTTTCTGTAATTATTACTCCTAAATCTTTAACCTGCGGGGTTGTGTTTATTAAGCCGCCTTGCATTGTATAGGTGTATTTTTTGTTTTTTGTTCCGCACTGAAGGATTTGGCATTTGTCGATATTAAATGGCATTTGCCATTTCTCAGACCATTCGGTAATTTTATTTATATCAGCTTGCAGGCTAGCCCTGTCCTCTTCACATAATACTGAGTTACCTATTTTCGTGTCATCTGCAAATTTAGATATGATATTATTTATTCCAACGTCTATGTCATTGATGTATATAGTAAATAAAATAGGCCCCAGGACTGATCCCTGGGGAACACCGCTGGTAACAGATACCCAGTCCGATTCCACGCCATTTATTATCACTCTCTGCTTCCTGTTTTTTAACCAGCTACTAATCCATCCGTATATATTACCGTTAATTCCTAGCGTACGCACTTTGTTCATGAGCTTCTGATGGGGAATTTTGTCAAATGCCTTTTTGAAATCTAGGTAAATTATATCTAATGATTTAGTATCGTTATATAGGTTGAAAAGGTTATGGTAAAAGTCAATTAGGTTTGTTAAGCACGATCTCTTAGACCTAAAACCATGCTGGCTATCACGTATAAGGTTATTGTTTCCGAGGAATTCTACTAGCTTGTCTCTAATGATCGTTTCGAGCAACTTTCCAACTATTGAGGTTAAGCTAATGGGTCTGTAATTACTGGCCTGGTTTTTACATCCCTTCTTAAAGATAGGTGTGACGTTAGCTTTCCTCCAATCATCAGGGACGACCCCATGCTCGAGAGATTTGTTAAAAATGAGAGCAAGTGACTCTGCTAACTCATTATGGACATGTTTTAAGATTCTCGGGTAAAATTTATCAGGACCAGGAATCTTGTACGAGTTCATTTTCTTTAATTTATCAATTACTAGTTGCGGATTTACTTCCAGGCTCCTTAGTGATGGGTGTCTGACCTGTATAGACTCGTTGTTATCGTTATTAGTATATCCTAAGGTGAAGACTGAACTAAAAAACTCATTTAAGATATTAGCCATACCCATATCATCTGAAATAATTTCACCCAACTGGTTTTTCAAGGGGCCAATCCCGCTTCTCATTTGCCTATTTCTATTGATATAAGTATAGAAGTGTTTGGGATTAGTGGTGCTTGCTTTCGCTATCTCGATTTCGTATTGACGTTTCGTTGATCTTATGAGTGTTTTAACCTTTCTTCTGCTAGTATTATATTGTTGCTTAACTTGATAGCTTCTATTGTGTTTTAATAATGTGTGGAGACGGTTCCTATCTCTAATTGCTCGTTTGATGTCATTATTAAACCATGGCGGATTTCCTCTATTCGCGTTACTATTCCTATCAGCTGCTCGTGAATATTTCCCAGGGCTTCTCTGAGGCCCTCTAAGTTAGCTTTACTGTAGTCTGGTACTTTTGAATAGTTATTGTTAGTTGAATACCTGGCATTTAGATCAAAGCGGATTAGTTTATGGTCACATGTACCTATATGTTCCGCTACGGACAGAGTGGACATTAAATTTTCCTGGGATGCAATAACTAGGTCTAGTATATTATTTCCTCTGGTTGGCTCCCTTACGCATTGGTGTAAATAATTAGTATTGATGAAATTTGTCATTAATTTTTCTTGTTGGCTAGTCCCTATATTCAAGTCCCAGCAGATATTAGGTAAATTAAAATCTCCCAGTAATAGCGTTTGTTCCTCCTGTAATGTTTCTTGTAAGATTCTATATATTTCCAGGTCCTCATTAACGGTAGTATTTGGGCGACGGTAAACAGTGCTTATGTTTATTTTAAAATCTCGTAAATGTAGTTTAACACATAACAGCTTCACTTCATTATTTGTAAGTTCTACCTCAGTTACTTTTAATTCTGATCTTATATATAGTCCCAATCCTCCTCCAAGCCTTCCATTAGCCCTGTTTTTGTAAAATAATATATAGCCTTCTAGCATGTATTCACATAATAAGTCTTTTATGCCTATTTGTAGATGGGTCTCAGTTAAGGCTATGATGTCAACCTCTTCCGTTGCTATTAGAGAGAGAGAGAGAGAGAGAGAAGAAAGAGAGAGAGAGAGAGAGAGAGAGAGAGAGAGAGAGAGAGAGAGAGAGAGAGAGAGAGAGAGAGAGAGTAACAACAAGGAGTGTCGTAGAATGGACTCTCGACGATATACCATATATAACTATTCGTTGAGGGAACTTCTTTAATTATCTTTAGAGTGCGTTGATGTCTGGCGGGGCGATATTATGTATCTTCGATATGCTTAAGAAGTGGAACTGAGCTCAAGGATAATAATATTGCTATCATTAATAAAATAGAGTTTTATTAATAATAACTATCAACAAACACAAGACGGAAAATATTGAAATAACAGAGAATGGAAAGGGTCGTGGGGGCCCGGGATAATCCGAGGATTAAAGGATTTAAAAAGGTAAAACAAATATAGAGTTAAAGGGATGGTGGGATGGTTCGCTAAACCATTTAAAGCACAGGATAGAATTGACAAAAGGGTTAAGTACACAAAGGTAACGTTTGGCTTACGTAACTTTATACTAGTGGTGCAGTGGAAGGCGACGTGAAGGAATTTTCGGTCCGCTGGCGAGTTCCAGCCGAAGGGGGGGGGAATAAGATGATCCTGACGTGGCGTCTTGGGAATGTGAACCGTTTCTTGACGAACGGCTTGAAGAACAATAGCTGTTCTACGTTGTTCTCTTCTAAACAACAGGGGGGTGAGAACCGTCTCTTGTCTACGGGCTCAAGAACAATGGCTGTTCTAATGTTGTTCTTTTCTGAACAACAAGGGGGTAGGGTGAGAACCGTTTCTTGAAGAAGGGCTCAAAAGAACAATGGCTGTTCTACGTTGTTCTCTTCTGAACAACAGGGGGGGGGGGAGAACCGTTTCTTGTCAACGGGGCTCGAACGAACAATGGCTTTTCTAACGTTGTTCTCTTTCTGAACAACGAGGGGGAAGCGTTTTGGACTCGGCGTCGCAAAGGCTCGAACTTTGGCACTCAAGGGATTTTGTCCTCCTTCTGGACAAGTGATGGTGAATCTCGAGGTCGAGGTCCCTTGGCGCACAAAGGGAGAGAGGGTCGTGGTGATGTTTCGCGACGAAAATCTGGATCTCCAATCTGATCTTAGTGGTAAAGTTTCCATCTAAATAGTTGAGACACTCCCTTGGCGTGGGGGACAATGGAGTGGGAACTTGGAGGGAATGCACAGCCGAGGCTGGGAACAATGCCTTATCTGCCCATAAGCCTAACTCAATCTGGCGAGGTCGGCGTATGGGGGCGAACGGGGGGACGATAACCTCCTTGTTTAAACATTGACATCCGGTGGCTGCGGCTAGGCGCCAAGCTTCGAAGCGAAGATGCAGGTGGGAGCATCGTGGTTTTAAATAATATGGGATAGGGGTTGAAACTAATGCTGCCTCAACCCGTTCTATCACACCCCTCCATTCCGGGGGAAGTTGTCACTTCGAAAAAAAGAGAGAAGGGACAACGATAGAGCTCCGTTGCGGGGGAACTCGTTTTCTTGTACCAACCGTACCTTCCTGCACCTAACTAGTATCACCTTAATACATATGATTATTTTGATCTTTAGATTACAGGGGAAAATAACCTTTAATACAACTTAATAAAAAAAAGGCATGGAACAATGAAATGATATAAAATTAGTACATACGGGACAAAATAATTTATACGTAAATTAATGGGTACAAATATATATATACATACAAAAGAAATAGACATTGAGCGTTACAAAAATCAGACATATACATTGACTAATTATATTACAAGAGAATCTTAATTTAAGTCGTACAAGATGGTATATACCTACATGGAGATACTAATCCTATGAATACAATTATTCTACGCTATTCGGTAATGCATTCCTACTGAGTGCGTCAGCGACCTGGTTATCGGAACCTTTTATATAATTTATTTTAAATTGATACTCTTGCAAGAGTAAACTCCAGCGCATGATTCGGCCGTTGGAGTGTCGCACATTCCTAATATAGGCTAACGGACGGTGGTCGGTTCCTATCTGAAATTCTTTACCTATTAAGTACATCTTGAATTTGTCTATAACCCAGATAATTGATAGAGCTTCCTTTTCTATAGTGGCATATCTCTTTTCGCGTGGTACTAATTGACGACTAGCATATGCAACTGGATGACTTGTTCCGTCATCCTCGTATTGAAGGATTACACCTCCAATGCCCTCGTTGTTCGCGTCGGTCTTAATCCCAAAGGATCTTTCCGAGGTGGGCAACTTTAAAATGGGGGCAGAAATGAACTTACTCTTGAGCTGATTAAAATGGGAAACAGCGACATCATTCCAACGTAAACGATCGGGGAAATTCTTTTTTTGAAGGGGGCTGAGGGGGGCCGAAATTGCAGCGAAATTCGGAACAAATCGCTCATAGTGAGAAGCTGATCCTAGGAACGATCTTAATTGCTTCTTTGTAATCGGGAGGGGCATGTGGGCGATTGCCTCAATCTTGTTCTCTTGGGGACCTAACTTGCTTTGTCCTATTTTGAAACCCAAATATTTTATGGTTTCGTGGGCAAAATGGCATTTGCTGGGGTCAATGGTGAGGCCATTTTCGCGCAGTCGCTCGAAAAGAGCTAATAGGGTGGTTAAATGGTGACTCCATTCAAATAGCTCTTGTAGCTGACTCTTCTGACGTGGTGTCAGCTGCGCGTCAATATCCAGGTCAGAGGGTTCCAAAGACTCGCCTGGTAGAGAAGGAGGAGGGTAATCGGCATCAGGTTGGGTGCACACTATCTGTATTACATTAAGCGATTCCGCGGGGTAATCTTCTTCAAGCGTCCATGTTTCGTCCAGTTCTACGAAGGTATCTCCATGGGCGCGTTGGGGGTTCTTTTTTTCTTGGGGTCCACGGACAGTCTCCGTGTCCTTGTCTTGGGCCTTATCGCCTAAGGGTGTTAGTAATTCACACTCCTTTTGTGTCGTCCTAAAGTCCTGGTTAGGGGTCTGCGAGAAATCGGACGGTATCGGGGTTCTGATGGGGACGGGCTCCTGGGCTTCTTTCTTAGCTCGGCCTCGAGGAAGGGCGGCCTGAGACACAGGGTCGGAACTTACTTGGGGGCTCTGTCCTATAAGTACGGAACAGAATTGTATTGGTGCTGAAATTACTTCAGCCCAGCCATCATAATATTGACACTGCAGGTAACATCTAACGACGGGGAATTGGTTCGCACGCCCAAGGTAGTCATGTACCACCGCAAATTTTTCGTGGTTAGGGTCCACTGGGGGGAGGAGTTTGTCGGACACGATGAAACACGTACATCCTGTGTCCCTGACGAGAGTCGATACTCGGCAGCCGTTTACGCTGCCCTCCTCAAATTTCAAAGTTCCCGATGAACTTTTATCAAAAATAAAATTTACCTGGTGGCCTGACGGAGGGGGAGAAGTTTCTGCTTGGGTCTGCACCACCGGGGGAGCCGGAGTTGCATTAATCTGGTGAACTTGGTGGGCTGGTCCGCTTTTGAGCCTAGAATTTTTGGGGCAATTCCAGCTCATGTGGTTTTCTACACCACAGGTGAAGCATATGATTGGTCGCTTCGGGAAGAGAGATGGAGGAGAAATCTTAACAGGAGGTTTGGAGTCCCGTTGTTGGTTTTGGGGAAAGAAGTTTTGGGGTTTTACGGGGCTCGGAAACTCTCGTCGGCTTTCCTGTGAAGGGGCGCGAATCCTTCCTTCTTTCCTTGTAGGGGGATTGGTGAGAAGTTCGATTCTCCTTTGGGTATAAATTATGGCTTGCGGCATAGACATCCGCTTCTTCGGTACATTCTTTAAAGGTTTGGCACCGACGATCCTTGACGAACGCGCGGATCTCCGTCGGGAGAGACGCCAAAAATTGATCTCGCAACACGAAGTCTGTTAAGGACTCGTAGTTCGGATCAACCTTTGAGGATTCCAACCAAAATTTAAAATTCCTCTGAAGAATGTATCCGAATTGACGGATCATCTGTCCGGGTTTAATACGACCTCCTCGAAATTCTTAGGCGGTAGAAATCGGGAGTCATATTATGAGCGGCCAATAACTCAGCTTTTAAGGTGCTGTAGTTAATTGTACACTCAGATGGTAAAGATATAAAAATTTCGCGCAATTTACAATTTAACAGGGGAAGTAATGTGACTACACCTTCAGCCTCCAGATCCATGTAATTGATTTTGAGGATCTTTTCGAAGTGGGCTAAAAATGCTCCGAAATCCTCTCCATCCTTGAAATTGGGGAGCTTTAGTGAGAGATTGGGGAAGGGGGGCTTCGGAACGGGAACTGGCGGACTGTATCTCTGCTTCAACACGAGCTAATTCAATCTGATGGTAAAGCTCAGCTTGTCTTATCCGTTCCTCTCTTTCTCTTTCTCGTTCTTCTCGTTGGACTTCTCTTTCTCGTTCTTCTCGTTGAAGTTCTCTTCCTCTTTCTTTTTCTTTTTCTTTTTCTTCACGCTCTTTTCTTTGCTTCTCTTGAACGTACTCAATTAGTTCTTTTCCGGAGAGTCCCAAGGATTTTCCTTGCGCTTTAAAGATTTCGAACTGAGTCAGCTTTGCACTTGGAGGCGCACTAGTCAACCAACTAAAATTCCTTGCAACAAGAATTATGCCTCTATAGAATTAGCCTACCTAAATATGGGCACTGACTGACCTATTCGTACTTGGTTTCTCGATCTAAATAACCACTGACTAAAATCACAAAAAAAAAACAAATTATTATCACAGTTCCTTGAGCTACTCCAGCTTGTTAAGTTTCAAAAAAAGGGGGTAGCAATCGTTAAAACAAAAGGGAACTACTATACCTTATTAATATAACGAATAACACTATGCTTTACTCGACTGAGACCAGTGTTTGCAAAGATATAGCGTTAAACCCCACACCTGACACCAAATTTAAATAGTATATATATATATATATATATATATATATATATATATATATATATATATATATATATGTCGTAGAATGGACTCTCGACGATATACCATATATAACTATTCGTTGAGGGAACTTCTTTAATTATCTTTAGAGTGCGTTGATGTCTGGCGGGCCGATATTATGTATCTTCGATATGCTTAAGAAGTGGAACTGAGCTCAAGGATAATAATATTGCTATCATTAATAAAATAGAGTTTTATTAATAATAACTATCAACAAACACAAGACGGAAAATATTGACATAAACAGAGAATGGAAAGGGTCGTGGGGGCTCGGGCTAATCCGAGGATTAAAGGATTTAAAAAGGTGAAACAAATATAGAGTTAAAGGGATGGGATGGTTCGCTAAACCATTTAAAGCACAGGATAGAATTGACAAAAGGGTTAAGTACTCAAAGGTGACGTTTGGCTCACGTAACTTTATACTAGTGGTGCAGTGGAAGGCGACGTGAAGGAATTTTCGGTCCGCTGGCGAGTTCCAGCTCAAGGGGGGGAATAAGATGATCCTGACGTGGCGTCTTGGGAAGGAGAACCGTTTCTCGACGAACGGCTTGAAGAACAATAGCTGTTCTACGTTGTTCTCTTCTGAACAACAGGCGGGGGGTGAGAACCGTCTCTTATCTACGGGCTCAAGAACAATGGCTGTTCTAATGTTGTTCTCCTCTGAACAACAAGGGGGAAGGGTGAGAACCGTTTCTTGGTGAAGGCTCAAAAGAACAATGGCTGTTCTACGTTGTTCTCTTCTGAACAACAGGCGGGGGGGGGGGGGGTGAGAACCGTCTCTTGTCTACGGGCTCAAGTACAATGGCTTTTCTAACGTTGTTCTCCTCTAAACAACGGGGGAAGGGTGAGAACCGTTTCTTTTCAACGGGGCTCGAACGAACAATGGCTGTTCTAACGTTGTTCTCTTTCTGAACAACGAGGAGAAAGCCTTTTGGACTCGGCGTCGCAAAGGCTCAAACTTTGGCACTCAAAGGATTTTGTCCTCCTTCTGGACAAGTGATGGTGAATCTCGAGGTCAAGGTCCCTTGGCGCACAAAGTGAGAGAGGGTCGTGGTGATGTTTCGCGACGAAAATCTGGATCTCCAATCTGATCTTAGTGGTAAAGTTTCCATCCAAATAGTCCAGACACTCCCTTGGCGTGGGGGACAATGGAGTGGGAACTTGGAGGGAATGCACAGCCGAGTGGAAAAAATGCCTTATCTGCCCATAAGCCTAACTCAATCTGGCGAGGTCGGCGTATGGGGTGAACGGGGGGACGATAACCTCCTTGTTTAAACATTGACATCCGGTGGCTGCGATAAGGCGCCAAGCTTCGAAGCGAAGATGCAGGTGGGAGCATCGTGGTTTTAAATAATATGGGATAGGGGTTGAAACTAATGCTGCCTTAACCCGTTCTATCACAAGGAGTAACAACAAGGAAAGAAGGTACCCTAGGAGACCCTACGGTCCATTCAAGGAGGGTACCTTTGGACTAGCAATCGAGCAGGCACATGACTGCCCAATTGTTTTGCGTCCCTAAACGGCCACTTTTTAAGACTTTGTCTAGTCTTGACTTGAACTGGTCAACAGATTCACTGTTGACAACTTCCACTGGAAGTGCGTTTTACTTATGGCAGATATTGTAGGTGAAAAAATTTCCACACAGATTGCGGTTGTAACGCTTTAAATCAAGTTTGAAGCCGTGATTGTGCGTTGTGTTCTTACTCAGTGTGAAAATATCCCGGTAGTCAACATTGTCGAACCCTCGAAGTATTTTGAAAACTTCGATGAGCTGACCACGCAGTCTACGGGTTTCCAGCTAGAACAGATCTAATTTCCCTAGTCTATCCTCATAACTTTTATGTCAGATAGAGGGAATCAGTTTGGTTTCCCTAGCTTGTACGCGTTCCAAACTTGCGATATCCTTTCGAAACGAAGGAATCCAAAATTGTACGGCATACTCCAGGTGCGGCCGAACGAGGGAGTTGTACAGACAAAGTACTATCTCCTTGTTACGGTATCCAAACTGGCGCTTTATGTAGTCTAACATCCTTTGGGCTTTGTTCTCTGCCTCGATGCACTGTTTCAAGAACTTGAGGTCGGGAGTGATAGTAACACCCAAGTCCTTCTCAGTGTCGGTGGATTCAATAGCAGTGCCCTTAAGGATATACTGAGATTGGGGGTTTCTGTGGCCGATATGCATTACTTTGCATTTGTTTACGTTAAAAGGTATTTGCCACGTGTCCGCCCACTCTCCAATCTTCACAAGATCTTCCTGCAGGCGGGCAGTATTTCCATCCTTTGCAACGTTCATACCAAGCTTGGGAACGTCGGCAAATTTGGAAATCTTGGCAACCATGTCACCGTCCATGTCGTTGAAGTAGATGATGAATAGTTGTGGTCATAGCACAGAACCTTGAGGCACCCCCCTAGTAAAGGGCACCCACTCAAAAGCCTGTCCATTTACCACCACCCATTGCCGTCTGCCACTTAGCCAGTTCTCGATCCAGCCGGCTACTTTTCTGTCTATGCCCAGCGCTCGCACTTTCCGAAGAAGGCGGCGGTGTGGTACCTTATCAAAGGCTTTCTGAAAGTTTAAGTAAACCACATCCACCACCTTGTCCCGATCGTGCTCACTGAAAACGAAGTGGAAGAATTCCACAAGGTTCGTCAGGCATGACCGTTGCCTTCGGAAGCCGTGCTGGGAACTCCTCAGTAGCAGGTTTGACTCTAAATACGACGTTATTTTGTCGACCATGATGCTTTTCATGAGTTTACCGACTATCGAAGTCAGACTGATAGGCCGGTAGTTTGACGGATGGCTGGGGTCTCCTTTATTGAAGATCGCAGTCACCTCCGCCTCACGCCAGTCTCTAGGAACGCATCCGGTTCGGATTGACATGTTAAAGATAGCGCACAGATGTCGTGATACTTCATCGCACACTTCCTTTAACACCTTGGGTAGAAACCCGTCCGGTCCAGGGAACCTTTTCGTCTTTATGTCAGCGATCTTTTTATTTATTTCTCCTTCGGTGAAGTCCATTGCCTCCAGCTTTTTCCCAGAGTAGGAATGCGTGGGCTGGGGGATGGGACCACACTCTTTAGTAAACACTGAGGAGAAGTAGTCATTGAGAACGTTAGCATTTTCTGCATCTGAGTGAGTTAATGCACCCTCTTCGTCCACTAAGGGCCCAATCCTACGATGGATTGGTTTACGGCTATTTACATAGCCGAAGAACTCCTTGGGATTCTCCTTGCAGAGTCTCGCCACTCGGAGTTCCTCAGTACGCTTAGCCACCCTTATGCTGGACTTCACTCTCCTTGCTAGCCTTCGGTACTCGTCAAAGGCACCCGAGATCTTCGATTGCCGGTACCCATTTCTCTTCTCCTTAAGCAGTTGGCCGATTTCTCGATTAAACCACTTTTGTTGGACAGAAGACCGACGGAGGCATTTCAGAGGGATGCAACTAGATTGAAGACTCATGAACTTTTTTTTTAAATTGTTCCATGAATCCTCAACCTCTTTGCATACCTCTAGCCTTACATCAGTCAGCCCAGCACAAGGGCTTGCAAAGTCTGCTCTTCTCAAGTCAAGTTTCCTTGATTGACTGGCAACAGGCCTTACCTTCGGGATCTTGACGGTAAATCTAACTAGCTGGTGATCACTGCCACCGAGCTCTTCGCCTACAGAGACATCCTCAACGATATCATCCTCAGAGGTGAAGACCAAGTCGAGGATATTGTCTCCTCTCGTCGGTTCTCTGACCCCTTGAGTGAGGAACTCGTTGTTGGCGAACTCCAGGAGTAGCGCGCTCTCGCCACAGGCTGCTCTGGCTTCCCAGTCAACTTGTCTGTTGAACAAGCTCACCCAGCAGCTGCTACAGTTCCCTGTCCTTCTCAACGGGTTGGCAAGGGGGTCTGTAAAGCACCAGGGTCCTGTATCTGACAGGACCTATCTCTAGGTCAACGCCTAGGAGCTCGTGATTGGATATGATGTTGGAGTTCGTAGATTTGATTGTATCCTTGACATACAACATTACATCGCCACCCTCTCTGTCTGGCCTATCTTTGTGGAAGAGTTGGTAGCCAGGAACCGTGAATTCACCTTCAAAGTCTCGGTTTGAGGTTTTTACCCACGATTCTGTTATGACTACCATTTCGGGTTCTTCCGTCGCTACGAGGCCACGAAGATCAGGAAACTTGTTCCTGATTGACCTCGCATTGAACAGAAGAACTTTCAGAGAGTCCCCGACTGTAGGACTCCCTACGCTCTTCCATTTCCCGGCTTGTTTGTTGGCGAGGCACCCCTTTTTGCGACCTCTGAGAAGGTCGTTCCTGGAGTGACACGGGCGTACTGGCGTACGTCCGCCCTCACTCTGGGCCAGATACTCCTTTTGGTCCTCTTTACGACATCCTAGATCATGTTAGACAGAAAGGCCTTTCCTTTAAAGGAAAGATGTACCCTATCCCTTTGGTAGAGATCATTTCTACCATAAAAGGTGCCGTACGGGTCCACAAAAAAGACCTCTTCTGCCGTACACAAATCTGCCAGGCACCGGTTTAAAGAGACATTCATCGAGTGAGCGGTCCGTGTTGGACCTCTCCTCGGGAGCATCCCGACTACCACGCGCTTGCGGGTTTCCAGCCTACAGTCGTCCACGGCACCCATGACCGTGTGGAGGATTTTATCTGTAGGGCCTACCCTACCTCCTCTCAGGTAGAGGTAGTTTCCACTGACCATCAGAGCAACGACTGAGCTCTCAGAAATCTGTGATTTCTCAACCTCTACTCTGATGTGGTGGTTACCACATCCTGGCAGGCAGCTTACCTTAACGCTTGTGCGAAGGTGGGCCGCTAGCAGGGGCTGCAGGTCCTGTGTCTGGGTATCACCCACAAGGATGACCCTGGCACATTTGCCTGCTGAGCTCGGATTCTTTATTTTCGGAGGCAAGCTCTCCGATTCCTCTCTCTTCCCCGTCATGGTCTTTTCAGGCTTTTCTTTTTTCTTCTTCCTCTTATTCTTATTCTTCTTCTTTATCATCTTTTCCCCCTTGTCATCCTTTTCATTAACTTTTTCTACCTATTCTTCTTCTATTTATCTCTCTTCTTCTTTCTTCTTTCCCTTATTAGTCTTTTTTTCTTTTTTCCTTTTGGCGTCTCTGCCACATTCGGGCCCGGACTCTCTGCAGAGGTGATGTTTGCCACAGGACTCGAGAGCTCGTTTAACTTCTCTTCGAGCCTGCGGATCTGGTGGGAGTGCTCCTCCTTGAGCCTCTCGATTTTCTGTTCGAGGTCTGCAGTTCTTTCCCTGTAGTAGGCGACTACTTCCTCCACTTCTTTGTTTAAATTGCAAGTGGTGCATACACTGCCTGGGTGGCATTTCGCATAGCAGCCTTCCGGGAAGTCAACGCACCACTTGTCCTTCTTACATGTGGCACACGTGAATTTTAGCGCTGCTGGACCTTTCTTGCCTGCCATTTTGAACACTCTATTTCTTAAGCTTTTGACCAATCAATATTTAAAAAGGGGTTGGTGAGTTCTCCCCGCGTGAGTCGCTCCCGCCTATTGATCGGAGTCATTTCGGAGTCTTCCAGAAGGCACGCTCCATGTGCTGCTGTTTGTCCGACCAAGTCGTCAAGCCTCGGCGTGCCGTGGCTCCCAACCAGGCAGCACAGACGATCCCCGAAGGGGCCATCGATTTCTCACCAAGAGAACAACAACAAGGCACACCCCTTACTAAACTCCTACTAGTTCCCTTCACAACGGCCAGGATCTCGGAGTAGCGTTCAATGGATATCCCGCCACACCAAGGAACTCGACCCAAGGCTATTTATTGGCCTGGCAACTAACATGGGAACAAAGAGCCGTCACCTCGAACCAATGCTACCAGAAGCGCCCGTCAACGGGCACTGGGAACGGTCAATAATTACGCGCCAGGGAAGGGGTTAACGGGGCACTACCCTCATCCCATTCATCATACCTCAACACCTAGGACACCTCTAGTCCTAATCTCTCGCAACCAGTGAGCGTCGATTGGCGTTGTTTAAGAGGTTCCAAAGCCTCTCTTCTGACGCGTGAGGTAGCTGCCAGGTCCTTATATGTAGATAGAGGAAAAAATAGGAAAGAGTAACATGATAGGAGTAGGCCTTTTTTGTTTTTTTCTTTTTGTATAAGTGGGAAATAGGATAAAATTAAAAAAAAGAGAAGGATAGAGTAGAAAAAAGAAAAGAATGACGCACTTAGTCTAGAACCTCGTTTCCGACCAAATCGACAAGGGAAGCCCTGCCAGGAGGACCCAGAAGAGGTACCCCCGCCGACATAGCTCGAAAAGTCAATGGTCCACACAAGCTCTCTTCCCGCGGCAAGGGGGCGTCACCTCTTCCTCTGGTTTCTTTTGAGAAAGAGAGAGAGAAAGAGAGAGAGAAAGAGAGAGAGGGACTAGGGATGTGAGAGTAGGAGAAATAGAAAGTGAATGAGAACAGGAGATAATTGAAATAGAAAGGAAGAAGGTGGGTATAGTATAACAACGAGAGAAGGAAAGTGAGATATAGGTAGCTGAGATTAAATAAGTATGAAGAGTGTTACAAGGAGTTACAAGGAAAGAGGATACCCTAGGAGACCTTACAGTCCATTCAAAGAGGGTACCTTTGGACTAGCAATCGAGCAGGCACATGACTGCTCAATTGTTTTGCGTCCCTAAACGGCCACTTTTTAAGACTTTGTCTCGTCTAGACTTAAACTGGTTAACAGATTCACTGTTGACAACTTTCACTGGAAGTGCGTTCCACTTACCGCAGATACTGTAGGTGAAAAGATTTCCACACAGATTGCGGTTGTAACGCTTCAGTTCAAGTTTAAAGCCGTGATTGCGCGTTCTGTTCTCACTCAGTGTGAAAATATCTCGGTAATCAACATTGTCGAACCCTCAAAGTATTTTGAAAACTTCGATGAGCTGACCACGCAGTCTATGGGTTTCCAGCTAGAACAGATCTAATTCCCTTAGTCTCTTCTCATAACTTTTATGTCAGATAGAGGCAATCAGTTTAGTTGCCCTAGCTTGTACGCGTTCCAAACTTGCGATGTCCTTTCGAAACGAAGGAATCCAAAATTGTACGGCATACTCCACCTGGCCGAACGAGGGAGTTGTACAGACAAAGTACTATCTCCTTGTTACGGTATCCAAACTGGCGCTTTATGTAGCCTAACATCCTTTGGGCTTTCTTTTCTGCCTCGATGCACTGTTTCAAGAACTTGAGGTCGCTAGTGATAGTAACATCTAAGTCCTTCTCAGTGTCACTCGATTCAAGAGCAGTGCCCTTAAGGATGTACTGAGATTTGGGGTTTCGGTAGCCGATCTGCATTACTTTGCATTTCCCCACGTTAAAAGGCATTTGTCACGTGTCCGTCGACTCCCAAATCCTTTGAAGGTCCTCTTAGGGGCGGGCAGTGTTCCCTTCCTTTGCCACATTGATACCAAGCTTGGTGTCGTCAACAAATTTGGAGATTTTGGCCACCATGTCTCTGTCCATTTTGTTGACATAGATAATAAACAGTAGTGGTCCCAGGACGACGGAACCCTCAGGGACACCGCTAGATACGGGCGCCCATTCAGAGGCCCGTCCATTCACCACTACTCGTTGCCGTCTGTCACTTAGCCAGCTCTCTATCCAACCTGCTACGTTGCCGTCTATGCCCTGTGCACGCACTTTTCGGAGAAGGCGGCGGTGTGGTACCTTATCAAAGGCCTTTTGGAATTCAAGGTACACAACATCTACCGCTTTATCCCAATCATGCTCACTTAACACGAATTGGAAGAATTCCACAAGGTTCGTCAGGCATGACCGTTGCCCTCGGAAGCCGTGCTGGGAACTCTTCAGTAGCAGGTTTGACTCTAAATAAGACGTTATCTTTTCCACTATTCGCTTTACATGAGTTTACCGACTATCGAAGTCAAACTGATGGGTAGGTAGTTTGACGAATGACTGGGGTCTCCTTTCTTGAAGATCAGAGTCACCTCCGCCTCACGCTGTGGTGGGGCGAATGTGAGTGTGTGTAAAAGGGCCATTCTCCCACCCCTTTTCTCAGTACCCTCTCCCTCCCTCTGTAAGAATGTGTGTGAATGGGAATGGGTTTGTTTTATTTTTGTTTAATTCATGTATAAAATGATTACCATGTTTTTCTTTCTTTCCAGGCGTTATTCTGGAAAGATAATAGCTAATTTTGAAATATCACTATAATAAGATAGTTCTTTGTTTAAATTAACTTTTATCAAAGCGTCATATTCTGGAAAGAGAGAGTGGAAGTGTGGACTGGCAGCAAGAGGGGTTCTATAGAAGAGTGCTCCACCCAGCCCTGAGAGGAGGGCTTTCGTGTCTCTAACCACCTGAACCGCCATACCTGCCTTCGTTGACAATCCTGCCTCCTTCTAGTTACCCAACTACCACCCACCTCCAGCAAGTCATAGCGCGTGTCCCCTTTTCGTTCGGTTGTGGTTGTGTTGTTTTGTTTTGTGTAGAATTTACGTAAATTGTTGTATCCGCCCGTTATAAGATTCTCGTTTGGTATCGTTATTTTGATTGGGGAATTTAGCCTCATTTTGAAGTGTGCACACTTCCCTAGTAAATATAAAATTTTGTAAATATAAACTGTAACTATCATTGTATTTTTTTTGTAAGTAAAGGGACTGTATATACAATCCGTTTTATTCTCCCTCGATTTCTCACGTCCGGACAGTGTAGGAAGCGGGTTGGATCGATTATCGATTGGGATTAGAGATCTATTTTCGGCCCGCTACAACGCCAGTCTCTAGGAACGCATCCGGTCCGGATTGACTTGTTAAAGATAGCACATAGATGTCGTGATACTTCATCGCACACTTTCTTCAACACCTTGGATAGAAACCCGTCCGGTCCGGGGGACTTATTCGTCTTTAGGTCAGCGATATTTTTCTTTATTTCTCCTTCAGTGAAGTGCATTGCCTCCAGCTTTTTCCCCGAGTAGGAATCCGTAGGCTGGGGAATGGGAGCACACTCTTCAGTAAACACTGAAGAGAAGTAGTCGTTGAGGAGGTTAGCATTTTATGCATCTGATTGCTTTAATGTCCCCTCCTCATTCCTCAAAGAGCCAATCGTTCGACGGATTGGTTTACGGCGGTTTACATATCCAAAGAACTCCTTGGAATTCTTTTTACAGAGTCTCGCCACTCGGAGTTCTTCAGACCGCTTAGCCGCCCTTATGCTGGACTTCACTCTCCTGGCTAGCCTCCGGTATTCGTCAAAGTCGCCCGAGATCTTCGATTGCCGGTACACAGTTCTCTTCTTCCTAAGCAGTTGGCCAATTTCTCGATTAAACCACTTTGGTTGAACAGAAGACCGACGGGGACATTTCAGAAAGATGAAACGTGAATGAAGACTCATGAATGTGGTTTTGAAACTGTTCCACGAGTCTTCAACAACATCGCACACTTCTAGCCTCGCGTCCGTCAGTCCAGCACGAAGACCTACAAAGTCTGCTCTTTTCAAATTGAGTTTCCTCGGTTTACTAGTTGCAGGCCCTGCCTTCGGGACTTGGACTACAAATCTAATTAGTCATTGGTCACTGCCACCGACCTCTTCGCCAACAGAGAGGTCCTCAAAGATGTCATCCTCAGAGGTGAAAACCAAGTCGAGGATATTGTCTCCTCTCGTTGGCTCTCTCACATATTGAGTGAGGAACTCGTTGTTCGCGAACTCCAGAGGTAGTGCATCCTCGCCACAGGGTTCTCTGCTTTCCAAGTTAACTTGTGTGTTGAAATCTCCCATGACGATACACACTCTGTCTCTGACAAGTTCTCCTAGTAGCTGGTACAGATCTCTGTCCTTTTCAACGAGTTAGGCAGGAGGTCTATAAAGCACCAGGGTCCTGTATTTGGCAGGACCTATCTCTAGGTCAACACCTAGTAGTTCATGGTCGTATACGATGTTACAATCCTTGACATACAACATCACACCACCACCCTCTCTGTCTGGCCTATCTTTCAGGAAAAGCTTATAACCGGGAATCGTGAATTCACCTTCAAAATTTCGGCTTGAGGTTTTTATCCACTACTCCGTTATGGCCACCATCTCAGGTTCTTCTGTTGCTACGAGGCTACAAAGTTCTAGAAAATTGTTTCTGATAGACCTCACATTAAACAGAAGAACTTTGAGGGAGTCCCCTAGTGTAGGACTCCCTACGCTCTTCCGTTTCCCGCTTTCTTTCTCTTTGGCGGTGTCACTCCCCTCTTTGTGACTTTAGAAAAGGTCGTTCCTGGAGTAACACGGCTGTACTGGCGTACGTCCTCCTTTATTTAGGGTCTGACACTTCTTTGGGTCCGCTACACAACATCCTGGATCATGTTTGCGAGTGCACTCCGTCCCTTTTGTACAGGTCATTTCTCCCGTAAAAAGGTCCGGTAGGCGTCTACAAAAAAGACTCCTTCCGCCGTACAAAGATCTCCCAGGCGTTGGTTTATGGAGACGTTCCTCGCGTGAGCATTGCGGGATGGACCTCGTCTTGGGAGTATTCTGACTACGACACGTCTGCGGATTTTTAGCCCACAGTCGTCAACTCCTCCCATAACCGTGGTCCGGATCTTCCCGCTGGCGCCTACTTTACCTCCTCGTAGGTAGAGATCGTTGCCACTTGCCATGAGGGCAACTACTGAGTTCTCAGAGATCTGAGATTTCTCAGCCTCCACCTTATTTCTCCGTTCCCCATTCCTGGAAGGCAGCTTACCTTCACACTGGTGCGAAGGCAGGCCGCTAGCAAGGGTTGTAGATCCCGCGCTGGGGAGTCACCGATCACGATGAACCTCGCGCATTTGGGTTCAGAGGACAAAGGCTTCCCTTTCAGTATGGGCTCTTTCGATTCCTCTTTCTTTCCCACTTTTTGGGTTTTTTCTTCTTTTGCTTCTTTGTTTTTTCTTCCGTTTCTACTTCCTCTTCTGTTTTCCTTTCTTACTCTTCCTTTTCTTCTTTTTGACGCCCTGAGTTACCCCAGCAGCTGCTGGCTCTGGGACGTTGGATGGTTGGCCTATCTATATCGACGCGGTGCATGAGGGCCTAACAAAGGAGCCATCCGCGTCGTTGGGAGTTTCTCGTTGCTGTTGCTCTACCATGGTGCCTTTAATCTCTGCAATGATGGCTTCTAGATGACGGATTTGAGTCACATGCTCAGATTCGAGGATTTTCACCTTTTCTTCCAGCCGTCGTGTTTTTTCCTTAGAAGATTTAAAAAGTTCCTTAAGCTCCTGAAATTCTGCCCTTAGGACGCAGTTCGTGCAGATACTTCCAGGGTGGCATTTTGAGAAACACCCCTCCGGAAAATCTACGCACCACTTGTCCTTTTGGCATGTCGAGCAGGTATACATTAACGCACCAGGTCCTTTCTTTCCAGTCATGCTGAACACTTTATATCTCTGAATACTTTGTGACCACTCAATAAAAAAGAAAGGGGGTGGTGAGTTCGCCCCGCGTGAGTCGCTCCCGCCTATCGATCGGAGAGGTTTCGGATCTTTCAAAAGGCACGCTCCTTGTGCTGCTGTTCGTCCGACCGAGTCGTCAAACCTCGGCGTGCCGTGACTCTCAACTAAGCAGCACTGACGGTCCCCGAAGGGGACATCGATTTCTCACCAGGTGAACAACGGAGCACACCCCGTACTAAACTCCTACTAGTTCCCTTCACGACGGTTAAGATCTCGGAGCAGCGTTTAATGGATATCCCGCCACACCAAGAGAATCGACCCAAGGCTTTTTATTGGCCTAGCAACCAACCTGGGAACAAAGGGCCGTCACCTTGGACCGATGCTACCAGAGGCACCCGTCAACGGCCACTGGGAATGGTCAATAATTACGTGCCAGGGAAGGGGTTAACGGAGCACTACCCTCATCCCATTCATCGTGCCCCAACGACCAGGAAACCTCTAGTCCTTGTCTCTCAAAACCTGTGAGCATCGATTGGCGTTGTTTATAGAGGTTCCAAAGCCTCTTTTCTGACGCATGAGGTAGCTGCCAGGTCCTTATATGTAGATAGAAGGAAAAAAGGGAAAGAGTGACATGATAGGAGTAGGCTTTTTTGTATAAGTGGGAGAGATAGGATAAAAGTAAAAAAGGAGAAGGATAGAGTAGAAAAAGAAAGGAATGACGCACTTAGTCTGAAATCTCGTTTCCAACCGAATCGACAAGGAAAACCCTACCAGGGGTACCCAGAAGAGGTACCCCCGCCGACATAGCTCGAAAAGTCAAAGGTACACACAAGCTCTCTTCCCGCGACAAGGGGGTGTCACCTCTCACTCTACTTTCTTTATGAGAGAGAGAGCGAACGAGCAGTGAGTGCTAGATCTACATAGTGCAGTACACACATACGCACATGTACCTCAACACATATACTCACATTTTCAGTCGGTATCTTTGTATACAAGGTTCGAGGAGGAAAGAATGTGGGGAGGTGAGAACGACCGGAAGAGGGAGTGAGTAGTCAGAATAGGAGAAGGAGAAAAAAAAATCTTGTGGGAAATAAAGTTGGATAGAAAGAGAGAAAACGAAAGAATTAAAGAAGAAGAGAGTAACGCAAAAGGATAAAAACAGGTAGGGGTGAGAAGGTGCTAAAGAACGAGAGATAGCGAATACAGGAGGTGGGGAGTAGAGCGAGAAAGATGGGGATGTTATCCTTTAAAAAGAGAGAGAAAGAGAAGATAGAGAAGAAGAGTGAAAGTGAGATAAAGAGTAGAGAAAAGAGAGGTAGATAGGGCAGAAAGAAGGAGCGAGTAGGGAAAGAGAGAAAAAAGGGAAAGAAAGTAAGAGAAAAAGTGCCATTGACTAAAAAAAGAGAGACAGGAGAATGCAAAAGAAGAAAGAAAGAATAATGGAAGCAAAGAAATAGATGTGAAGAATAAGAAGAGAGCTAAAGAAAGAAATAGGTAAAGAAATAAAGAATTAAGAAGACGTAGGAAAATAAATATACAGATTTATACGAGGTTGATGATTGACGTAAAGCGGTGGTCATAAATGTTGACGGGGAATTAACTTGTCTGCTGCACTTCTTCCTTCGGCTTTTCTCTACGATTTGGAACGAGTATTAATTTGGGATTCTCGGCATCGTACAAATTGTCGCGCAGAGTAACGTAAATAAAGAAATTGGTAACAACAACAAGGAGTAACAACAAGGAAATAAGGTACCCTAGGAGACCTTACGGTCCATTCAAATAGGGTACCATTGGACTTGCAATCGAGCGGGCACAGGGCTGCTCAATTGTTTTGCGTCCCTAAACGGCCACTTTTCAAGACCTTGTCTAGTCTTGACTTGAACTGGTCAACAGATTCACTGTTGACAACTTCCACTGGAAGTGCGTTCCACTTACCGCAGATACTGTAGGTGAAAAAATTTCCACACAGATTGCGGTTGTAACGCTTCAGTTCAAGTTTGAAGCCGTGATTGCGCGTTCTGTTCTCACTCAGTGTGAAAATATCCCGGTAGTCAACATTGTCGAACCCTCGAAGTATTTTGAAAACTTCGATGAGCTGACCACGCAGTCTACGGGTTTCCAGCGAGAACAGATCTAATTCCCTTAGTCTATCCTCATAACTTTTATGTCGGATAGAG
This sequence comes from Ceratothoa steindachneri, assembly GCA_963969495.1. NCBI lineage: Eukaryota > Metazoa > Arthropoda > Malacostraca > Isopoda > Cymothoidae > Ceratothoa > Ceratothoa steindachneri. The sequence goes on from OZ018325.1 coordinate 187,018,010, forward strand.
GGAATCAGCTTGGTTGCCCTGGCTTGTACGCGTTCCAATCTAGCGATGTCTTTTCGCAATGAAGGACTCCAAAATTGTACGGCATACTCCAGGTGCGGTCGGACAAGTGAGTTGTACAGGCACAGTACAATCTCCTGGTTCCGATAACCAAACTGGCGCTTAATATAGCCTAACATCCTTTGGGCCTTTTTCTCCACCTCAATGCACTGTTTCGAGAACTTGAGGTCACTAGTGATAGTAACACCCAAGTCCTTCTCAGTGTCACTCGATTCAAGAGCAGTGCCCTTAAGGATATACTGAGATTGGGGGTTTCTGTGGCCGATATGCATCACTTTGCATTTGCCCACGTTAAAAGGCATTTGCCACGTGTCCGACCACTCCCCAATCTTCCCAAGATCTTCCTGCAGGCGGGCAGTATTTCCATCTTTTGCAACGTTCATACCAAGCTTGGTATCATCGGCAAATTTGAAAATCTTGGCAACCATGTCACCGTCCATGTCGTTGACGTAGATGATGAATAGTAGTGGTCCTAGGACAGAACCTTGAGGCACCCCGCTAGTAAAGGGCACCCACTCAGAAGACTGTCCATTTACCACCACCCGTTGCCGTCTGCCACTTAGCCAGTTCTCGATCCAGCCGGCTACCTTTCCGTCTATGCCAAGCGCTCGCACTTTCCGGAGAAGGCGGCGGTGTGGTACCTTATCAAAGGCTTTCTGAAAGTCTAGGTAGACCACATCCACCGCCTTGTCCCGATCGTGCTCACTGAAAACGAAGTGGAAGAATTCTACAAGGTTCGTCAGGCATGACCGTTGCCTTCGGAAGCCGTGCTGGGAACTCCTCAGTAGCAGGTTTGACTCTAAATACGACGTCACTTTGTCCACCATGATGCTTTCCATGAGTTTACCGACTATCGAAGTCAGACTGATAGGTCGGTAGTTCGACGGATGGCTGGGGGCTCCTTTCTTGAAGATAGGAGTCACCTCCGCCTCACGCCAGTCTCTAGGAACGCATCCGGTCCGGATTGACTTGTTAAAGATAGCGCACAGATGTCGTGATACTTCATCGCACACTTCCTTCAACACTTTAGGTAGAAACCCGTCCGGTCCAGGGGACTTATTCGTCTTTAGGTCAGCGATCTTTTTCTTTATTTCTCGTTCAGTGAAGTCCATTGCCTCCAGCTTTTCCCCCGAGTAGGAATCCGTGGGCTGGGGAATGGGACCACACTCTTCAGTAAACACTGAAGAGAAGTAGTCGTTGAGGAGGTTAGCATTTTCTGCATCTGAATGCTTTAATGTCCCCTCCTCATTCCTCAAAGGGCCAATCGTTCGACGGATTGGTTTACGGCTGTTCACATATCCAAAAAACTCCTTGGGATTCTCTTTACAGAGTCTCGCCACTCGGAGTTCCTCAGACCGCTTAGCCACCCTTATGCTGGACTTCACTCTCCTGGCTAGCCTCCGGTATTCGTCAAAGTCACCCGAGATCTTTGATTGCCGGTACACATTTCTCTTCTCCCTAAGCAGTTGCCTGATTTCTCGATTAAACCACTTTGGTTGAACAGAAGACCGACGGGGGCATTTCAGAGGGATAAAACGCGATTGAAGACTCATGAATGTGGTTTTGAAACTGTTCCAAGAGTCTTCAACAGCATCGCACTCTTCTAGCCTCGCGTCAGTCAGTCCCGCGCGTAGACCTGCAAAGTCTGCTCTTCTTAAATCCAGTTTCCTTGATTTACTAATTGCAGGCTCTGCCTTGGGGACTTTGACTACAAATCTAATTAGTCGGTGGTCACTGCCACCGAGCTCTTCGCCAACAGAGAGGTCTTCAACGATGTCATCCTCAGAGGTGAAAACCAAGTCGAGGATATTGTCTCCTCTTGTTGGCTCTCTCAGAGAGAGAGAGAGAGAGAGAGAGAGAGAGAGAGAGAGAGAGAGAGAGAGAGAGAGAGAGAGAGAGAGAGTTACAAGGAGTTACAAGGAAAGAAACAAGGAGTTACAAGGAAAGAAGGGGAGGGGGTAAGGAGGGAGAGAGAGAGAGATAATGAGAAGAGGGATGTGAATGAATAGCTAAATAGATAGATAGGTGAAGATAAATAGAGTAAGACCGGAAGCGTAGAGAGAGAGAGAGAGTAAAAACAAGGAGTAACAAAAAGGAAAGAAGGTACCCTAGGAGACCTTATGGTCCATTCAAGGAGGGTACCTTTGGACTAGCAATCGAGCGGGCACATGGCTGCTCAATTGTTTTGCGTCCCTGAACGGCCACTTTTCAAGACCTTGAGAGAGAGAGAGAGAGCTACAAGGAGCTACAAGGAAAATAAATACCCTAGAAGACCTTACGGTCCATTCGATGAGGGTACGTTTGGACTAGCTGTCGAGCGGGCACATCCCCGCTCAATTGCCTTACGTCCTCCGTAAACGGCCACTTTTCAAGACTTTGTCTAGTCTTGTCTTGAACTGGTCATAAGAATTGCTGTTGACAACCTCCACCAGAAGTGCGTTCCAGCTATCGCAGATACTGTACGTGAAAAATTTCTCACACAGATCGCGCTTGTAACGCTTTGGTTCAAGTTTAAAGCCGTTATTTCTTGTTTTGCTCTCATTAAGGCTGAAAATATCCCTGTAGTCAACATTGTCGAACCCTCGAAGTATTTTGAAAACTTCGATAAGCTCACCACGCAGTCTCCGGGTCTCCAGCGAGAACAAGTATAATTGCCTTAATCTATCTTCATAACTTTTATGTCTTATAGAGGGAATAAGTTTGGTTGCCCTGGCTTGCACACGTTCCAATCTCGCGATGTCCTTTCGAAATGAAGGACTCCAAAATTGTACGGCATACTCCAGGTGCGGTCGGACAAGTGAATTGTCCAGACATAATACTATTTCCTTGTTTCGATATGGTAGATAAGGAGAGCTACAAGGAGCTACAAGAAAAATAAGTACCCTAGAAGACCTTACAGGCCATACATACAAGGAGGGTACTTTTGGCGCAATCTTCGAAGGTGTCCGTTGGCAACCGCGAATATCACTCGCGAGGATCTTAACGGCGACTTCGCAAGACTTTATCTAGTCTTAACTTGAACTGGTCAACAGATTCACTGCTGACAACTTCCGTCGAAAGTGCGTTCCAACTACCGCAGATACTGTAAGTGAAGAATTTCCCACACAGATCACGGTGGTATCGCTTCAGTTCTAGTTTAAAGCAGTGATTTCTTGTACTCCCCTCGCTGAGCTGGAAAATATCCCCGTAGTCCAGTCTGTCGAAGCCTCGAAGTATTTTAAACACTTCGATAAGCTGACCACGTAGTCTCCCGGTCTCCAACGAGAACATATCTAATTCCCTTAATCTATCTTCATAACTTTTATGTCTGATAGAGGGAATCAGTTTGGTTGCCCTGGCTTGCACGCGTTCCAATCTTGCGATGTCCTTTCTAAATGAAAGACTCCAAAATTGTACTGTATACTCCAGGTGTGGTCGGACGAGGGAGTTGTACAGACACAGTACTACCTCCTTGTTCCGATATCCAAACTGTCGCTTCATATACCCTAACATCCTTTGGGCTTTCTTCTCCACCTCAATACACTGTTTCGAGAACTTGAGGTCACTTGTGATAGGTACACCCAAGTCATTCTCAGTGTCAGTGGATTCAACAGCAGTGCCGTTAAAGATATAGGGTGATTGAGGATTTCGGTGGCCGATATGCATCACTTTGCATTTCTTTACGTTGAAAGGCATTTGCCACGTATCAGACCACTCCCCAATCTTTCGAAGATCTTCCTGCAGGTGGGCAGTATTTCCATCCTTTGCAACGTTCATACCAAGCTTGGTATCGTCGGCAAATTTAGAAATCTTGGCGACCATGTCACCGTCCATGTCATTGACGTAGATAATCAATAGTAGTGGTCCTAGGACAGAACCTTGAGGCACTCCCCTAGTAACGGGCACCCACTCAGAAGCCTGTCCATTCAACACCACGTGTTTTCGTCTGCCACTTAGCCAGTTCTCTATCCAGCCTGCTACTTTTCCGTCTATGCCCAGCGCTCGCACTTTCCGGAGAAGGCGGCGGTGTGGTACCTTATAAAAGGCTTTCTGAAAGTCTAAGCAGACCACATCCACCGCCTTGTTCCGATCGTGCTCGCCTAACACGAAGTGGAAGAATTCCACAAGGTTCGTCAGGCATGACCGTTGCCTTCGGAAGCCATGCTGGGAACTCCTCAGTAGCAGGTTTGATTCTAAATACGGCGTCATTTTGTCCACCATGATACTTTCCATGAGTTTACCGACTATTGAAGTCAGAATGATAGGTCGGCAGTTCGACGGTGGCTACGGTCTCCTTTCTTGAAGATCGGAGTCACCTCCGCTTCAGCCAGTCTCTAGGAACGCATTCGGGCCGGATTGACATGTTGAAGATTGCGCTCAGGTGTCGTGACACTTGAGGGAGAGGTGAAACAATGCAGGAACTACTCGCGAGTTTCTTTGGAAATGTGTGTCGTAGAATGACTCCCGACGATATACCATATATCACTATTCGTTGAGGGAACTTCCTTAATTATCTCTAGAGTGCGTTTTTACTGTCTGGCGGCCGATATTATGTATCTTCAAAATGCTTAAGAAGTGGAACTGAGCTCAAGGATAATAATATTGCTATCATTAATAAAATAGAGTTTTATTAATAATAACTATCAGCAAACACAAAAACGGAAAATATTGACAAACAGAATGGAAAGGGTCGTGGAGACTCGGGCTAATCCAAGGATTTAAGGGATCAAAAAAGGTAAAACAAATATGGAGTTAAAGAGATGGGATGGTTCGATAAACCATTTAAAGCACAGGATAGAATTGACAAATAAGGGATCAATACTCAAAAGGTGACGCTTGGCTTACGTAACTTCATTAGGGTGCAGTGGAAGGTACTTGAAGGAATATTCGGTCCGCTGGCGAGTTCCAGCCGAAGGGGGGGGGATAAAAGGATCCTGACGTGGCGTCTTGGAAAGGAGAACCGTTACTCGACGAACGGCTTGACGAACAATGGCTGTTCTAGGTTGTTCTCTTCTGAACAAAGAGGGGGATGAGAACCGTCTCTTGTCTACGGGCTCAAGAACAATGGCTGTTCTAATGTTGTTCTCCTTTGAACAACAGGGGGGGTGAGAACCGTTTCTTGGCGAAGGGCTCAAAACGAACAATGGCTGTTCTAATGTTGTTCTCCTTGAACAACAGGGGGGGATGAGAACCGTTTCTTGGCGAAGGGCTCAAAACGAACAATGGCTGTTCTAATGCTGTTCTCCTTGAACAACAGGGGGGGGGGATGAGAACCGTTTCTTGGCGAAGGGCTCAAAACGAACAATGGCTGTTCTAATGCTGTTCTCCTTGAACAACAGGAGGGGGATGAGAACCGTTTCTTTGCGAAGGGCTTAAAACGAACAATGGCTGTTCTAATGCTGTTCTCCTTGAACAACAGGGGGGAGATGCCTTGGGGACTTGGCGTCACTAAAGGCTCGAACCTTTGGCACTCAAGGAATATTGTCCTCCTTCTGGACAAGTGATGGTGAATCTCGAGGTCGAGGTCCCTTGGCGCACAAAGGGAGAGAGGGTCGTGGTGATGTTTCGCGACGAAAATCTGGATCTCCAATCTGATCTTAGTGGTAAAGTTTCCATATAAATAGCCAGGACATCTCCTTGGCGTGGGGGAGAATGGGGTGGAAGCTTCGAGGGAACGCACAGCTGGGCCGGAGAAAAATGCCTTATCTGTCCATAAGCCTAACTCGATCTGGCGAGGTCGGCGAATGGGGGTGAACGGGGGGACGATAACCTCCTTGTTTAAACATTGACGTCCGGTAGCTGTTGATAAGACTCCAAGCCTCGAATCGAAGATGCACGTGGGCCTCCTCGAGGTTTTAACTAATATGGGATAGGAGTTGAATTTAACACAGATTCAACTCGTTCTATCACACCCCTCCATTCCAGGGGAAGTTGTCACTTCGAAAAAAAAAGAGAGAAGGGACAACGATAGAGCTCCGTTGTAGGGAACTCGTTTTCTTGTACCAACCGTATCTTCCTGCACCTAACTAGTATTACCTCAATACATGATTATTTTGATCTTTAGATTACAGGGGAAAATAACCTTTAATACAACTTAATAAAAAAAAAGGGCATGGAACAATGAAATGTTATAAACTTAGTACATACGGGACAAAATAATTTATACGTAAATTAATAAGAACAAATATATATACATCAAAAAAAATTAGACATTGAGCGTTACAAAATTCAGACATATACATTAATTAACTATATTACAAAAGAATCTTAAATTAAGTCGTACAAGACGGTATATACCTACATGGAGATACTAATCCTATGAATACAATTATTCTACGCTATTCGGTAACGCATTCCTACTGAGTGCGTCAGCGACCTGGTTATCGGAACCTTTGATATAATTTATTTTAAATTGATACTCTTGCAAGAGTAAACTCCAGCGCATGATGCGGCCGTTTGAGTGTCGCACATTCCTAATATAGGCTAACGGACGGTGGTCGGTTCCTATTTGAAATTCTTTACCTATCAAGTACATCTTGAATTTGTCTATGACCCAGATAATTGATAGAGCTTCCTTTTCTATAGTGGCATATCTCTTTTCGCGTGGTAATAATTGATGACTAGCATATGCAACTGGATGACTCGTGCCGTCATCCTCGTATTGAAGGAGTACACCTCCAATGCCCTCGTTGGACGCGTCTGTCTTAATCCCAAAGGATTTTCCCGGGTTGGGCAACTTTAAAATGGGGGCAATCATGAGCTTACTCTTGAGCTGATTAAAATGGGAAATAGCGACATCATTCCAACGTAGACGATCGGGTGAATTCTTTTTTAAAAGGGAGCTGAGGGGCGCCGAAATCGCAGCGAAATTCGGAACGAATCGCCGATAGTACGAAGCTGATCCTAGGAACGATCTTAATTGCTTCTTTGTAATCGGGAGGGGCATGTGGGCGATTGCCTTAATCTTATCCTATTGGGGACCCAACTGGCTTTGTCCTATTTTGAAACCCAAATATTTGATGGTTTCGTGGGCAAAATGGCATTTGCTGGGGCCAATGGTGAGGCCATTTTCGCGCAGCCGCTTGAAAAGAGCTAATAGGGTGGTTAAATGGTGACTCCATTCGCGAGTAGCGACGTAGACATTATCAAAGTAAAAGGATACGTTTGGAAGTCCATCTAACAACCTTCTCATGAGACGGTTATAGTTGCTACAAGCAGTGACGAGGCCAAAAGGAAGGCGCTTGAATTGCATAAGGCCTTTCTCTGTTGCAAAGGCGGTATATGCTTTCACCTCAGGCCGGAGGGGGATTTGATAATACGCCTTGCACAAATCGAGTTTTGAGATGAACTTGGCGTTTTCGAAAAGGTGGAGGTTTTGGTCTACCAACGGGATGGGCTCGGCGTCGAACACAGTTACCGAATTTAACTTCCGGAAGTCGATGCACATCCGATAAGAGCCATCAGGTTTCTTGACCATGACGACTGGGGAACAATAACTAGAGGTGGAAGGTTCTATGATGTCTAAACTAATTAAATTATCAACTTCGGCGTTAAAGGCTTGGCGTAAATGAATCGGCATGGGATAGGGTTTTGAACGGACGGGTTCTAAGGTTGTTAATTTGATATCATGCTTGAAACTAGTAGCGCACCCAGGCTTCTCCGAAATAACGTCGTCAAACTTACGTAATAGATCTTGTAGCTGACCCTTTTGATGTGGTGTCAGCTGCGCGTCGATATCCAGGTCAGAGGGTTCAAACGGCTCGCCTGGTAGGGAAGGAAGAGGGTAATCGGCATCAGGTTGGATGCACACTGTCTGGATTACATTAAGGGACTCCGCGGGGTAATCCTCTTCAAGCGCCGATGTTTCGTTCAGCGCTACGAAGGTATGTCCATGGGCGCGTTGGGGGTTCTTTTTTTCTTGGGGTCCAGGGACAGTCTCCGTGTCCTTGTCTGGGGCCTTATCACCTAAGGGTTTTGGTGATTCACACTCCTCTTTTGCCGTCCTAAAGTCCTGGTTAGGGGTCTCCGAGAAATCGGACGGTATCGGGGTTCTGATGGGGACGGGCTCCTGGGCTTCTTTCTTATCTCGGCCTTGAGGAAGGGCGGCCTGAAACACAGGGTCGAAACTAACTTGGGGGATCTGTCCTATAAGTACGGAACAGAATTTTATGGGTGCTACAATGACTTCAGCCCAGCCATTATAATATTGACACTGCAGGTAACATCTAGCGACGGGGAATCTGTTCGCCCGCCCAAGGTAGTCACGTACCACCGCAAATTTTTCGTGGTTAGAGGCCACTGGGAGGAGTTCGTCGGACACGATGAAGCACGTACATCCTGTGTCCCTGACGAGAGTCGATACTCGGCAGTTGTCCACGCTGCCCTCCTCATATTTCAAAGTTCCCGCTGAACTTTTATCAAAAAAAAAATTTACCTGGTGGCCTGACGGATGGGGAGAAGTTTCTGCTTGGGTCTGCACCACCGGGGGAGCCGGGGTTGCATTAATCTGGTGAACTTGGTGGGCTGGTCCGCTTTTAAGCCTAGAATTTTGGGGGCAATTCCAGCTCATGTGGTTTTCTACACCACAGGTGAAGCATATGGTTGGTCGCTTCGGAAAGAGAGATGGAGGAGAAGTCTTAACGGGAGGTTTGGAGTCCCGTTGTTGGTTTTGGGGAAAGAAGTTTTGAGGTTTTACGGGGCTCGGAAACTTTGTCAGCTTTCCTGGGAAGGAGCGCGAGTCCGTCCTTCTTTCTTCTCGTTGGATTTTTTTTTCTCGTTCTTCTCGTTGTATTTTTCTTTCTCGTTCTTCTCGTCGGATTACTCTTTCCCTTTCTATTACTTCCATTTTTCTTTGAAATTCTGCTTCAATCCGAGCTAATTCAATCTGATGGTCAGCTTGTCTTATCCGTTCCTCTCTTTTTCTTTCTTCTCGTTGTATTTCTCTTCTTTGCTCCTCTTGAATGTACTTAATTAGTTCTTTTCCGGAAAGTCCACAGGACTCTCCTTGCGCTTTAAAGATTTCGAACGGAGTCATCTTTGCACTTGGGGGCGCACTAGTCAACCAACTAAAATTCCTTGCAACAAGAATTATGCCTCTATAGAATTAGCCTACCTAAATATGGGCACTGACCTATTCGTACTTGGTTTCTCAATCTAAATAACCACTGACTAAAATCACAAAAAAACACAAACAAATTATTATAACCGTTCCTTGAGCTACTCCAGCTTCTTAAGTTTCAAAAAAAAGGGGATAGCAATCGTTAAAACAAAAGGGAACTACTATATTCTATTATTATAACGAATAACACTATGCTTTACTCGACTGAGACCAGTGTTTGCAAAGATATAGCGTTAAACCTTACACACCTGATACCAAATTAAATAGTATATATATATATATGTCGTAGAATGACTCCCGACGATATACCATATATCACTATTCGTTGAGGGAACTTCCTTAATTATCTCTAGAGTGCGTTTTTACTGTCTGGCGGCCGATATTATGTATCTTCAAAATGCTTAAGAAGTGGAACTGAGCTCAAGGATAATAATATTGCTATCATTAATAAAATAGAGTTTTATTAATAATAACTATCAGCAAACACAAAAACGGAAAATATTGACAAACAGAATGGAAAGGGTCGTGGAGACTCGGGCTAATCCAAGGATTTAAGGGATCAAAAAAGGTAAAACAAATATGGAGTTAAAGAGATGGGATGGTTCGATAAACCATTTAAAGCACAGGATAGAATTGACAAATAAGGGATCAATACTCAAAAGGTGACGCTTGGCTTACGTAACTTCATTAGGGTGCAGTGGAAGGTACTTGAAGGAATATTCGGTCCGCTGGCGAGTTCCAGCCGAAGGGGGGGGATAAAAGGATCCTGACGTGGGGTCTTGGAAAGGAGAACCGTTACTCGACGAACGGCTTGACGAACAATGGCTGTTCTAGGTTGTTCTCTTTTGAACAAAGGGGGGGATGAGAACCGTCTCTTGTCTACGGGCTCAAGAACAATGGCTGTTCTAATGTTGTTCTCCTTTGAACAACAGGGGGGGTGAGAACCGTTTCTTGGCGAAGGGCTCAAAACGAACAATGGCTGTTCTAATGTTGTTCTCCTTGAACAACAGGGGGGGATGAGAACCGTTTCTTGGCGAAGGGCTCAAAACGAACAATGGCTGTTCTAATGCTGTTCTCCTTGAACAACAGGGGGGGGGGATGAGAACCGTTTCTTGGCGAAGGGCTCAAAACGAACAATGGCTGTTCTAATGCTGTTCTCCTTGAACAACAGGGGGGGGATGAGAACCGTTTCTTTGCGAAGGGCTCAAAACGAACAATGGCTGTTCTAATGCTGTTCTCCTTGAACAACAGGGGGGAGATGCCTTGGGGACTTGGCGTCACTAAAGGCTCGAACCTTTGGCACTCAAGGAATATTGTCCTCCTTCTGGACAAGTGATGGTGAATCTCGAGGTCGAGGTCCCTTGGCGCACAAAGGGAGAGAGGGTCGTGGTGATGTTTCGCGACGAAAATCTGGATCTCCAATCTGATCTTGGTGGTAAAGTTTCCATATAAATAGCCAGGACATCTCCTTGGCGTGGGGGAGAATGGGGTGGAAGCTTCGAGGGAACGCACAGCTGGGCCGGAGAAAAATGCCTTATCTGTCCATAAGCCTAACTCGATCTGGCGAGGTCGGCGAATGGGGGTGAACGGGGGGACGATAACCTCCTTGTTTAAACATTGACGTCCGGTAGCTGTTGATAAGACTCCAAGCCTCGAATCGAAGATGCACGTGGGCCTCCTCGAGGTTTTAACTAATATGGGATAGGAGTTGAATTTAACACAGATTCAACTCGTTCTATCACAATGTGATTCGGATCATTGTCCTGCTGGAACACCCAACCACTATTTTTCGCCACTTGGCTTTATTTATTGTTCGATCAAATATGAATAGCACCTTTGTCATTTTATAAAAAAATAGCCCCACACAATAATGCTGCCACCTCCATAATTGACTGTGGTATGGTGTTCTTCCGGTTATGGGCAGTTCAATCACGGTGCCAAGCATTACGAGCTGCATTCTAGCCAAAGACTTCAATATTAATCTAGCTTCTTTATGTGTTCCTGAGCAAAGTTCCATCGTGCTAACAAGTAAACCTTCTTCAGAAAAGAGCTCCTGCCTGGTGATCAAGAACTTAGATCTTGACTATTGAGCTTATTACTAAGTGTTATTTTCGTAACTGATATCCCATCTGTACCCAAGTCGTCTTGCACGTCTGTTTTAGCTATAATATGTCGTGATTATCTTTACTGGGTTCCTGGATATGTAGGAATTGTGGCAAATGAGCACGCCGATGAGGGCGTTAAAGAGTCTGCGAGTACTAAGCGACCAGACTAGCGTTTCGCTCTTCCTCAAACCGATTATATGGCAGTAATACGGTAAACTATCCAGGCTGCTTGGCGAAAAGATGGGAGACGGTCGAAGGGAGCCTAAAGTTGCGCGATATTGCGCCACGTCTGTTGCCATGGACCTATCCACCTTTTCCGCGACGGCTTCAGGTTGCTTTCTGTCGTCTTCGAATTGGACACACCCACGTGACACACCGGCATTTGATGGAGCGCTCGCCTGAACCATATTGTGATGTCTGCGTTGTTCCCCAGACTGTTTGGCACATTCTTGTTGAATGTTCCAGTCGGGTGCTTCGCGCACGCTACCTGTCCCAGTATCGGGATGAGCGGTGTTGGTACCGCTTGTCTCTTCTACTCGAGGCAGATTCGTGCACACTGACTTGTGGACTTTATGACTTTTTGGAGGAGGCTTGCCTTCTCCTCTTTATTTTACTGGGTTTTTGTTGTTGCTGTTGTTGTTTTCTAGGTTACTCGCCTGCGGATGGGGGGAGGTGGGCCTCCCCCCGACGCCGGAGCGTACTTGTTGCCCTTTTCCTTTTTTATTGTTATTGTTTTTTTTTGTTCTGTTATGCATATCTTTATTTTAATGTAGCCTAGTACTAGGCTGTTGTGAGTGTGGCGACTTGTTGCCAAGTATGAAGTCGCCAGATAGGCTCTTTAAATAAAAAAATAAATAGCCTCATCCAAGAATTCATCAACTCCACAGTTGAAAGTGCTCGAACCCGTCCGAGTGCAAGCTGTAACGACCCTATTCGTCCCGGTACCGGGGCAGATGAGATGCACCGAAATCCTCCATGAGCATTTGACAAGAACGTATCGGACAGTATCGAGGACCAAACAGTCCTCTCAGGAACCTTCAGGAGAGAGTTCCATCGGATCGAGCTGCGGCCTGCGAGCGCGCCCCATTTAGACGGTATCCCATGAAAAAAAATGAGCGAAATGGCACAGAACTTTAGACTCACATCAGCCATCTCCCATCCCCTCTGACATACAGCTCAAAGGATTTACCTGATTACTACCATATAGTCAGAGTTTGGAAGAGCAAAATACTGGTTAGGTCATCCATTCCTTGCAGAGTGTTTGACGCCCTCATCAGCGCGCTCATTTCCCCCAATCGCTACACTTACAGGACCCAGCGGAAGATAATCTCAACACCCTCGCAACTCTCAGCAGCCGAGGCGCTGCGTTTACAGTGAAACAGGGCAATACGAGGATTCCAATGTTTCAATGGCACTCAATGTGCCCTGTGAGGCGCTTAAAAAAACACAATTTCGTCTCCGAAGTGACTACAACGTGTTATCTCCCACAGCGAGCGGGCTGAAAGCTGACCTTTCTTCGGATGTGGGGTCATACCTGTATACTGGTACGATTTCAGTGTGACAGAGTGAGTGCTCTAAGAAATTCGAATGCAATACATTTGGTGCTATAGAAGCTTGAGGGTCAGAGGCTTGGCGATATACGTTCATAGGACGGCTTCCTGGAAAAAAGTAGCTCCGCCACCCGCACGAAAGTTACATTGAGCTCTCAAAGGAGTTGCCTTGACCTATAAACAAAAGAATTAGTATACTATTGGCGTCATCCGGATGAAGTGGAAGCAGTTGGGGACTGTGAGATACTCTGGGCTCACGCGTACACTGCACACGACGAATAGATGGTTGCATTTCCCCACCATTGACAAGAAGCCTCTCGTTAGGCATGTTGGAAGTCACTGGTCGCTAAACTGAGACCAGTGTGGCGGATCGAATACATCTTCCACAGTTCATGCTGGGTTGTAGAAGAGTAAAACTTGCATCCGCCATCAGGACCAATAAAAAATAAAGTGCTGAACGTCACGGAACGAAGGATGCCCATGGCGCTGGAACAAGAAACCCTAATGGTGCAAATATTCGCCTGCCAAGTAAGCTCTCGTTCAAAATCAATACCAAGGAAACGATGCAAATTCACCACATCCACCAAACCCAATTTAGGGCCAATTACGGGCCGAGGTAAAGCCGTCGTTCAAGGTTACAGAAGTGTAACACCAGAGTCGTGACCAAAGAAATGGAGAGTCGTCCCCTTGATCATAAAGATAGATAAGGTTCAGAACCTGTTTGAAATGACGCCCCAGGTTAGGCATATGGATTGCACCATAAGAGATAGAAAGCTCGTTAACGTAGAGCGGAGCTAGAATATTTTACGGCAACACCTAGGTTATACCGTTGATGCTCAAGGCAAAGAGAGTGACACTGAAGAAACTTCCCTGCGTGACGCCCTCTTCCAATCATATTGGAGCGGAGAAAGCTCCCCTACCCGTGCGTGGAATCAACAATCTCGCAGAAGCTTAGGAAGATTATGACGCAGCCCCCTCGTTGCTATTATGTGGACGGTCTCCATGATGCTGTATTGCCATGCAGTATCTTAGTTTTTTTTCCAAATCAAAGAACACTAGCAAAGTGATGTCCATGTAGGAAAGCCCCAAAGATAGCATTTTATAGCTAAGGCAGAGCATCTGACATGGAATGGAACCTGCCCAAGCCGCACTGAGCAGAAGATAGCCGGCTTCCACTCTCTCAAAAAATGAGCTAACCTAACATTCATCAATTTCTACATCAACTTGCATAAGCAAAGAATTTGGGCAGAAGCCAGTTGGGCTAGCGTGATCTCTCCCTGGTTTGAGAAAAGAAAGAACAATACCCATTCTAGAGGATTAAAGGAAGATACCCTCTGTCCAGAATCTGTCGAACAAAGCTCACAAAAGGCTATCAATCATTTAGTGAGGTATTAAAGCAAGTCGTAGGGGAAATCATTCGGACCATGGGCGGTATAGACACACGAAGCGAGAGAAGTGCGCAACTCAGTTAGCGTATACAGGTTATTGAAGGCTTCCCCCACTTATGGAGGTGAAGACCAGTCGGCGGCGTTCAGCGTACCCACGTGGTGTTTTAAATGCTGGCCGAGCAGCTTTCAACCTAATGTTAAAAAAACGTTCGCAAAGGATTCTGCCATGGACGCGGGGTCTAAGATTGCAGTCCAGACCTCCTGGTGGACGGGAGAGAGGGGGGAGGGAGATCCTTCATGAACCTGTTCCAAATCTTTTTGAGATGCTTCCACCGCTTTACATTAGTGGTATAGGGGTGAAGGGGTGACCAAACAGAGGATTGAGGTGGCGGACTCTTTATTTTTGATGGGGAATTCGCCGGGCTTCTTCTTCTCCATCTTTCGAGCGGTCACCGATCATGGAGTCTGCCTGCTTAGGAGAGGAGCACCCATAACCGATGACAAGGCCTTCTTTTTCAGGCCTGCATAACGTTTAGGCTGGGGGCTATCCTTCTGACTGGCTGATACGACCCCAATCAAAAGGAGAAAAATAATCATCTTAATAATGTTTCCGCCCATCTATTTATACCAACCCCAATTAAGGGGGCGTGGCTTCTCGCCTCTTAATCCCAACGCAGGGCGGAGTTTATCGGGTGCGTGTGTTCTCAACTAAGACTGCTGGGTGGAGTCAAAGGGTGTGTGCATGTTCGGTGTAGGCACGTGTGAACTAAAAGAGTATTTGCATTTGGACATCTGACCAAGCTTATCAAGCTGACATTAATAGCCAGATTGATTTCGTCGTTTCACACGGTAATGTAAAGTTTAGCTGATCAGATTAGATTCCGTTCTACGTCTGTCCATATGTTTTCCACTGCCTCCGTTATCTGTCTTCAAACCTTCGGCTCACATCTGTTTTCTCATGTGTGAATGTTTGTACATTCGCGTGGGAAGCCAACGATTTCTCTTGCATCCTTACAATATATTCTGTTTTGCATTGTTACCTATTAAATTGCGATTTAACATTATTTACGAGTATTTGCTTTGTTACAACATGGCATATTATTTCAGTGTTCGATTTGTATGCCCAATTTCAATATTTCATAATTTCAACTAGGTGCTTATTTGTGAGATTTCTTGTTGGGTGTACTCCACCTTGCAATTGAGCACCACAAAGACTTCCCCTCGAAAACACGGAGTATTACAGATGAGGTTCTTTGGTTTCTAACATACACCGTCTCGGGTAAACAATTTTTGCATCACTAATTTCTACACTCTTACATGGCTTTGATGACTATATATACTTATCATTTTGGGGTCTTTCTACCATTTAATTAGTCCCTAGGATTATAATATATGGTATGATTACATTATATTATATATACTCTGGTTCATTGGGAAAAGTTCACTAGTCTTATAAACTAATAAGAGTATGTATAAAATATTGAGGCGTGCGAAAAATTTGCCTTTTTTTATTATAATAGGTGGTGGCAATGGAATGAACGCGTATACTTTATATTTTGAGATCACCTTATTTTACAATGCAACCGGTTTAAAAATAAAAGAATGAGAGATAAACTCTTATGGATTCTTTAGACTTACGTAGTCTTACTATACTTTTTTTTCTATCCATAATTACGCACGCTATTTAGCGGTTCTTCGGAGATTTTGGAGGTGCGAACTACAACTTTTTAATGCGAACAAAATTCGTGTGTGTGTGTGTGCGTGCGCACGCCAGTACTTTATTACTGATAACTTTAAAGACTTGTGCACGAGCACCAACGGAAGGAGACGAACCTGCTCAGCTCCTCTCAATTAACCCAGAGCCTAAGAAAATTCCATTGAAAAAGATAGCTTTCCTGATCTATATTTAAAGAGATGTCGCAGTCCTCTGGGAAGTGACGATCCTTAACGGGATCACCGTAGCCTTCCTAAACAGATACCCGGGGGCTGCTGATGTCAAGGGCTTACTGGAAGAGGGTCGGCTCAAGTAAGAAAATTTATGTCTTTCTGACATAAAAGGTTTGGCTCGTGGAGGGACTTTAGAGACGGTGTACAGCGTCCTTTCGAGAGACCCAACTTTCCAACAAACCGCGCCTGTCCTCGGATATGGGCGATGGCTCAGAAGCTCCCTAGTTTCTACCCTGCATTCGGAGAGGGCCGACTATAGAACTCCCGGTGGTAGCCTCCCCAACATCCAGTGGTTTGTCTTCTGTGAGTCTAACGAATCAGTTTTAGTATGGGCGGGTCTCGAAGCCAAATTGCTACCAGGTCGCTCCCGAGGGAGGTAGAACCCACAGAAGGGTTCATATTGGGCACAGTAGGCACCTTTCTTTTATGTCTGGAGGGGCCAGAAGCAGAGAGTGTTTTTTTAACTGAAGAGGCACAGCGAGCCCCTAATTGCGTTGACCGTGACAGGACCAATACCTAACCCCCTCTAAATGAAGTTCAATCCGGATTTTGATCGGTCAAGAACATTTCATCAAACAAAAACGAGTCACATTGTTTCGATGAAGCAGGGTAAGGCTAGACACTGTTCACACACTTTGCCTTACACGATATAGATTTTTACTGTAAGGCCAGCAGAAATTAACACGAATTTCGGGTTTACCAGACTTTGCACGGTGATAGGATATATTAGTGTGGCTTAAGCAGTGGCAGTGGTATCATCTCCGCAGGAATGGCACGAATGCATTATCAGGATAGCAGTGCGAACCAGCCTGTGCAGACTCAGGGAGCCTGTCACGCAAGGGCGGGTCATACTCTAGAATTTTATGAAACTGGTGATGAGGGGTATTAAAATGATGAATATTAGTGAAAAGAACACACTTTTGGCAGAAAAGTTAAATTCTGATTCATCTAACCTACATCAATATGAAGTTGAAATATTGTTAGTTCTGGGTCATTTACTATATTTTACTATTATTTTAGTTACCAATAAAAGATCAAATTTACCGTTTGCTATCATCATACATTTATGTAGTCTGAAAAATATTTGTCTAAAAAAATGTAAAAATGTATTAGAGAGATATGAGAAGTAGGAAACCTGTTAAAAATGATCCTTAATTTAGTTTGGTCTAACTCCAAAATTGCAAGTAGCCAGTACTCATTTTTCAGAGGAAGGCAATATTTCTAGTAGTGTTGCCAGTTCTGGTAACTATTGTAACTGGTAACTGTTTATAGAGAATTTCATTTGCAGATATACCTGCGATTAGTGTGACAACGGCGAAAATCAAGACAAGGTCCAAATCAAGTTCTAATCTGACTAATTTGGTTGGAACTGGGCAAGAGCTGATGGTGTCTGAGTTGAAAACAATAAGAGATATTTTGAGGTGCGGTATCTACCTGGGGGAGCAAAGTAAAGATGACCGGATCAGCTGGTAAAAGACATGGATCAGGGCTTGATTAATCAGTGGACAAAATCTAATGCTCTCTTCAAACCACCTGTTGCGAATCAAAAGGTCACAATAATATCAAAGCTTAAGAAAGTGTGGAAGGAGGCAGTAAAAGTTTCCCTTGGTAAAGAAAAAATTGAAGTAAAAGAGAGGTTCATTGCAAAACTAGATAAGTTATTTCATATATTGACATGCAAATATCAAATTTCCAGTTGTGGGGAAGTAGGTTGTAATGGCTGTGAGACTGAAACCCACATTAACTGTTGTTGTAGTAAAGAGAAAAAAATACCTACTAGGGAACTGGCCTTTATTAAATGACAAAAGGAGAAGGTTGGAAGTAAAGGTACCTTTAAAATTGGAGGTCCTGATATTCCAAAGCATAATAAACAATTAAGAGCTTCAGTGAGGAAAGAAAAAGAAAGGATAGCAGAAAGAAAGAGAAAAAGTAAGGCGGAAAGCGCTGTTTTAGCAGGAAAAGCAGCAAAAAAAGAAATCGAGCATTTTTTGGCAGAAAGTGAAGATCTGGAGGCAGGAATTTCTGATGGTCACAACAGTTTGGGTGATGAAGTAACTTTTGAAGCTGTCCAAGAGCCGGAATCTTCCACCAGGAATAGAAAAGATTATTATGAAATTCCAAATATTGCTCTTGCTAGTATAAGGTATGGCGTTGGATTGAGACTAACTGCAGCTATAGCAACAGCAGCTTTAATAGAGGCTGGATTCATTACTGAGGAAGATACAAGTAAATTAATTGATAAGAATAAATTTAAGAAAACATAGGAAAAGCTATGACAGTTATTGAACATGAGTTTGAGGAAAACTTAAGGAAAAATGGGCGAATTTATTGTGTTCTCTTTGATGGTTGAATTGATGTGACAAATTTTATGATGGAGGCAGAGGGAAGTGAAAAATGTTTCCAGAAAAATCAAAAGGGGAACATTATACTGTTAGCAGTGAGCCTGGGAGCAATTACCTCATCCACTTTGTCCCAGAAAAGGCTACAAAAGAAGAATCACATGCAGAGAAGATCGCCGAGGCTATGTTTGGATGGCTGAGGGAAAGGGGTTTGGATAAAAGCTTACTGGCCATTGGAGGAGACTCCACGAATGTAAACACGGGTGTAAATGCTGGAGTAATGCGAAAAATGGAGCTCCATTCAGGCAGAAAGCTTGTTTGGTTGGTCTGTAACCTGCACACTGGGAAACTCCCTCTCTGTCATCTAATTATCAACCTGGATGGCCCAATACTCTCTGAAAAAAGATATTCCGGACCAATAAAAAAGCTCCTTAACTCTGTTACAGACTTGGATATAAACCCAAATTTCACTCAAATATTTTTAGGTCCTCCTCTTACCAAGATACCTCAGGAAGTGGTGCAAGATCTTTCAACTGATTAACACTATGGCTATAGAATTGTATCGGCAATCAGAAATGTAGTGCTTCCTACAGGGCTTCTTTTATTGGAAATAGGACCAGTAGACCACAGTCACTGGCTGACAACAGCTAACAGACTTCTTCGGCTGTGGGTGTCAAAGCATGAGCTCAAAGGAAAAAGCCTTTAGGAATCTACGACTGATTGTTGAGTTCATCATTGGTGTATATTACCCATTCTGGCTTAATGTTAAGATTAAGCACTCTTGGATCGAGGAACCTCAGCACATTCTTTATCAACTTCAATGCCTTAAGTCTCAGAGAAAGAAGGTGTTGAATATTGTTTTGCAAACTGTTTTGAGATCAGCTTGGTATGCATACAGTGAAGCCATCCTCTAAACCCTACTATGCTCTGAAGATCAGGCGGAGATAACTGAAAGGATGAAAAGAATCCAGACCATCAGGGGAGAAGGGGACCCAGATACTCAACTGGAAAACTCCTTTGTAAGGCTTAGAAGGACACCAGACATCAATTGTAATTCTACCAGGATTGGAGATCTGATAAATTGGTTAAAGGATGTCTCTGAGCCACCTCTCACTTGCTCTTTAAGTACTTCTGTATTGAAAAACTTCATTGACTCTCCATGAAAGTAACTGACTGGCCTTGTCACACACAGAACATTGAGAGAGTTGTAAGAATGGTGACTTAGGCTTCTTACAAGTATTTCTCACATGAAAAGAGGGATGGAGGAATCAGGGTACAATAGATAAGTAGACGTATGATGTCCAGGAATGAGTCAAAGCAGAATTTGTGGGCTCTGGTGAAGTTTAACTTTTGAATATGACCCAAAGTGACCCATGCAGATATAGTTGGAGCTTTGCATACACTTTTCTCACTCAATAAACATGTAAATTTGAGGTTACTTTGTGTTTGTGTGTACTTGGAATAAATAAAAATAGGTTATATAAGCTCGTGACGAAAGGAAAAAATTTACTTTTATTTAAATGGAAATTGATGTAGGTAGGAGCAATTGTATAACAAAATAAAGTTCTTTTTCAAAATCTACACCGGAAAATCTATCATTTTAGGCACCTCTCATTAAAGGATTTAATGAAAGTATATGGTTGCCCCAAAGTATGCCCCGCCCGACTTTCACACCCGCTCGACGCGATGAAAAGTGTTTGGGTGGATCTCGAGACCTCCCTATTTTCTCATCACACTCGCAAACTTGACTTCCTTTGGTCGGCCAGCTCTTCACTAATTTCTTATATGGAGTAGTTAGTCAACAAGTTCTCTCTCCCATAGACTACTTCTTCCACGAAGTTCATAGTAGAATGTGGGAAGACCTGCACAGGCGACTAATCGAGCGTCTGAAGAGCACTCCCAATGACCTTCTTGGCAGGGTAAGGCTAATTAGCTTGATCCGAGAAATAGGTAACCTCCGGTTCTCTACCGAAAACTTTCTCCAATGCTTGAAGCTGGTGGAGTATGTATCTCCTGAATAGCAAGAACCAATCGATAGAACGCTTAAGTAAGATTCGTTTAAAGCCAGCGGGCTCGAAGACGAGGCTCCACTTACCTTAAGATTAGTCTGCTCGAGAGTTTTGGTTTTACACCCGAAGCCGGACCGCCATCTCTAGCACGGTTACCTAACGAATCTGAAGTAGATTTGTACTGAGAAAAACCTGGTCTAAAACCTTTTCTTTTTTGTTATTTTTCTTTGGAGAGTAGGTGGCGTGTGCACACTCTTCTTTTCCCCTGGTTCTTTGCCAATATGGCAACGAACCCGGCTGTCGTGGGAGCTACATTGAATGAAGGAAAGTAGTCTCTATCTTTCTTTGAGTCCATTGGGGTCCATGTCCGCATCCCCTTAAGAGATTTCACCGAGGACCCAACCTAAGCTCAAAGGTTTTATCCACCGGGTGAGTTTCCATGCCGTCTGGAGTGGGGTCGTTTTGGGGTTGTTACTCACCTCGAAGAAACCTCCATCGGGCCATCTACCTAAAAATGGCGGAGATCCCGATCAGGAATTCGCTAGTCCCATGACCTGATGGTCTTATATTCGTCAATAGGGCCGGCTTCCGACCTATATCGAGAAATTTTGGATGGCATGCACACCAGCTCTCGAGGTCACAATACACGTGTCAAGGAAAGGGATCCGCGTCGCCCAGTGGATACAGCTTCTTGCCCCTCTAAGTGGGTTCGCCCTTTCTAAGGACTGCTTCCATTGACCAACCTCCGATGTTGCGACAGCTTTAGGTTGCTTTTTGTCGTGTTCGAATTAGGTACACTCGCAGGACGCACCGCTATTTGACGAAGCGCTCGATTGCACTTTATTGCAACGACTGCGTTGTCCCTCAAACTGTTCGGCACATTCTTGTTGAATGTCTTACTCTGGGCGATCTTCGAGTACGTTACCTGTATCGGTATCGGGACAAGCGGGGTTGTTACCGCTTGTCCCTTGTACTCGCGACGGATTCGTGTACATTGACTTTTGGACTATCTGACTTTTTGGAGGAGGTTGGCCTCCTCTATTTTATTTGACTCTCTTTGTTGTTGGCCTCCCCCGCGACTCCGGAGCGCCCTTCTTTCATCTTCTTGTTTCTTTGTTCGTTTCTTTTTTATTTTTGTTATTTGGCTTTTGGATGTTTCTTGTTTGTTTTTAACCTAGCATGGTATTAGGCTGTAGCGTGATTATGGAGACTTTTGCTCTAGTAAGCAGTTGCTAGATTGGCTCTTCAAAAAATTCGTCCTATCTAAATGTTCCCCTCGGAAGCAAGTGACTCCACGGCGCTGGTTTCGCATCCTCTCTTGGTGAATGGTGGGCCCCTGCAAAGAAGAAGAGGGGAAGCCGGTGTTCGGCCAACTAGAGAGTATCTCGGCTGCGACTCTTAAGTATGGTATAAGAGGAAAACTTCCTTAGTCGGAGACATGGGAGAGGGAGAAACCTACTCTCCGCTAAGAGAAGTTTGCAGTGCCTCTGGGAAAGTATAGGTGCCGCCTCCTCTTTAGAAGGACCGAAGACCGAGGGGGAATCATGAAATTGTAAAGGGAAAAACTTATTACCATTTGATTAGTGGAATGGACCCCCCCCCCATCTCGAAAACCAGACAGAGGCGTGTTGTCTTGTTCCTCGCTGTGGGGAAATCAATATCGCGAGGACCAAACAGATGCCAATGCGGTTACACAGCGTCAATAGCTACGTGGCATATGAACCGATACTTTAACCCCCCCCCCCCCATCCTTCCTTCCCCATTTGCCCCGCTGGCACAACAATCCTCGATATTACTCGCAAGAAAATCTTAGAATCGGCAGATTTCGTAGCCCGTTAGTATAAACAAAGGAGGGTGATAGAACCTTTCGAATAAAAATCTATGAACAGGCCCGCTGTCCCCTCCTATTGTTTAGGTCTAGTTTCGCCAAATAGACAAAATTTCATTCTCTCCGATGAAACCAGAAGAGATCATTAGAGCTACCTGTTACACGCTGAAAAGTGATGTCCTAGGAGAGAAGCTTAAACATGGACACTCATCTCCCTCCCGCCTCCCCCACAGGGGATAATTGAGGCATATATACTTCGATCTGGAGAAAAGAAAGAAGAATTGAGTTAGTGATCGAGAGAAGACGAAGAGAGACATCAGTCCGGGCTTTAAAATGGAGCCGAGCGGGAGTTAAGAAGAAGTTTTCCTCCTGAGGCTGTTTCTTTTGGTCACACCAAAGAGTAGACCATCGGTATAAAGAATCACTCTCATACCCCTCTCTTCAGAGAAACCCTCTATCTCAGTTTTCGAATAAAACCAGAGATATCCCTTACCATTGGGGAATACCAAAGTGAAGTCCCACTCGAGAAAGGATTCACCCCTTGGTCAACGCTTATCATCGAGAAGCCCCACAAGTGCAACCCAAGGCGTGGAATAATCATACATCCACTGTCCCCTCGCTTAGATCGTCAAGTCAAGAAGCATCGACTCGCCCTCTCCACCCACCTCGAAGACAGCTGTGCGTCCGATTCAGCCTCACCTCCGCGACACCCTCTCCTCGCTTCACGTCTGCGACACACTCGCCTCCCCCTCTCACGAGATTCTCATTCAAGGTCATTCCATTACCCATTTAATTATGTTCTTTAATTAACATTCTGTACTAAAGTGAATTTTCATTTTTGATGTAATTAAAAGTAGATTTTTTCTCTCGTGGTTTAATTAAATCCTCGAAACGCTGAAAATGGAAATATATATATAAATATATATATATATATATATATATATATATATATATTTACAAATCCTCCCTGGTTAAAGAATCAAATCAAAAGATAAATAGTAATATTTCATTTTATGATAATTAATTCCACAGATCTGTGATTCTATTCATTAGATCAATACCTTAGAGAAAAAAACGAACGGAGTTTTTTATGTACTGAACAAACTTACGTACATACTCAGCCGTATACCACGACACTCACCCAACCTAAACCGAGGTGGGGCGAGGTTTTACTACCTGATATAACCTCTCAAATTTTGTTGTTTGCAAGCATTCACGAAATTCATGAACTTTTGATCATAAAAGAGAAAAGGAGGTGGTGGGCTATATCTCGCATCCAGTCGCTTCCGCCTATCTCTTCTCGGATTTTATGACCTGTCTCAAATCGCTCCTTCATCGGCATCCTTCGCTTCGTGCGATCTTCCCTGCTGGAGTTTTTCGAATGCGATCCGCTTTCTTTGTAGACTCGAAGGATCCAGTATCCTCAAGGAGCTTTATTATGAATAAATTCACACATTTTAACCGACTACAATGCCTCGAAAAGTCACACAGTGTCATTTCATCATTTTCCTACTTGACAACCTGCCTTCTGTAAGATTTGCGACCTTAACTCGCAATTCTGGCAACTGAGTAATGACATCAGTAGTCTAGAATGCCTGGGGACAGTCTTAGGAATTTTTAGGTATAAACTGAAAGTTGTATGTTGTTCTCTAATTTTGGAGGCATCCTTTCTTCAAATACAAATTACTTTCCTCTGTTTTATGAGTTGATATATAGACGCTATTGGAGTAAGATTTAAAAGTATAGTTATTTACTGCCATATTCATGGGAATTAAAAGAGTATTTTCAAAATACTGTAGATTTTGGTATTTTGTTCTCTAGTTTTGGAGAACAAAACTCCTACACACAAAAACGAGAGCAATCAAGGATAAAATAAAGAAATTCACATTCAATTTTGGTCTTAAAGCTTCTAATGCATTTAGGATAGATAATTATTCAGGAGCCAACGAAAAGTTTATAAGAACCTGGGAATCATAATCAACAAACGAATCAGTGCACAAAAGCGCCCTAAATTGTTCGTTTTACATATAATGGCCAATGTCCTTTTTATCGAGGTAAGGATAAACTAAGAGAGGTGGGGTGGGTGGGGCGCTGGGAATTTTAGATTGGATGTCATTCTTGACGTCACAGCCAAAATCCACTGCCTGCCCAGTTAATTCCACATATCTGTGATTCTATTCATTAGATCAATACCTTCTATACAGTAAAATCCATACAAATTAATTTTGACTTTAGATAATTTTTAGTCTCTCTTGTCATTATCATAATCCTCGTCATCAGCAACAAAAATAAATTAGGTTGTAAGAAAATAAATTTCGTTTTTTAAAGGGAAAGGAGAATAATGTTTAATATACATACAACAAATAAAATTGTTATTCAGCAAAGCAGTTTCCATCATTATTAATGCTCTTTTCCAACGAGTTAAATCAATAATAATGAAATAGTCAATATGGAGGATGAGGAAAAAGTTCCTAACCTAACGCATTCTTTTTACTTGCATTAAACATGCTACGTGCGACGTATGGGCCTGCATTGTCATGGAGGAAGAGGAGGCCGCCTTTTTGGTTGACCAGTGAAGGACGTCTTTGTCGAAGAGTTTCATGTAAACGTAGCAATTTTTGAACTTATACGGCTTAAATATTTTGGTTTCAAGAAATTACTACAGGTAAAAAAAGTCCAATTAAATACTATGGATGAGGTTCAACTCTTCCACGAACTCAATCATACCACAATCCGATTTGTATGAGTTCCATCCCAGGACTCTAGTCCGTCGGTAGCGACCCTGCCTGTCCCAGTAACGGGACAGGCACAGCTCACGGAGCTCTGCATATTAAGAAATTCAACTAAAACGTGTCTTACTGTTTGGAGAAGAAGCAATCTTGACAGAAACGTTCAGGGGAGCACCCCATGAAAGGACGCATCGTCCCACGTGTGTATGCAAATTGCCGTCGACAAAAACCGACTTGAAACCGCTGAAACATTGTGGGGTAGGCCCATCGTAAAAATCGGGGGGCAACACAACACAATTTTAGATTCAGATTCACTGTATGCTTTCTTATTTGCCAGGCATCCCGTTGGCTATGCTAATATCTAACATGTAGTTGAAGTGGAGAAGAGCAAAACGTTGGTCGTTTTGCTTAGCCTGTGCAGACAGTCTGAGGCCTCCTTTAGCGCCCTCATTGCCCGCAATTCCTACATATCTAAGGACCCAGCAGAAGAAAATCTCAACATCCGCTAAGGTTGCAGAATTCGTGGCGTTATGGATACAGCGAATAGGAGGATGTAAAGCTTTAAATGTTTCATGAACACTTAGCGCGTTCTCTGAATCGCTATAGAGCCTATTTTGGTCTACGAGCCGAACGGCCCGTAATCTACCTTGCCGAGCGGTATGTTTCAACCATCTCGGCAGATAAGATAGATACAACGACCAGAAGTTCCTCGCCGACTTCAAACAGGTGAAAGAGAGCAGAAAAGCTAAACCATTTATGTGATTTGGAACTAACCGTGTACACTGGCACGGATCTTTTGTGACACGATATGTCCGCCAAGAATAGTATGACCGTAATATTCTCATCGGTATAAACTTTAGGTAGACAGGCGTAGTGAGAAAAATTCAAACGTGGTAAACTTCAGAGTGTCATTTTTGGCAACATAGTCTGCACTGCCACCCATTGAGTTGCACCAATCTCTCAAATGAGTTTACTAGCTCTAAACAAGAAAGGCTTAGGGCATGAGTAGCTTTTCATGTCAAAGAGTTTACTGTCAAGATCGGCTTTGAAAGAAATGAAAGCGTTTGTCGACTGGGAGAGTAGCTAAACCTTACCCTACAAGCGCATGTCCCACTATGCACAACGTATAGTAAGCGACATCTCTACAGCATGGACAAGGATGTGCTCTACAGGGGACGTGATGAAAGCATTCCTCGTCAAGAAGAAGGCTACGTGATGGATCGAAAACCGCCTCTGCAATAAAATATCAGCTGAAAATGAATAGAACTCGCATTCGTAATCTCCTTAGAACGAACAAAGGAGTTACAATAAATAAGACAAGTGGCCATTTCAACACGGAGCGGAAAGTATCTCTGACGCCTATACAGGAGAAACTAGGTGTACGAATACCATATTTTAAGTTGAGGCGTCCATCGAAATCAAGAAAAGGAAAGAATGTGAATTTACCACACTCATGTAAGCCCCATTTAGGAACAAGTCCTTGTTGGCCTAGAGCCGCAAATTGAGGAGTCAGCGTTCAAAGTACGACATCTAGGCTACAAGAGAAGAGATTGAAAAGTTGTTTATGTAGAAGGTATGAAAAAATTCTTCCGGCAGTACCGTTGATGCTCATCGCAAAGAGAGTGCCAGGGGAATACTTCCCCTTCGGGACGCCCTCTTCTGCCATTTTGGACCAGAAAGAACTACTCATACCATTCATAGAATTGAAAACCTCGTGGGAACTCAAAAAAGAAAGTTGGGGGTGTCCTCTAGCCCCAAGATTATGGAGTACTTGCATGCTACCATTTCACCAAGTAAGATCATAGGTCTTTCCTTAGATATTAAAATTACCATGGTGAGCTGCTGCCTACGAAGGAAAGCCTCGCAGCTAGCATTTTACAGCCGAGTTAAAGCATCTTGCATGGAGTAGAACTTACAAACGTTGCACTCTGCAGAAGATAGATGACCTTCGCTGGCTAGAAGATAAGCAAACTTAATGTTAATCAATTTCTCCATCAACTTACATATGTAGGAAGATAAAGAGATTGGGTGAAAACCACCCGGGGTAGATCTATCTCTCCCCTGTTTGGGAAAATCATGAAACTCGAAGATAAAATTTGCTCATATTCGGTTGAACAAAGCCAACAAGAAGGTCAACTCTGTCTGACCCAGGTTTCGAAGCATAGCATACGGGATATCATCCAGATTAGGGGAGGAACGTTTCCCACTTACCGTATAGAGATCGTTGAAGGGTTCTCCGTGTCCAAAGGCGAAGTCCAGTTGGCAGCCATCAGTTAACATTCGATGTGCATTAATGCTGTTGAAGCAGTATTTCGGCCTGAGAATGCGGAACTTGTGGTCGTTTACGACTGCATTTGGGACGGGGGGGTCCCACGCAGGTGGTATTTTCGTTATTCTGGAGGAGAGGAGAGGGCACCAAAGCCGTTTCTTAAATTTCCACACCTCTGCAAGAAGGGCCCTCCCATTAAGTGAAGACATGTGTGACTGGCAGGAAGAGCGTCCTTCGAAAGGAAATGGAATCTGGTCCTCGCCCACCGAAATTCACAAGGAGAGAAATCATTCAGACTTCATTTGTAGTGTTTATATCCATATCACTTTTCTTTAATGGCTGCTTCACACTTGGCCGACCACCAGAAAGGGAGCGGCGTGCAAGACAGCAAATGAACCCCGCCATCAGAACCGTTCGAAATAGCAAGAAAAGTTGTGAGATTTAGAGTAAAGCAGGTAAAAAGAAGAATAGAGATAGGCGGGTACATTAGAAGGTAGGTTGGGTGATCACATGCCTATTACCTTACTTCAGGAGCACTGGGACCGGAAGCGACTGCCTGTCTACTTAGTGCCACGTAGACAGGCTATAAATATTTGCCTTTAGTATTTGTTTCTATTTTCCATAGTTAAATAGTTTAATTATATTATTAAACATGTCTAGAAAACCAAATTTTAAGGAAGTTTTAGAATTTCAAAGGACACATTGTTGGTTAATATGAGAGTGGACTTCCACAAAAACAAATTTTTAGGAATCTTTGTATACCCCTTTATTCCGTTAACAGAATCATCGTCTAATTTAAAGAAAAGGGTAAAACATAAGCCTATTTACGTCTTGTTCTTCCTGGGTCTTAAGAAAGATTTCTTGTTGTTGTTCGAAGATCCATTGAGAACAACCCTCGGTTAAAAGCTTATGAAGGGGTAGAATGACTCCAAATCAGCCTAAGAGTAGAAAATTACGTTTACTCTTTTGGACAGTATGCAGTGCTGCTAACGAGAAATAACTTTTAAATATGACAAGTATTAAGAGAAATGAGTGGGCTGAAATTATGAGTAAACAAGCCTTTTGGGATTTTGGCATAGCATAATTTTTCCTGAAGAATCAAAGTTTGATCAATTTTCAGACAGTGGACGGGTATGGGTTTGGAGATTACCCCTTTTTGTAGTTAGACATAAACAGATTACAACCAACGATGAAACATGGTGTTTTGTCTATCATGGTTTCGGAGAAATATAGAATTATGGCAGGTCAGGGTTGATTGAATGTGCTGGCAAAATCAACTCGGAAAATTTAATTTTCATTCTTAAAAAGGCACTTCTACCAGTGTCATAGTGATAAAAAGGACAAAATAATTGAGAGCCAAAGGGCCAACAGGTGTAGAGAATAATATGTAGACAAACTTTACGGGGAAAGTAAAAAAAACACAACAAAACATGAACACCTTCAGTATTGCTGAATGTCATGCACCATCTCGGTCGCAAATACCACAAGCTGTAATCTCAAAACTTATTAACTCGATGGCTAGGATTGCAGCTCTGAAAGCCGTTGAAAGGAAACCATCAAGTAGTAATTATGTAATTTCATTGTTAAAAATGTATTCCATTCTCAAAATTTACAAATGATGGTATGAAAGTAATTAACTGGGTGTCTATTTATTTCTTACACGTCTTTGTATAGCAGCATCCAACTACAGAGACTAGGACTCGGGGAACGCAATATCTTTCCCAGGCCTGGCCAAAGAGTTGGAAGTCAATTAAATGAACCTGGCCTTCTGTGCGGATACTGGTGTCGGGAGGACGTGCCGCCTCTCCAGGTAACCCTTTGAGGGGCCAGACAATTTAGAACAATTTAAATTACTCTGAAAAGTTATTTTTGTCTTCAAACCCCCCCCCCCAAATTATTTACAGTCTAATAATTCCCACAAACCCGGATCGGCGTGCATCAAAGGCACTAAAAACAACTCAATTCCTCCTAGTTTTTTATGCCATAGCAAGCCAAAAGTCACCCATTTTTTGTTCTGAAAATTGGTCCTTCATAGAAAATGGGTTGTTGTGCCATAGCATCTCGCCCAACGAGGTAAATTCCTGGCCCGATAGCCTCCCCCTGGAATTCATAATTCCAAGACGTGCACTTCGATAGGTACATGCTGACCTACCATATACAATATCATTTACTTTTCCATCGATCAGTGTTCTCTCTCTTAAAGACTCATTCACAAAATCAACCCACACTTTTCACGGTATTCCAACAATTAACAGACCCTGACACTTTATTTCGCATATTCTCTTCATAATTATCTCTCCATCCGTTCCTCCAGATATAATCTATGAACGCGGCGCCTCCTGGACAATCTCTTTGGTGTCATAAAGAAGGCAAATAGAATTTAGGCTTCTCTGTGAGATAGGTCTTCTTCCGTCAGACTTCATGTCGCCTGTTAGGGGGGCAGGGATGGGGGGCGCGGATAACGAGTTAGGTTAGGGGGAAGGCGGAGAAGCGCGGTAGAATGTCGGGGAAGGACGGGGGGAGACTAAGGTCAACTCAGATGACAAATCTCTTTCGTTCCCACGATCGCCTGGCGGCATGTGAGTGTGTACGTTCCATACCCTCATACGCCGACCTATTTCGAGGAACATTATTCCGCCATGAAATAAGGAAGAATGTGAAGGTTAACTTTACCGAGGGAATTTGTAATTATCTTCCTCGACTCGAACAATTGAGTCGGTAATTTTATCAGAACCGTTAGGACTTTATCTTAGTATCTAATGGCTACAAAATACTACTGATATGTCAGTTTCTCTAATTTATATATTTTAAAACAATACAAAACAAAACACATACAGAGTACAGGCAAGAAATAATTATTTATACAAAGAGATACACACAAAAAAAATTAATTTACTATTAAGCGCTATCTGAAATCGGGTTTCTCGAAGGGCTATCTGCGAGTACATTGTCAGACCCTTTTAGATACCTGATTTCATAACGGTACTCAGCTAGCAATAATGACCAACGCATTAGCCTGCCGTTTCGGTTTTTACAAGTTTTTAAGTAGGCTAACGGTCTATGATCAGTCTCTATGAGGAATGGACGACCTACCAGATACATTCTAAATTTTTTTATTCCCAAAACAATCGTTAGAGCTTCCAGTTCTACCATAGCGTACGCCCTTTCGCGAGCCGCCAGTCGGCGACTTGCATAGCTTATAGGAGCGGGTTCTTGGTCCTCGTCGTATTGGAGTAATACGCAACCAATACCCAGTTGAAAGGCATCTGTCCGTATGCCAAATTTTTCTGAGGGTTCGGCAGTTTTAAGATCGGGGCAGAGACTAGCTTCTCTTTGAGATCTTCAAAGCGCGCTTTGGCGTCGGGGTTCCACTTGAGGAAGTCCGGGAGTTTCCTTTTTAGCAGATCGTTTAGGGGAGCTGCTACAGAAGCGAATTGGGGTACGAAGCGGCGGTAAAACTAAGCAGCACCGAGGAAAGACCGTAATTGCTTCTTGGTGCGCGGTAGGGGCATTTTCACAATAGCATTTACCTTCTCTTTCTGTGGGGCCAGGTGACTTTCGCCTATTTTAAATCCAAGATATCCTATGGATTTATACGAAAAATGGCATTTTGAGGGTTTAATCGTTAAGCGGGCGGAGGGACAAGATATGGTCGTTCCATGAACGTGTAGCCACATACACGTTATCAAAATAAAAAGAAACGTTTTTTAAACCGTCTATTACACGCCGCATTATGCGGTTGTAGCTACTACAGGCAGTGACTAGGCCAAAAGGGAGACGAGTGAATTCCATTAAACCTTTGTCTGTAGGAAAGGCTGTTAGTTTCCTCGCTGATGTCTTTAGGGGGATCTGATAATAGGCCTTACATAGGTCTATCTCAGTAATGTAGGCGGCTCCTTCGAAGAGATGTAAATTTTGGTCAATTAGGGGGAGAGGCTCGGCTTCAAACACGGTGACGGTGTTCAGCTTCCGAAAATCGACCTACATCCTAAAAGACTGGACCATGACTATTGGGGAACAGTAGTCAGACGTAGATGGCTCGATAATCCCTAATTGCAAAAGATTGTTGACTTGCTCATTGAAAGCGTCTCTTAGGTGTACAGGTACGGGATAGAGCTTACATCTCACAGGTTCAAGCGTAGTGAGGGCGATATCATGTTCGAACTGAGTCGAGCATCCTGGTGACTCGGAAATGACGTCACAAAATTCTTACAAAAGTGCTATCATTTGGTTCCTTTGGGCAGGGGTGAGGTCAAAGTTTACATCCAACTCTGGGAAAGGTTCTTTTGGGGGGGTGGGGCAGCTTGGAGGGGAGGACGGGGAGGGGACAATCTTTGCTTGACTCCACGCAAATCGAATTAACAATATTTAGGGGGTTGTTTGGGTGGACGGCATCAATTACCCTTTCTTCGTCGAAGGCCACTATATTGTTTATACAGGCCCGTCTATGATACTTTTTTAGCATGTTTATGTTATATAACTTATCACCTGCGGGTGTCTGTATTACGTACTCGACCGATCCGTAGGTTTTCTGAACGGGGTAGGGGCCTTTCCATTGGGAGAGAAGTTTATGGGAGTCCGTGGGGAGTAAGAGCAGAACTTCATCTCCGGGCTTCAGTTTTCTGTGCTTGGCCTTTAGATCAAAGTATGTCCGATACTTTTCCATATTACCTTCGGAATTTCTGACTGCTATGTCAGAACACCTTTTAAATTTTTCCCTTATTTCGAGGACGAAGGAATAAGTGTTCCTTAATTCTGGACACATACGGGAATTTGACCATAACTCCTTCAAAATATTAAGGGGTCCCCGCACGTTTCTTCCGTACAGGAGCTCAAACAGGGAAAATCCGATGGTCCTATGGGAATTTTCGCGGCATGTGAATAACGCAACTGGCAAATATCGGTGCCATTCTTTGGGTTGTTCCATGCAAAGCTTCTTGAGGACGCTTTTCAAGGTCGCATTGAACTTTTCGCACATGCCATTCACGCTCAGATGGAAGGGTGTGGTAAAAATAGGTTTGATTTGGAGCAGGGTGTTCACGTGTTCCATGAGCTCAAAGATAAACTGGCGGCCTCTATCTGACAAGATTTCTTTGGGCAATCCTACTCTAGAAAAAATGGAAATAAGGGCTTCAGAGCAAGAGATACTATCGATCCTTTTTAGAGCGACAACATCTGGTAATCGGGCAGCGCAGTCTATCAATGTTAGTACATGCGTATGACCTTCGGCGGAAGGAGGGTGAATTGGTCTGATGAGGTCGATGGCGACTCTCGAGAAGGGCTCTGAAATGACTGGGTTTCTTTGCAGGGGAGCTGGGGCTATTCGACCTTTTGCAGTGGTTTTCTGGCACAAATCGCACGTTTTGCAGAATTCTGCAATATCTTTGGCTGCACCGGGCCAAAAAAAGTATTTAAATACTCACTGAGAAGTCTTGTTCTGACCGAAATGACCGGCCATGGGACTTTCATGTGCTACTCGCAGGATTTGGTCTACATGTGTGCGCGGAATACACATGACCTTGGAAGGTGGGTCCGACTCATCTCGCGAGGTGCGAAACAGAAGGGGGTCGTTAATGATGTACCTTATGGGACGGTTCCCTCGAAGGATCACATCTTCGTTCTTTCGGGCCTTTTCCCAAAGGGATTGAAGTAGAGGGCAACTATGCTGAGCTCTGAGGAATTGGGCAGTACTCGTTGGAACCTCTAAAGAGGCTTCTGGGGTGAAAAGGCGCGTTGGGGCAGAGGCCTCGCGGCTAGCTTGCGCTTGAGTGACGACAGCTTGAGTCACTTCACTCTGGGAGAGTAGTGCGCTCTGGCCAATGAGTACCGAGCAAAATCTGATGGGGGCTGCCACTACGTCGGCCCATCCAGTGAAATATTTACACTGTACATGGCAGCTGATTACCGGGAATCTATTTTCTCGACCCAAGAAGTCGTGTACAATTGCGTACTTCTTATGTTGGGGGGCGACAGATGGAAGCAATTTGTCTGACACGACAATGCATGTGCACCCTGTGTCTCTGACGAGGGTAGACACTTTACAGCCATTGATCGAGCAAGTTTCGAAATTTAGTCCTCCGGGGAAACTCTTGTTGAACAGGAAGTTCACTTGAAATTCTTGTGGGGATGGAGACGAGGGGGATGACGTAAGCGCGGCCGGCTGTTCCGGAGGAAGGGGAGCGGTTACGTGGTGGACTTGCTGGCTCTGGGTGGGACGTAGGCTGGAATTCTGTACACATTGGGACTTATAATGACCGGGGGAACCGCAGGAGTAGCATATAACCTGCTTATTCTGGTGCTGGTTATTGTAGGGGGTATTGAAGACTGGGGGTTTTCCGTCTTCGTGGGCTACAAAAGGCTTATTCTTTGGCCTGAACGGGGCTGTGGTCCTTATCAATTGGGAGGTTTCCTGTGTTGGGACTTCCATTGACTAAATTTATTCTTCGGGGACGGGGTACTATTCTTCCGGGTATCCTGTGGTTATAGGCGATGATTTGTCGCATGGAGATCAGCTTCCTCGAGGCATTCATGAAAGGTAGACGCTCGGCGGTCTTGCATGAATGCTTGGATCTCCTAGGAAAGGGTGGACAATAGCTGGTCTTTTAACATAAAGTCAATCAGGGCCTCAAACTCCGATTCGACTTTGGAGGATTCTAGCCAGAACTGGAGGTTTCGCTTCAGGATATATCCAAAATGTCGGTAAGTTTGACCGGGCTGGATTTTAGCCAATCTAAACTTAGCGCGGTATAACTGAGGGTTCAAGTTGAAGGCGGATAGCAATTCGGCCTTCAAGGTGCTGTAGTCTATTGTGGCTTCATGTGGTAACGAGATGAAAATTTCTCTTAAGCCGAGACTGAGCAATGGGAGCAATCTACTGACTCCTTTGGATTCTATGGGTGGCCTTGACAGAGTGAGAGGAGTCGTTGGAACATTGTCTTACATGAAAACTAGAGTCCTTAGAGGTGACAACGGTATGGCATCTAGCCATGGATCCAAGACTTCCTTCAAGAGATTGCAGTAGGCGGCTGTGAGTACTTCAAACCAATCAGGCACCCTAACTGGGCTAACAAGTCTGTGTCCAATTATATCTGCCCACAACATGATTCCTCTTTCCCCCTGTTGTCAAGAATACCTTGTTGAGTTGCAGAATAATCAAACTGGTCGAGCTAAATTTAAACACGGACTCCATAACTTGTTTACAAGTAATGAAATTTCAGCCAAATTTCCATTGCTCTGGAAGAATGTTAAATTATATATTATTTCCTTTTCAACGTCTTACCTAGTAGAATCAGGCTTTAGCCGTCTCTCGGCTATTATAAAAAGAAATAGGCAATGGCCTCGCCACTCCCCGCTAAGTGGGGAGCTTGAACTTCGCTACTAAGATTAAAATTAAAAATCTAAAAAAATGCAGCCATGGTTAAATTTAAAATAAATTTTCTGAACTTCGCCAATTAGAATAATTTTAAAAAGGAACTCTAAACTATTTTCCCCTTTTCAAAAAATCACGTTGCTAAAATATAGTTATAGATAAAATAAAAGGCAGCTTTACTTCAATTTTAATAAATTTTCTGAACTTCGCCAATTGTAATTCATTTTCTTTTAAAACATTATAAAGCATTGGATAATCCTATTTATTTTTTCTGTACTAAACTATTTTGTTTGTTTAAACTCTAAAGAAATTCTTAGAAATTACCTTGATAAATATTGAAAATATACTTGAGTCATAACCAAACTAAGTGGAAATTATTATTGAAATACTCCAAAAAATCCCGTTTTTAAATTATAGATTTAATGACGAAACCGCTTAGAAATCTTAAGTCGAGGCGACCTTCGTCGCCTCGACTCGACATAGATAAAATTGGCTAAGCTGCATCAGCCACAAGGATCTCATTGAATAATTGCATTTGAAGCTCAATTTTGTTATAGATTTTCTTATTTTGAAAAGGGTTTTTTTATTTTGAAGGCAAAGAATTTGATCTTTGCCTTAATCTTTTTACTTTTTTGTCGCCAGTGAAAGTTTTTTGTGGTGGTGGTAGTGGTGGCTACCCCGTCCCCGGCCCCACAGTGGATCGGGGACTCTAACACCTATTTCAAGCTCCACCCCAGCTCCACGGACCCTCGCAGGAGCAGATCCGCAGTCTCCCGGGGTCTCTCCTAGAGATCCAGCGGGCCCAGGTCTGTGTGTATCTGTGGGCAGTTGAAGAGATGTGTGGTATCGTATATCTGTGTTAAGCATTTGGGATAGTTTGGTGTTGTATGGGTGGTGGGAGATATTTTGTGCATGTATGACATAAGGAGGGGTGATTTGCTTGTTCGTATCTGTGCTAGTGTTCTTCTGATCTGCTTTGTGAGTGTTTGTTCTGAGTTGTGTATGGTTGGAGGTGGTTCACTTAATATTTTGTTGTGAGTTCTGTTTGTCAAATATTGTTGTGTGGTCTGAGAATGTGAAATGTTTTCGCGTTTTGCTTGATTATGTCTTATGTTATTGTGTTAGGATGTGTAGGTGTTGAGTGTTTGTCTCAAGAGTGCATCCTGTGGCAATGCGGAGGGCTGTGTTTTGTACTGTCTGTAGTTTTTTGGTGTTGGTTTCTGAAATGATTGGATACCAGTTTGTGTTGGCGTATTCTAGTGCTGGTCTTGTGATTGTCTTGTATGTGTCAATGAGCATTTCCTTGGTTTTCCCCTAGTGTGTAGTTGTGAGTGCCTTGATGACTTTGAGTGTTTGCGTGGCCTTGACTATTGTGTTTTGTATGTGTTTTGAGTATGTGAGTTTGGGGTCAAAAGTGAGGCCAAGCATATTTGGTTCTTTTGTGGTGGATAGTGGTATGTTTTCTATGTTTAGATTTAGGGTTGTGTTGTATTCTGCAGGGTCTGATGTGAATAGAGTGGTCATTGTTATGGTGGCGTTTAGCTTTAGTGAGTTTTCTATTGTCCATGTGTGTATTTTGTTGAGGTAAGTTTGTGGATCTTGTCGATTAGTTTGTGTAGGTCTACTGTGTCGAATGCTTTGGACATGTCAAGGGCGACTGCTATGGTTCTATGTGGTAGAGTTTTCTTGTTGAATCCACTTGTGATTATGTTGTTTATTGTGTGTAATTCTGTGGTGGTTAAGTGCATGGGTTTGAATTCATGCTGGCGTGGTGTGTTTGGGATGTTGGATGTGATTTAGGGTAGAATGATTTTTTCTAGTGTTATGGCTATGGGGGAAAGCAGCGCTATTGGTTTTGTAGGAGTCTCCTTTGTTTATGTCTTTGTTTGGTTTGGGTATTGGGATTATTTTTGCTACTTTCCATTGTTTAGGTATGCTGTTTGTGTTTATAGCGAGGTTGTAAGTGTGCGTTAGGAGGTTTATGGCGTTTTGGCCTAGGTGTTTGAGATGTTTGATGTTTGTCATCAGGACCGGCGGAGTTTTTTGTTATCATCATCATCATCACTAACTATAATTGTATAATGGGATTTTTAAAGATGGGTGAAAAATTAATAAATGTTTTTTTCCCTTAGTGGAAAGATGACTTGTTTTTTATCAAATTTATTTCTAATAATTCTTTTATAATACATATTAAAAAAAACAAAATAGTGAAGTTCAGAAATTAATATAAGTATCGAAATTTTGTGATTTTTTTAAAATCCAAAGAATTACAAATGGCGAAGTTCCGAAAATTTATTTTTATCTATCTTTTTCTATAACTATATTTTAGCAACGTGATATTTTGAAAGGGGAGAAATTTAGTTTACAGTTTCTTTTTAAAATTATCATAATTGGCGAAGCTCATAAATTGATAAAAGTTAACCAAGGCTGCTTTTTCTTAGATTTTAAATTTTAATCTTAGTAGCGAAGTGCGAAGCCATTGCCTGGTATATTATATTAGAAAAATTGTGAAAATATATATTGATATGAGATGCAAAATATTTCTGATGCTTGTGGAATTGAGTATGCACAATAAATAGAGATGACTAGTATCCTTATTGAATATATTATGCATATGTAAAATTGAAGTATTTTGGGGGCTATAATAATTTAATAGGCCACAGAAAAATTCCGGGTTCAAAGTGGGCCATGGGTTGAAAGAAGTTAGGAAACCCTGCTCTCGATGTTGAGGAAGTATAGTGGATGAATATTGAAGCTCAGTCTTCCTCGAGCGTTGGGAGATTGCTTCAAGTCGTGGGCAGTGATTCGACGAATGAGATCGAAATTAGGTGATTGCAAGCGTAGAAGTGCGAGGGAGCTTGCGAGTTGCTAGCGGTGCTTGATTAGTAATTTCTTGAGTCAAAGGGTGTGTCTAAGAAAATGGCTGTTTCGGATTGTGAAAGTTAGCCGATTGTACAGTTCATTTTAGGGGGACACAATGACGTCTAGCCGATTCAATCTTGTGACGTACCTGAAGAGTTTTAAAGTGGCGTTTTTAGAATCACCCTAGGTAGGGTGTTTTTATTAAAGTGGATTCTTCCTCAGACTGTTATCTGGGGAAGAATCCACTTTAATAAAAACAACCTGTTAGCTGCATTCCATCTGTGTGATGGAATGCAGCTAACACAATAATTGGTCGTTATCGGATGTTTGTTTGGCTAACAACATTCGGATTGTTAGCCAAGAATGCTGTTGAGAGAGCAAAACAAGACTAAATTGGACCCTGTAACCACTTAGGTCGAGTTGGATCTTTCACAATCATAGCGACGTGTTGATGTTCTACTATTAGCTAACTTAGCCCGCGCAACTGGTAAAGCCATTATGGATAAAACAACAGAGATTGGTTTAAAAAGTGTCTTTCGTCGTTGAGAATGCAATAGATGTTTTTGTCGGGAATGTGACTGTTTCCTCATGACGTCCTTTGCGCAGATTTGCTTGACGTTGCTTGATGAATTCCAATATCATAAAGTACATTGCTTGAATAGTTCACAAGTCGCCTGAACTTGCCTCTGTTTCGAATGTAGGCCCCACTGTGGGTACGGATGGTGCACGAAATCAATATTTTATATTTTATTCCCATGTTATGACATTGATGTAGGTCAACGCACGCTTTTTGGGGGAGGATAGTGATGTAACTGATAGTGCTTCAAGATAGATTCTTTTTAGTTTTCTAATAACTTGACTCTAATTATTTCTTTCGATTCGGCCGAACAGAAAAGAGTCCTCTTCTTTAGGGACCCCCATTTTGTCTAAATATTGCCAAAAAAAACTGTCTTCAGAGAAAAGAGAGATAATAATAACTCCTTTCCTTGTATACTGTCAGCAAAGAGGGAAAGATTCATTGCTCTCGGTTTCACTACAAGCTGTTGAAAGTTTTACCTTGAGCAATAAACTCCTCATGCAATCATTTTCCTATTGTGCTAGGTCCTTTATCCTGGCACGATTGTAATGAGCCATTGTTCGATAAGTGAAGATAAAGTCAAGGCAAGTACTTAAGATAACCGAAAATTTAGGTTTTGTTAATTCCCCCTTTACCCCAAAACAAGTTATAGTGATGATTATAACAAATCTTCGCGTGAGAAGGAAGGGCTTAGGATCACTTGCTTTAGTCAAAAGCTTTCTAGCTTAAGGCTCAGTTACGATACATCTATAAGCCTTGCCCCCATTTATGGCTCCAAATTTTTGAGACTACTATAATTTTTCATATAGGAAAATTGATAGAACTAATCAAACGTTGCATTTTTTTAAGTATGTTTGTATCCTAATTTGAAGGTGAAATATACAAAAAATTAGAGACAAACCCATTTTCTTAATAAATACAGTTTATTGTCATCCACAGACAAATATTTGCAATGATGGCCCTTGTTCTTCAAGACTGCTTCAATTCATTTCGGCATGCTAGAGATCTAGCTTGTGATGATATTTTGACTGATTGTGCTTCATTTTTGTTCCATTACCACCCACAATTGCTTACAATTGGAAAA
Source organism: Ceratothoa steindachneri (assembly GCA_963969495.1). Classification (NCBI taxonomy): domain Eukaryota; kingdom Metazoa; phylum Arthropoda; class Malacostraca; order Isopoda; family Cymothoidae; genus Ceratothoa; species Ceratothoa steindachneri. The sequence goes on from OZ018325.1 coordinate 187,057,220, forward strand.
CTTCTGTTTACCAACTGCCATTTGATGATCACCCACAAATTCTGAATTCAGCTTAAATCTGGCAAATTCCCGGGCTAAAGTCCCCAAATTTCAATGTTGTTTTCAGTCAAGAATTTTGTTATTGCTTCTGTTTGACAAATTGATCCTGAGGTGTTGGGAAAACGTGTAGATGAAACGCGTTTTGGTACCATTTTGAGTACAGGACAGTGCTCTTCGTCCAAATTGTTTGTGCTCCAGTTCCTTTAGATGAGAAGCAGCCCGATACATGGAAAGTATCCGGATTCTTCACGTTGAGCACGAGACAGGACTCGTTGAAGCGCTCCCATTTACTCCTAACGAGATCTCTTCCAGATGCTCCAAATAAACAAGGCAACTTCATTGGGGAATACCACTTTGTAACAGTCTTCTTTAGTCATTATTTATATTGGCTACAGAGAGAAGCCCATCTGTAAGGTTCTTCCTAATGAGATGAGGCTTTTCGCAGCCCTCTTTGACTCGCGACAATCGTGAGCAAGCTTGGCACTAGAGGTATCCCGATTTTTGAGCTTGGAACTTACCAAGAGACGATCTAAGTGTTTATTGGAAGCTTTTGGGCGTCCAGATAACTTCTTCACAGGACTGTAACCAGTCCTTTTAAAGTCATTAATGATCCTAAAGATGATGTTCCTTGATGCAATACCCTTAGAAACTATTTTCTTGCATTCCAGGCGACTTCGGTGCAGAACAACAATGGTTGCACGCTTTTATTGAAAAGAACCCTTTATTTTCGCCCCCTCCCCCAAATATTACGAAATAGATTAAAGTTAAACAGCATCATTCATTCAACCCATATTTGTCTTCATTCGACCCTTTTGATTTAATAGAAAATATCCAGAGACTGAAACTCACCTCTTACAGGAACAGGACCAGAGTGCGATTTTGGATTCAGCAAAGAAATACAGTTTTATTTTATTTTTTTTAATACCGAATTTTTAATAAACCTGCAAAAATTAAAATAGTAAAATAATTATTCCCATAACCTAAATTTATAAAACGAACCAGGCAATGGCTTCGCCACTCCCCCCTCCCCCACGGGGGAGCTTGCGCTTCGCTACTAAGATTAAAATTTATAATCGAGAAAAAAGCATCCATGGTTAAATTTTTATAAATTTTCTGAATTGGCCAATTATAATAATTTTAAAAAGAAACTCTAAACTAAATTTCCCCCCTTTCAAAATATCACGTTGCTAAAATATAGTTATAGAAGAAGATATATAAAAATAAATTTTCTGAACTTCACCATTTGTAATTCTTTGGGTTTTAAAAAAATAACAAAATCTCGATACTTATATTTATTTCTGAACTTCACCATTTTGTTTTTTGATATAAAATAATTATTAGAAATAACTTTGATAAAAAAACATAAGTCATAACCAAACTAAGATGAAATTATTATTCAAATACTCAAAAAAATGCCCTTCTTAAATTATAGAGTTAGTGAGAAGTCATGATGATAAAAAAATATTTTGGCCATGACTGTACGTTACTCAATCCTGCAAAGTACTTTCGTGTGTCTCTATTCTGCATACAATGTAGTTACTGGATGTTTAGAAAATTCACTTTCACTCTAACGATTCATGGCAGGGTAAGTTTACTACTAAACCCTCTGTGATCATCAACCTTTTTAAGCATCTTTCCTCTTGGGCTAATCCCCCCTTTTCTATCCTTGTCTGTTCCATCTCTTTTCTCTGCTCACGACTCGAAGCAATCCCACAACGTTCGAAGAATACTGAATATCCTCGAGAATTCTTCCATTTCAGGTGTAACATAGGTAACCATGCTGCAGCTAACATCTGACGGATTCCATTCTGCCAGCTCAAAACCGCTCGCAAATATATCCGTCAGAACTATGCCGCCTGGCTTCTCCCTCCTCCAACGCCCTCGCTTCTCTCCCTCGAAACCCTTGCTGCATGAACTGCACTGGCTACCTGTCAGATCCCGTACTCACTTCAAGATACTTCTCTTCACATTTGAGGCCCTAAACAACAAGGCCCCGTTTTACCTCTCTTCTGCCCTCTCGCCACGCCATGTCCCTCGGGCCCTTCGGTCATCATATGCACCTCTTTTGAATATTCCTCGTTCATCCCTCTGCTCAATGGGGGACTGCTCCTCCTCAATCTGCGCCCCTAAGTTGTGGAATGCTCTTCCTGCTGAAATCAGGTCTTCTTCCTCTCTTACCACATTTAAGCGTCTCCTGAAAAACGCATCTTTTAAGTATTGCCTTCTCCCCTCTCTTGAATTTCCATTGAATTTCTATTCTGATCTCAGCACAACGTGCGTTCTGGGAAAGCCTCAGGCCTTGAAGAGCGCATTGCAAAAGACTTATTATTATACATCTTCCCCACATTTTACTACCCCTAATTTCCCTTTATTTACGAATCTCTCCACCACATACATTTTTGCTGAAATGCTATCGTTGGTTTTTGCTTCTTTGTGTTAAGTAACAACTTATTCGTCCAATCCAATTAATTATCGCTGCTTTGATAAGTGGGGAACTTATGAATTATAGAAGAGACATAGCGCGTGTTCTATTAACTAATTGGCGCTCGAATTTGTTATAACTTTATTTCCATTTATTATTTTTCTCTTTTCTTTAACGATTTTGAGAGTCTCGTTTTGCTAGCTTAAACTTGGCAATTCTCGGGAAGTTCCCGAACAATTTAGTAATAAGTTTATACTTTATTTTTCGAGTCTCGGTTAGAAATTCACCTACCTAAACCATTCTTCAGGCGTGATCGGATTAAACCCTAAGTAAATGAGAGAAGAAAGTTAAAACAAATTATAAGGTAAATTTAAACTAACATATAACTTAAACAAATTCTCCACCTCGAGTTGCGCTCTATTATCGAAAGATTAGGATCCAGAAATCAGAGCATTGCTTTTTAGAGAAGAAAACTATGGTAACTAATACAAATATTTTCACACTCTTTAAAAAAGGAAAGAGGAAGAAAGGAAGGAAATAGTGAAAGTGAGGAAAGGCACTAAATCTTGTTAACCCCCGGTCATCACAAACGAGTTTGCTGCCTTCCTACGAACTTACCTTCCTTTGCAAGATAAATGTGAGGTAAGTTCACGCTGGCGTTACAAGGTTTAATACAGTCCCAGAATACGACTTAGAAGTACGGAATTCAATTAAAATATATTTGTATTGATGCTTACAAATTCCTGGAAGATAAAAATGTTCGTGTGTTGGCAAAGAATCTTGAAATTTACCTAGTAATTACCTAAAAAAAAAATTAACAAAGCGTTCAGATTTCTTTATGCAAATTTACGAACAATGGAAAGATGCGATTATGCCTCTTTATATTTCTCTTGCTTCCAAATTCGCAAAAGGATGAAATAATAATATTCAAAACGATTCAGTTTGGTGCCGCTAAATTCCTAATAAGAATATATCACTATACGTTCGAATATATATATATATATATATATATATATATATATATATATATATATATATATATATATATATATATATATATATGTATATATATATATATATATATATATATATATATATATATATATATATATATATATATATATATATATAAGATATTTAAGTTTGATTCTTTGGAAAAAAAGACCATTGGCGGGGAATCCAATTCAACTTTGTAACTTTTGTCAGGGTTCGACTACGTTAATACAAAATGCACTAAATATCATAAGAAAAAGCAATAGTTGGAAGCGCGACCAAGATTTTCCTATACAATTCATTCTATTTGCAAAGCGCCATTCCAATGGTCGTTAATAGCGGTGCTGTAAATTGGTTTAAAGACAGTTTGATGAATGTTCTAAACAAAATATATATTACCTAATTAGCGCTGAACCAAACTCAACCAATATGGCGTTATAATTTGTTATGACACCTTTAGACAGGCCATATCCGAAGTGGCTGAACAAAATTTTAGGCATATACAAGTGTATATTAAGGAGAGTTATGTAATCTACCAAGAGCAATAGATTCAGTGGAGAAATACTGGGGGCGGGGGAGATGCAGAAGAAAATGGATTGAGGAGAGCAAGGGAGCAGGACAGCCAACTCACACGCAGGAAATCTCGCTATCCAAGCGAGGCATTGCTGGATTTCTGACGACAAAGCAGTGGTTCATTCTTATCGAGCGCAGAGAACAAAATTCCGGGGGCGTCACGAGATGTCCGCCCATTGGACGCAGACGCTGATATACCCTCCCCCCTTAAGGGTAAGAAGCTCTACACAAAAAATCATGCACATAGCCATACACATCATGATGCTATCTAAAAAGGTAAGGGGGGAGGGTACAATAAATTAACAAGAATGTAGAATATGGAAGAATGGATCGCATTGGGGCACATCTTTGCAAATGGAACCATCATACCAGTAGTAATAGAATAAGACTGACGCAATGAATTGAGTGGCACTAAAATAAGACTCACACAAGGAGCAGGCTAGTCAGGAATATGACTGATGGATAGAATAGGCTGATACTTGAATAAGACTAACACAAGGAACGAACTGCTGTTTGAATAAGAAGAACTCACGGAGAAGAAAGACACTTTATTAAGAATGACACAAGGATTGCACTGCTGCTTGAATAAGACTGACATAAGAAACGGACTGGCGCTTGAATAAGACTGCCACAAGGAAAAGACAGGCACTTGAGTAAGACTGACATAAGGAACAGACTTGCGATGGAATAAGATTAACACAAGGAACGGACTGGTGTTTGAATAAAACTGACTCACGGAACCAGAAAGGCACTTGAATAAGACTGCAAGAAAGAACAGACTTGCACATCAATAAGAATGGCATAAGGAACATACTTGCTCTTAAATAAGACTAACACGAAGAATGATAGTGATGGAATAAGACTGAATCAGGAAACAGACTGGCACTTAAATAAGGGTAACACAAGGAACGGACTGGTGTTTGCTCAACATTGATACACTGAACAACATGTTACTTAAATAAAACTGACGGAAGAACGGAGTGGCACATGAATAGGAGTGACACAAGCAAAGGACTAGCTCTTGAATAAGACTGACTACGAATATAAATGGCACTTGACTAAAACTGACGCAAGGAATGGACTGGGGCTTGAATAAGACTGACTCAAGGAAGAGACTAGCAGTTGAATAATACTGACACAGTCGCTTGAATAAGCGACTGGCGCTTCAAAAAGACTGACCCACTGAACATGCTGGCATTTAATTAAGAATGACACAAGTAAAGGGTTGGTGCTTGAATAAGACTCACGGAACAGAATGGCAAATGATTAAGACTGACAAAATAACAGACTGATGTTTGAATAATAGTGGCACAAGGAACAGACTGACAAATGAATAATAAAAACACAATGAACAAGCTGGCTCTTGAATAAGACACATCCACTGAACAGACCAGCACTTGAATAAGGCCGACACAAGGAACGGACTGGTGCTTGAATAAGACTGATTCACGGAGCAGACTGGCACTTGAATAAGCTTGACGCAAGGAACAGACTTTCTCTTGGATAATACTGACTCACGGAACAGACTATCACATGAATAGGATTGAGTCAAGGAACCAACTGCTACTTGAATAATGCTGGCACAAGGAAGGATCAATCTTGTGCTTGAAAAAGGCTCTATCACGGAACAGAATAGCAGGAGAATAAGAGCTGACCATAGGAAGAGACAGTGATGCAATAAAACTGACTCACAGTACAGCCTGGCACTTAAATAAGTCTGACGCAAGGAACAGATTAACACTTGAATAATATTGATACAAGCAATGGACTGGAGCTGGAATAAGCCTGACAGAGGAGATGAACTGTTACTTAAAACAAATTAACAAAGGAACGGACTGGTGCTTGAATAAGGCTGACTCGAGAAAAACTCTAGCACTTAAAGAAGATTACCACAGTGAGCGGATTAGTTCTTGAATAAGACTGACTCACTGAACAGAATTGCCCTTGAATATGATTGAAATAACAAACGGACTGGTGGTACTTGAATAAACCTGACTCACGAAACAGCCTGGCACTTGAATAAATCAGACGAAAGGAACAAACTGGCACTTACATAAGATTTACACAAGCAACAGATTGCAGCTTGAAGAAGACTGACACAAGGAACAGACTGGCCCATTAATAAGAGTAACACAAGAAACAAACAGACTGGCGTTTGATAAGTTTGACGCAAGGAACGGGCTGGGCCTTGAATACGATTGACACAAGCAACGGACTTGAGCTTGAATAAGACAGATACAAGGAACAGACTGGCAGTTGAATAAGACTGATACAAGGAACGGATGGGTGTTTTAATAATACTGACAGAAGAAATGGCTCCCCCCAAAAAAAAATTCATTCCTAGAAGATGACTCCCCCAGAATATCAATCATAGTTGATGACCCCCAAGAAACTTAGTGGTACATTTAAAAAATAAACGGTAAAATAACTTTTCTTAAAGAAAAAAAGAGTATACAAACAAATTAAACAAACAAATAAAATAACAAAGAGTAAAATATTAATCCAAGGGGTAAAAAAGAGAAATATGATGGTAGAAATTTTCAAATCCACTCAAGCCGAGTTGATCCTGCCGCATAGGTTAGGTTTGGCTAGGTTAATATTAGCTTAGGTTAGGTTAGGTTAGTTTACGTTACGTTAGATTAGGTTATTTGAACCTAACCTAACCTAACCAATATTATTTTAACCAAATACAATTCTAAGTAGCTTTTCTACTCTATCTTTTATCTTAATCCTATTATTGATTAATATTAATTATTTAAAAAATTCAATTCCCAAGTAATGACCACCCAAAAGCTCAATCCTAGATAATGAACCCAAACATATGCTAAGGGTCGTTGTCTAGGATTGATCCTAATTAATAACTATTGCAAACGTGTGTGTATGCATAAATGGGCGCACACATGTGGGAATTGTTTTAATTTGAAAATCTCCCTCAGCTGATTCGAGTTGGCAACCCTCATGTAGCAAACCTTTTTTTAGGCGCAAAGGGCTGGAGAGCTTCATCCTAATGAGTGGAAAACCAATTTCTCATTGTGCGAAGTTAACCAAAATTAGGTAGGGTTAGCCATATCCCAACCACTCGAGAGACTCTCCTACCATTTAACAACTTGTGATCGCAATCTGCTTCATCTGTATCACAATCTTTTACCATGTATCTTAGATACTTAAAACTTCGCACTCGTTTAAGGGTGACACCACGAACTCGTAAATCAGACTCCACAACATTCTCATCCACCAAATACCAAACTCAAGTGCATAAGGTCCTTGAGAAAGATTGTGACTACAGCGAAATGGCTCGTCATCTTTAGGGAAACAGAGAGGGAAATGGCAGGCAGGAAGAACCCGCTCAGAGAGGAGGCAGAAATATTGAACAACATCAAAACGAAGAAAAAAAAACGATTCGAAGCTCAAAATATCGAGAGGTACGATCGCAATTATTTAATTGAGATGGAAATGGATAATGGCGTAATCCATTGAGTATATTTACTCAGCGAGAATTGGGGAATCGATAATTTTTTATAAACATTTAATCATTCTACATTTTTTTATTTGTTTCCCTTTTAACGAGAAACACTACTAGGATTATAGCCCTTTTTTCTACTCAAGATCTTTTGGGATATTTGTGCAAAAAATGTTCTCTATTAAGTAATTAATTCATGTAAACAAAACTTCGCCAACAAACTAATAGAAGCAACTCTCCGCCCACTCTAAATGAATAAATCATACAGAATCTTACCTTTTAACATCCACAAAATGTATATAACACAGTTTTCCCGAACGTAAATAATCTTCGCCCATTAACTTAATATAGTTCATTTGTTAAATTGATTTAGGTGGTGTTGATATGTTCCATTAATCCTCATTATTTATCTGCTCAACTATTCGTGACTTATTTAGGTTGACGCCATCAAGAGGGTTTCAGGTGTAGCATGGGTCAGCAGGCTGCAGCTGACATTTGGAAGATTGCGTTCCTCTCGCCCCAAATATTTGTAGGAGGTTCTGCTGCTATATATATTCGATATATCTTCACTACTCTTGTTTTAATCACTTTATTTACAGATATCTCCTTACAAGTTTCTGGCAGAGATGCCATCGTTAGTTTTCGCTTTATATTGAAAGAATCCTCTGTGACAATGACTCTGAATTGCAGAATTACTGAATAGTCAACAATTTGGAAGTTGATTTGTTTTTCTATTTATACTTTCCCGAATAATTGCCGCTTCTTCCAATTTGATTAATAATTAAACTGGGATTAAAATTTTTATAAGCAAATAGAGGAAGATTTAAGGCTGTAAATAAATGAAAAGAAGTCCAACGCACCTATCCTCTGTCTCCCTTTATTTGCTCGGTTAATTTATTTGGATAAAAAAAAACGAGTTCTCAGTTTAAGTGAATTAATATGTTAATTTATGTGTAGTATTGTTGGACTAATGCGATAAAGGGGAAATGGTAAATAATTTATTGTAATTATTCATAATTATCACCATATTTATTAAATGTGATATACTTCAGAAATCATTCAAATTAAATGCTAATTTTCATAGTTACTTCCTGATCTAATAAAAATTCGATTATTGTTTTTTTTTTGGGGGGGGGGATCCCTAGTTAGCAAGGAAGCTTGGCAACTATGAAAAATGCCTGTTAATTTCATTAAATACCTGAATGCAATATAGACGGCTTGATAGTGTTAAGACTATTTCTGACGCAGCTGCCATTTACACATAAAATATTTATTCCAAAAATCATAATTATGCATTTGTTTTTCACAGTATTTTTTTGTTTATGTTATTATTCACTGCGTATCGAATCGATCTAAATATATGAAAACCTTTTTTTTTTTAATGGATATTCATTAGTTTGCGACAGATTCACGCTTGAAAGTGATAAGGTCCCCCCTCTTCCCACCATGCTCTAATCAGTAAATGTAAAGACAATATTTGTAAATTTGAACTTTAGAAATCTAACTTGTAGCAAAATTAGTATTGAAAGAGTATGGTGTCGGCTAATCTGTCCTTCCAATTGACCCACTACTGTCAAACCCTTAACTTCTCACGCGATTAAGAACCCCCAAATCTAAGTGAAATATCCAGGAGAAATAACGGAGTACAAAAGTGAGCCAGTGGGAAACTAAGGATGGGTTCAAACAAACCCCAAGAATTAGCAGGAAACTTATAATGTGTTTTTACCGTTGATGATATCCTTGATTGCCTTTTCAAGGGGTACAAACGAATTTGAATAAGAGTTCATAATTCACAATGTTATAATTAATGAAAAGAAAGTGACTACTTATAAGTTGGACGACAAACTTAAATGGATTAAGTAATTTTGTTAGATATTTATTATTTATGTCAAAATTGATTAATAAATAAATAAAAAGTATTATAGTTAGAAGTGAGCAAAGGTCGGTATCGATGGAGTGTTAGTTCGAATGAGTGACATAAAGTGAAATTCGGAGATAAAACTCAAAGGAGTATCAGTAATATCACCGCTATCATGGAGGGCGTAAATACAAGACAATCACACCCTGCTAACAAGGAGAGTGTAAATTTTACAGGTTGTTTATACAATAAAAATTAGGTTATAAACTTTACTTAACCAATTTGAATAAATTTTAACTGCAACTCTTTTCAATTATTCCTTCCATAAGATATATACAGGGTGAGGCGTGAGAGTTTCCTCATTTGAAAATGAAATAAAAAAGAATACAAGTTTCAAAAATCTTTATTTTTATTCTTTGCCAATTACATAACATAAGAGATTTAATTTTACATTGCTTTATAAAGAATATCTTTAAATTTCAGTCCCCATTGTCACTACACTGATTCAGACGAATTCGGAAGTTTTGGTCTACTCTTTCAAGCATGTTGACCGGTATATTGGCAATTTCGGTTCAGATGTTATTTTGTAGGTGTTCCAGGATCTGTGTACGATCATTATTAACCAGGGATTTGAGATAACCGCGAAATAAATAATCACAGGCCTAAATCAGGCGAGCGCGCGTGGAATGCTTCTCTTAAAAAATCCATTCAAATCCTGGCGCTGGGAGCTGTGGCCCCATCTTGCTGAAACCACACATTGTCCAGTTCTATGTCTTCGAGATCAGGCAAAAAAACCCTACCTGGATCATTGTCAACTAACGGTCTGAATTTACGGTTAAAGCACGACCGTTTTCTTGAAAAAAAGTAAGGGCCAATGATCCCTACTCTTGAAATTGCACACCATACCGTGACACGATCCGAATGAAGGGGTCTCTCATGAAGTTCCCTGAGATTCGCTTCACTCCAGTAGCGCATATTCTGTTTGTTAACGCAACCACTAAGGCGAAAATGTGCCTCGTCAGAGAACACAAGTGCGTCGTTGGGTAAGGTGTCAAACAGCTGCTCACATGATATATGTCGGGTTACATAACCACGTTCCGTCAGATGTTGGACCAAAATCATTTTATATGGGTGAAGATGGAGTTCATCGTGAAGAATTGGACGAAGAGAACGTCACGACATGCCAATGACAACTGCATGTTTACGAGCAGAACGCTTGGGAGACCGCAGCATAAACTAACGAACTCGTTCAACATCTTCAGGTGTTGTAACGGTCCTCGTAGGTCCTTTCTTTCTTTTGGACACATTTCCTGTTTTCATGAATGCATCCACCCACAATGAAATCAATTTCCGATCAGGAACACGGCCTCGCGGGAGAATTTTGAAGTGACGACGAAAGGCGCGTTGCACCGTGATGACTGAGTGGCTGTTAGAAAAATACGCCTCTACGGCAAAAGCTCGCTACTCCTTCGACCACAGCATGTTTGCGACTGAAACGAGCGTGGACACAAACCCCCTATCTAACTTCTTCCATCGAGCCCTTCCCCACTCCACTGTGACCACCTTAACCACGCCTCCTTCTTTTTAAATAAGGAAGTTCCTACGATCCACCCTGCATTTCACTCCATTGAACAATATTTGTCACTCCTTCGAAAGGATCCCGTGGGCATTAACATGGTTACTTTTATGTAGCAGTAACGGCGAAACCATCTTAGCGCTATATCGCTAGCTCTACTTTTAATTTTAAAATCAGTTTCCAACACTGCGGCAGAAAGTCATCTTTTCTTTCCCACGGGAAAGCTGTTTTTAAACCTAAGTGTTGGGTTTTCAGATAGTGATTTGGAAATGTTGGTATTCCTAAAAGGAAACTCTCAGTGTGATTGTCACATTGATGTTTTTTTTTTAGAATTTCTTGACCACTAATATTAAAGTTCATTATTTCCTTATTCTTTTTGTATATTTATTTAAAATCTATTCATCGATAAAATAATTTTGAAAAGCTCTATTATCATAGTTATGCAAATTTAACACCCATAATTGCATGCCAATTCGGTCCCCATACCCATAGAGGGTCACTTTTTTATAGATCTCTTCTTGCAAACTTTCAGCAAGAGAAGTCCCAGCTGATTTTAGCTTTAAATAAAAGAAACAACATTTTGAGTTGCTTTTCATGCATTAGGCTACGTCTATAAATATGATATTTTGTTCCAAATGGTTCTTACCCTTCCTGTATTTTGGTGTATATGACGAACGCTATAGAATTCAATTATCCGAAATGCGCAGTTTACTTCAAAAATTTAATTTCATGTGGCCAAAAAATAAAAGACTTTTGCACTCCAATTTTTCGGGATTATTATTAATAAAAATGTAGCGGTGTTACATTTTAAGCGTAGGAGGAGGGCGGCCACATGTCTAAGACTAGCGAGAGAGATAATTCTTCTTTAGAGATGGGCTGTCCGGTTCTGTACGTACCAGCAATTGGCTCACCACATAAACAAACTTCAATTATAAAAACTCCAGGAAAAGGTTTATTTTATACATTATAGGACTTTATTTTTGAGTGTTACTCTAAACATTTAAGAGGGTAAAACTTACGGCCGTATGTTAAGACAAATGTGAAATGCAGTTTTATGAGATTTAGTAACGGCCGTATGCTAAAACAAATGTGAAATGCACATTTGCTAAAAAATATATTTTACATTTTAGCCTTTTGCATATAATAAATTTATAATTAATTGTGAAGCTACACTAAATCTGCTAAAAGCGCATTTCACATTTGTTTTAGCATACGGCCGTTAGTGTAGCTTCACAATTATTTATAAATTTATTATATGCAAAAGGCTAAAATGTAAAATATATTCCCCCCCCATTTTTTTTTATCAAATGTGCATTTCACATTTGTTTTAGCATACGCCTTAATTTCGGAAATTTCGAAAATGTCTTCTAATAATTTACTCTTGGTCTGTTTTTTTCAGATCCATCCTTATTTTTTAGGCCTAAAGGCAAATAAAATAAATTACCGGAACTCTTTTGAAATACGAAAAAAAGCGGTAGGGCTTTTTTCCCTAATATAAAATTTCTGTAATAACTTAATTCTGGTTTACTGGGTTTTAGAGGTTGGGTTTTCTCGGGATAAAGATTAAAAACGGAAAATCTATTTTAGAAAGAACTTTGATAAAACCTTCGAATATTCAGGAAAACAAAAGACAGCCGTGCCTTAATTTTACTAAATTGTCTCCATTCTTTTCTTAACTTCATCATTTGTAATTCTTTTTTATATAAAAAAAATCCAAAGCATTCTATGACCATATTTATTTTCAAAAAGTTTCATTTTATTTAAGAAAAATGATTAAACTTTTAAAAAATGTAGTACAAAATTTAATGTTAGGAAATAATTCATTAGAAAATGCTTCAGTCGCTCACATTAACAGCCTTCCATTTCCACATATAAAAATAGACGTATTGATTTTCCGAAATAGACAGAGACAAGGTATTATGAACAAAATAATTTCAAGTAATTTTTGCGTCTTTCTTTCATTTGTATCAAAGATTCAATTCCTTCATACGGATGAGAGCGACTCGAAAATGGCACCCAGATCCAATCGAGATCGAGCCAATGTTTCGTGCACTTATTTTCACCACAACGAAGAAGATTGTCGCATTTCAGTAAGAGAAAAGGTGAGGGTTATTGAATTACAGCCTTGGTATTCATCTACTACCACTACTACTACTTTATAATACTAATTACTATTACTACTACTACTTTTTAATACTAATTACTACTACTAATACTTTCTAATACTAATTTCTACTAATACTACTACTTTATAATACTACTTTCTACTACTACTACTTTCTAATACTAATTTCTACTACTACTACTACCAAAACTAATATAACTACTAATACTACTACCATTACTACTACTTTCTAATACTAATTTCTACTACTACTACTTTCTAATACTAATTTCTACAACTACTACTGCTACTTTCTAATACTAATTTCTACTACTACTATTTTATAATACTAATTTCTACTATTACTATCACTACCAATACTAGTACAACTACTACTACTACTACTACCACTACTACTACTACTACTACACATGCAATTTTAATTTTTGGTCAGGTGTCTGATGCGGTACCTTATCAAAAGCTTTGCTAACATCAATATAAATTACATCAACATTTTCTCCCTCATCGAATTGTTAGGTTAAATAATACATAAATTCCAGTGAGTTTGTTACACACTATCTATTACTTCTAAACCCATACTTAGCATCATTTATTAAACTACCTCTTTTTAGATACTTAGAAATACTCTTCTTAACTACATTCTCATTAATTTTACAAACTATAGATGCTAATCTTACAGGTTTAAAGTTATTCGGATCCTCTTTACTTTCCTTCTTAAATATTGGCACGACCTTTGCTATTTTCCAATCATTATGCATGTCCTCAAATTCCAGTGATTTAGTGTCCAGATATCTTTACAAGAGCTACTGCAATACTTTCTGCAACTTCTTTAAGTGATCTATAATGAATGCCATCTGAGCCAGATGCCTTACTAAAGGGTTTTTCAACAAGGACGCTCGAGCTTTGTCAGGCAATAGTGGCCATGTTGTTAAAGCGCCATCTGGCAACTTCACTGTGAACTGTTCAATAGTACTTGGCAAGTCATGATAGAAGGTTATAGCGTTAAACAGCGTGTGCAAATCATCAAATGTTATTATCAAAATCAGTGCTCCGTTCGACAAACGTTCTGCGCATTACGTGATTTCTATCCTTGCCATAATCGTCCTGCTGATTCCAATGTTCGACGCTTGGTGGCCAAATTCGAGGCAAAAGGGTCGATCAACAATCAGCCAACACCCGTACGTCGCCGAAATGCGATGTTTACTAAAAACATCACTGCCGTGAATGAGAGTGTACGGGAAAATCCGAGGCAGTCAATTTCTCGTCGTTCACAAGAACTTGGTCTTTCTGCGACTTCAGTTTGGCGAATTATGCGTACGGACTTGGGTCTGCACCTGTACAAAATCCAACTTACCCAAGAACTTAAGGTAAACGACCAAAGACAAGGCCGTGTGTTCACTGATTGAGCTCTAGAGCAGTTAGAAGTTGCCACAAATTTCCCCCAAAAAAATCATCTTCAGCGACGAGGCCCATTTTGGGATGAATGGATTTGTGAACAAGGATATATCACACACAACTTGTTTTATTTACATTAAAAAATCGAGCGACCTTTTTGAAAGACCCTTTAGTATTCAAGTAAATTATAAGCCCGTTAATGATTTCCCTATCTACATTGAATGGTATTGAACACTGGATCCTTTGACCTAGAAGAACTATCACAGATTAAACTGTTCGGATTCTCTTATATAAATACTGAAGTGAAATGATTATTAAGTACCTCTACTATTTCTTTAGCCCGAGTATAAATTCAGTAAAGTGAACGTGTATTTGCAAGCTAATTTAATTTCTGCCAACACTGACTTCAAGTATGTAAGTAATTGCAGCTAATAACTCGGGCTCCTTTTATTGAGCCTGGTCACAGTTCTTATATTTTCGTTCAGTATCTGGCGGTTGTCTTAGAAGTGCCCTGTGTCAACTAATATGATTAGTAGCAGACGTTCTGTCGACATCGTTCACACGCCCTTGACTCGGGCTCAGAAGTTACAGCCCGAGTTATTATCTATAATCGTAAAAAATAAAGTAATTAAAATTAAATGTTTTCTTGAAACAATAGATTTCTCTAGAGATTATGATTTAAATTCCAATCTATGAAAGTTTTCCGTTCTACAAGATTCTACGAAAAATTATACAGCAACTCGGAATAGTAAAAACTAGCCTGGTAGGTGTAAAGAATAAATGGCATCCTTTGTCGAGAGTACAGTACAGGTGACAGTCAGATCGATCTCTGGCTAATGTTTGTTGTGCACGCTGCTGTCCTTATTTGATTCCTGTTATTCTGTGCGTATGTGTGTAAATATCAGTTGTGTTTTGTAGGGCTGCTTTATTTTTACCCTTAACTTAGAAATGGAGAAAGAAATAGTGCTAGATCAGTCTAAGGGACAACCCAGTCGTCACAAAAAGAAGGCCTGGTGACCAAAAAGCCGCGTACCCTCACTTATTCTGATTTATGACTTTACGAACTTCAAAACTTTTGAGAATTCGCGAAATAACCTTGAAAGGACCTTGGCAATTCTATCATTCGAAAAAGAATGTAAACGGACATAAACGTTTCAAAGTTCGTTAAAATCGGCCAAATAGTTATGATGTTATTGCCAAGACAGAATAATCCCAGGGCTAAACTTGGGAGGACTTTAGCAATTGTAGTATTCTAAAGAGAATGTAGAACAATATAAGTTGCAAATTTCGTTAAAATCGGCTTAATAGAGATGATGTTATTGTCAAAATAATATAATCACCGGTCTAACCTTGGAAGGACTTTGGCAATTATATCATTCGAAAGTGAATGTAATAAAACAACATAAGGGTATCAGATTTCGTTAGAATCGGCCGAATAGTTATGATGTTATTGCCAAAACAAAATAATTCCCGGGCTAACCTTGGAAGGACCTTGTCAATTATATCGTTCGAAAGAGAATGTAAAACAATATGGGGAATTTCAAATTTCGTTAGAATGGGCGGAATAGTTATGATGTTATTGTCAAAAGAAAATAATTCTTTCGCTAACCTGGGAAAGACTTTGCCAATTATATCATCGAAAGAGAATGTAAAACTAAATAAGCGTTTAAAATTTCGTTAGAATCGTCTGAATTGTTATCATTTTTTGATAAAATAAAATATTCCCTGGGCCAACCTTGGGAAGATTCTGACAATTATATCCTTCGTAAGAGAATGTAAAACAAAATAAGGGCTTCAAAGTTCGTTAGAATCAGGCGAATAGTTATGATATTATAGTCAAAACAAAATAACTGCTGGGCTAATCTTGTGAAGACTTTGACAATTATAAAATTCGAAAGAAAATGTAAAACAACATAAAAGTTTGAAATTTCGTTACAATCGGCTAACTAGTTACAATGTTATTACAAAAACAAAAAATGCAAAACTGAGACTGACCGATTGACCGACTGACATAGTGAGATGTAGAGTCGCCCGCGACTAAAAACCCATTCAAGCGAAGCTTTCAAGCTTATATATATATATATATATATATATATATATATATATATATATATATATATATATATATATATATATATATATGTGTGTAATAGGTAAAAGACCATGTTGTATGCAGGTTTTATTGAAGTCCACAGCTGTGGCAGCGTTATTAATTTTAACTTGTATATTCTTAATATTTCTTACAAGTTTTTTACCGGGGTCTTTGAGGTGAGAAAAAACATCCGCAAACGACATTCTTTATTCCTAGACGTCTTTCGACCATATTAGGTCATCTTTAGGGAATGAACAGAAATGGAATTATCCTTCATTCATTCATTCATTTATTAATTTTGTGTATAGAAAGGACAAAGAGGGATCACTGTGTAACGCAGGCAAACAGGCAGTCGTAGAGGAAGGGTTGCGAAAATAACTTGATAAGAGATAGGAAGAGTTGATATGTCGGTGGCTAGACACCGATGAGTGGTGTGGTTGGGTTAGTCTCGAGGTGTTCGTGACTGGATGACGGTTGGAGGTTGGTTAGGAAGGAGAACGTGTCTGCTCAGTCGGAAACGCGTTATTCATGATGCCTTTAGTTTATGCGAAGAATGGTATGGATTGCGGGTGGTCATAGGCCGCGGGGTATCGCGGTGCCATCGCATACCTTCTTACATGTAGTGCCGTGTATAATGGGTCTCTGGCGAGTTTCTCGAGTTGTTTTGTGAGTCTGGTGTAAGCATATGTGTTGAGGGGTGCTAATTTGTTGTTTTCGTGTAGTATAGCCATTATCGAGTACAAGGGAGAGCGTCAAGCGCGCTTCAGAGCAGAGTTCTGAATGCGCTGAGCCTTCCGATTCCACGTGTCACTCGCGGCTACGAGTGACAGTGGGGCGCACGTGAGAATAGGTCGCACGAGTGTTTTGTAAAGGTGAAACTGTAGTTTTTTGCTCGCAGGGTAGAACCTGCTCAGCGATGTGTTTGTATGTGAGGCTCTTGCTTGTGTTATGTTCTGGTGTATATTGAACCTGAGGGTCTTGTCAAAAGATACCCAAAGGATTTTTGTGTTTTGTGAGTATTCGAGCCTTGTTGGGTTTAGATGGATCATGTCTGGTGTGTGTGAGAAGATTTGTAGGTTGTGCATGAAGTGACCTTTTGCGCCGTAGAGTGTCATCTGTGTCTTCTGAGGATTCGTCGCAATCAGCCATTTATCCTCATAATCTGTCTTAGCGTTTAGTATTATTTGTGAGTGTAGCGCGATTTCTTCTGGTCCACGGCCACTGACGAGAATGGTCTCGTCATCGGCATAGGCCACTGTGTATGTGTGACAGCAGTTTTCGGGTGGGCGTAGGGTGTCGTTTGTGTACATGATGTATAGTGTGGGTGACAGTACGCTCCCTTGGGGAACGCCTGAGCGTGGTGTGGAGGGTTGTGAGAGGGTATTATTGTATTTTATGTGGCATCTCCGTTCAGTGAAGTAGTGCGAGGCCTTCTGGTGCAGAGAGGTAGCTCCATATTGTTGTCAAGTTTCCAACGGGGTCCCTCATGCCACACTTTGTCGAAGGCCTTCTCCGCGTCCTTGCTGATGGAGAGTGCCTTTTGATGTACTTAGTGTTTTTTTTTTGTATTCTATCATGAACGATGGTCGCGGCCGCCTGAGTGGACCGGCCTCTCCTGACCCCATATTGGTGGGGGGAGAACCAGTCACTCTCTTCCAGGTATTCCCGTAGGCGGCAGTTGATCATGCGTTGGAGTATTTTGCCTAGGTGCTCGGTGCTCTAATAAAGCAATAGGCCTGTAGTTGTTTGGGTATTTGGGGTCTTTGTTCGTTTTGTGTAGAAGTATGTTGCGAGAGACTTTGAATATTTTAGGGAAGTGGCCTGAGGCTAGTGAGGCGTTGAATAGGTGTGTGAGTGTGGGGTATATGTTTGCGGGGAGGTTGTGTATTAGTGTAGCTGGTAGTCCGGAGGGGTTGGGGGCACGTTTTGGTGTCGTATTAATGTAGTGTTTTGTTTCCTCGACGGTGATCGGAGTGGTCAGTGGGGATGTGTAGTCGAGCAGCTCCATTCGTATCAGGGGGGCGGGCCTTAGCTCGTGAGCGTGGGCCCGACACCACTCCCTGACTTTCTGGATGTCCTCCCGCGCGTGTAGTTTGGGTGGGTTGTGTGTATGTACTGTCGCAGTGGGACCTCAATGCGTCAAGGATGACGTTAGTGTCAGTGAGTGTTTGGTTGTCTACTTGGAGGGTGATGGGTTTGCGTGGATCAGTGGCTATCATCCTTTTTACGTGCCGCCAGAAGAAGGAAGGGTTAGTGCAACGGGTATCGTCCGAGATGCGGACGACTTCTCGCCAATGCCGGTTCCTATCAAGCTGCACGCACTGTAGGATGCGGGTACTTAAGGGATTGATGTTGTGTTGCCGTGGGCCTCTAGTGCAGTGATTATTGTACTGTGTGATCAGTTTCTGAGTGTGTATGGAAAATGTAAAGTTTTATGCAAGTATAGGTTTTTGTGGTGAGTGTAGGTTGCGTGCTGTGGTTATAGTGTTTATGATTGAGCATCAGTGGTCGTCTAACAAGTCTGGATTGGTGTGCTCCATGTCGAGGTTTTGTGACGTGTTATCTGTTATGTGTCTCTTGAACTCTTCCCAGTTTGTGTTTTTGTAGTCTAAGAGAGGTGGTGTAGGTATGAATATGGGAGATGTGGATATGCTAAGGTATATAGGTATGTGGTCAGACAGTACGTGGGGACCCGGTGAGATGTGCATGTAGAAGTGTGTGGCGTGGTAGTTACAGAAGACCACGTCCGGAGACGTGTTACCTCCGTGAAGACCAAAGAATGTGGGAAAGGTCGGGTCGATGTGCTCGCAGCGATAGCGCGGCAAGGCACCGACCAGGTACCTTCCTGCATCATTCGTTGTGTTTGAAAGGAGTGTTGGGTGAAAGGCGTTGAGGTCCCCCGCAAAGAAGATAGGGAGGTTGTGGTTTGATAGAACCCGGAGTGGGACTTATATGTTTAATTGTAGGCGTGGTGGTCTGTAGTGTGTGGCTAGAAAAGTGTTGTATTGTGTTTGGATGAGGGAGTGGTGTATCGAGCGCTTTGCTAGGATCGCTGATCCTAGGTGCAGCGCCTGTGGAGATAAGTACGTGTGGTAACCTGCGATGCGAAGTCTGTTGTTGGGAGGATGTAGGCTGGTCGAGTTCAAGAGTATTATGTCAGGTCTTTGTGTGTTACGGACCCAGTTGGCAACGGTATGGCAAATACAGTGCTGACTGCGCACGTTTTACCGTGTCCCGTTGAGGCGACCTATTGTCGTGGGCGGAGTGCACGTGAGGCTGATTTAGCCGGGACCGTTCCTCTATCCTTGGTTATTGCTCAGGAGGCGTGAGGAGCCAGTACCTGCACGCGTGTCGGCTGTGGTTTGTAGAGGTTGTCAGCGGTGTTGTTAGGTCGGCAAGCCGTGGTGGAGGGGAGAGTGTGTTCTGTGGAAGGAAGTTTAGAGATAGCGGTCGTGAAACCAGGGTTGGAGAGGGTAGAGTCTAGAAGAGGGGAGTTAGGAGCAGAGATGGAGGGAGTAGAGCTAGGAGATGAGGGGCTAGAGATTGTAAGGGTGATGCAGATTATGAGAGGGGGTGTTGGGAGATTGAGGACGTTGGGACGAAGAAGGAGGGCTGGAAGGGGAAGGAGAAGGAACAGCAGGAGTAGGGGTGGTCGGCTTCACGTGTGGTGTAGGTATGAGTATGGGAGATGTATATATGATAAGGCATATAGGTATGTGGTCAGAGAGTACGTGGGGACCCGATGAGATGTGCGTATAGAAGCGTGTAGCGTGGTCGTTGAGGAAGACCACGTCCGGAGACGTGGTACCTCCGTGAGGACCGAAGAATGTGGGGAAGGCCAGGCCGATGTGCTCGCAGCGATAGCGCGGCAAGGCACCGGCCAGGTACCTGCGATGCGAAGTCTGTTGTTGAGATAATGTAGGCTAGTCGAGTTCAAGAGTACTATGTCAGGTATTTGTGTGTTTAGGACCTAGTTAACAACAGTATGGCGAATACCGTGCCAACTGCGTACGTTTAACTGTGTCACGTGGGCAGAGTGAGCGTGAGGCTGATTTAGCCGGGACCGTTCCTCTATCCTTGGTTATTGCCCAGGAGGCGTGAGGAGCCAGTACCTTTACGCTTGTCGTCGACTGTGGTTTGGAGAGGTTGTCATTGGTGTTTTTGGGTGGGCAAGCCGTGTTGAAGGGGAGAGTGTGTTCTGTGGAAGAATATTTTGAATTAGCGGTCGTGGAAGCAGTGTTGGAGATGGTAGAGTCAGGGAGGGGGGAGTTAGAAGCAGAGGTGGAGGGAGTAGAGCTAGGAGATGAGGGGCTAGAGATAGTAGGGGAGGTGCAGGTTATGAGAGGGAGGGTGTGGGGAGAGAGAGGAGGTTGGGACGAAGAAGGAAGGGTGGAAGGGGGATGAGAAGGAACAACAGGAAGGGGGTTGGGGGGTCGGCTTCAAGCGTGGTTGTGTGTGTGGGGGGGGGTTGTGCTAGTTTTTTTTTGTTTGTTACGGGGTGTTGTGGGAGTGGGGTTGAAGGCTGTGAGAGGGGGGGGGGTGGCAATAAGGGGAGGAGTAGAGGTTGCCGGGGGGAGTTCTGGAGGTAGCAGGGAGTTTAGGTAAAGAGGTGAAGGAGTGGGAGCTGTGGAGGGATCAGAAGAGGCATTTGGGAGAGAGATGGTAACAATGGGCGGAGGGGTAGGTAAGGAAGGTGCAGTTGTGAGAAGTGCAGACACAGAAGGCGGAAGGAGGCGAGCGTGGTGAAGGTGAGGGGTGGGTGAGGGGGGAGAGGTGTGCGTGCCCACCGGCGTGGGGAGGAGTGCGGGTCTCTTGTGTGTATGTTCGTCGATCAGAGCGAACACCTTCTCTGGGAAGGTGATCTGTACTAGGCCGTGAGAGGCAAAGAGTATGTTTGCGTATATACGGTGGTCACCCCTCGACATATCTTTTGCCACCGTTGATACCAAGGCGGCCAGGTGTAGCTTTGCTTGTGTGGTCTAGTTTGGTGTGTAGTGTGGGGTAGGGGTGAGTGTGTAGTGTAGGGTGGGTGTTGGAAGTAGTGGGGGTCTCTGGGCGTAAGGTGCTGGGGTGGGAGGCGGGCGTCGGGGCATGTGGGTGAGTTAAGGTTGCTGCTGGGGTTGGGTGTATCTGGAGTGGGACAGGGAGAGGTGCTGGAACCATAGCGGCGGTGAATTTCTTGTGAGAGGGGGCAGGGTGTGTGGTTGAATAGGTGGGTTGAGGACGCCATATAGCCGATATGGCGTCATAGCGGGCCTTACATAGGTAAGGACATTTTGGGTTGACGGCGACATGGTCGCCGCCACAGTTAGAGCAGAGGGGTGTGGTGGCTGTGCAGGTGGTAAAGTGGTGGCCCACTACACTGCACTTGGAGAAGACCAGCTCTGCTTGGCAGTCACGTGTACAGTGTCCGGTTTTGTAACACCTCTGGCACTGTGTAGGTCTTATGTTCAGCTGTGGCTTGATGTGATGTGGGTGCGTTAGGGTATCGGGTCATATTGGAAATATTGAAAATTGGAAATAAGGAATAGATAAAATAGGTCCCTGGGGAAAGGGTATCTATGTGTTTCGTGTTTATTTACATTGGTGTATTTGTTCATTTTAACCATCTTTATTATTATTTAGCTTCAAAGACTTTCAAGTTTTCTAACACTTGCGTTAGTCTGATATATATATATATATATATATATATATATTTTTTATTTTTTCCCCTTCTTTTTATTTTTTTATATTTGATTAAAATCTATGATTATTAGTTTGTACAAAACATTTGAACATATGTACATAATAGCTTTCGAGCCTGTTTAGGTGTGTATTCTGTGACTTTGTCTATTGTATTTATTGTCTCTAAGATATATTGTTTATACGGTAGTTATGTATAGATCAGTTCCTGGTTGTGCCGCGCAGCTCTTCTGTTGCTGGGGAATATTTTCCGAGCTTGGTTCTGTATTAGGTCGGGAATTCCGAAGTGATTCCTGATGAAGTCTGGGTTGGAGTTCCTTTCCACCTTTTGCCAAATTTTGAGGGCTCTGGTACCTAGGTCTTTATTTAGCACCTTGATTTTTGCTTCCTCGTGTAGTGATTGTTGGCGTTTTCTTTCCCGTCTTCTAGCGTTGCATATTATTAAGAGTGCTTTATTTTGCACTCTTTGCAATTTCATCATCCAAGTTTTTGGAATGGCCGCTAGTGGCATTGGGGGATACAATACTTTTGGTCTGATGTAGGCAGACTAGATTTTTTTCTTGTTGTTCCTCCTTAGGTCGTTAAATCGATATAGCTATCCTATATCTTTCCTTGCACCTGCAATCATGCCGTTAATTTGGTCCTTGTATCCTCTGGCATTTATTTTTAATCCTAACACTCTGCCTGTTCTTTTGTATGGGTATCTTTCATCCCCTACCTAAATTGGTGTTGTTTTACTTCTCTAGATTTGTATGATTGTAAATTTGTTCAGATTAATCGCGATTTTCCAGCAACGTTCGTAAATGTTTAGGTTCTCAATTTCGTATGACGTCATTCTTGCCATAGTTCTTTCCTTTTTGTATGAGGAGACCACTATCTGTGTTACGTCATCGGCGAACTGGATATACAAAGATTCCTCTAGCCTAGGACTAGCGAGGTCTCTAGTGTATATCGAGTATAGCAGTATACTTAAGCACCCACCTTGGGGAACGCACTCTTCCAGTTGAAATTCTGGTCCTTGGTATTCCCCTATCTTGATGAATGCTCTTCTGTCCATAACGTAATCACATGTTATTTTCTCCAATCTGGGATTAAGTCACATGTGGAGGATCTTAAAATGTAGTCCCTTGCACCACACTTTGTCAAACGCTTTTTTGACATCCCTCAATACTAAATCAACATGCTTTTTCTCTATTTCTATTTGTGCTAGTTTCTCTGTTATCATCGCCAGTGCTGTGTCCGTACCTCTCTGCTTTCCAAATCCGTGCTGTTGTTGGTTATGCAGGTTATTGTCTTCCAGGTAGGATTGCACTCTGTTGGCGATGATCTTTTCGAATATTTTTCCTCCAAATTCGAGGAGAGAGATCGGGCGGTAGTCTGCTGGGGAGATTGGAGACTTCCCCGACTTAGGAATGAATATCATTTTTGATATTTTCCAGACATCGGGAAAGTATCCCGTATTGAGGGCCGCGTTCATTATGTTAACTAGTCTCTGTTTTATGTTGTGTGGAGCGTTGCTAAAGTTTGCCTTCGTTAGACTTGAGTGACCTGGGGCACACTGTTTAAACGTTTTCAGTGTTTCGTTAAATTCCTGTAGGGAGATCTTTTTTCCTAGTCCTACCATTGTTTTTTCCGCTGTGGCGGTATTGAGCGGAGTGACCTGAGTGACCTGGGGCACGCTGTTTAAACGTTTTCAGTGTTTGGTTAAATTCCTGTAGGGAGATCTTTTTTCCTAGTCCTACCATTGGTTTTTCCGCTGTGGCGGTATTGAGCAGATATGTTCACTATTTCTTCGTTTAACTGGTCTAATATCTCGTTCTCGAATTCTGTATAAAAATTTTCTTCCTCTTTGGGGAAAATTTTAAATATATTAGACCAGTATTCTCTAAATATTTCTTCTAACTCCTCAAGTTCAGTGACCACTTCACCTTCCCGATTTTTGATATTTGGCTGTTTTGGTGGCTGGCCTCACTTTTAACTTCTTCACTGTTTGCCAGAATGTTCTGGGGTCCATTTCCTCAAGTAGTTCTTCGATGAGTCGGTCGCAAATATCCGATTGTTGCTGAATGATCAGCTGGTGTAGGTGTTCCTTTTTTTCTCGCATCATCTGGTGGAGGTCCCTGTTTAGTTCTCATCTGTTGATTGCGACCAATAACCCTCTGTATTCATCTTGATTGAATGGCAATCATTTCTGGTGTCCATCTTGGAGCTGGAAGGGTTTTATACTTTAACTTTGGGATGGTATTTCTATCTGCTTCTGATAATTTTGTTGTAAGGAGGTTTAATTCTTCATCTATCTTTTCTGGGGTAGCTTCTTCTAGGTTTGCCAGGACGTAATTCTGGCAAACGGCCTGGTAGGCCTTCCAGTCTGCACGCGCATATGATTTCCTTTCCCTTATTGGTACCTGGATTAGGCTTGTTGATATTGTGATGTTTAAGGCTTCGTGGTCGCTGGGTATCACGGGTTTGGGAGCGATGTGATAATTTAGAGAAACTTTGGGCTCGCTAGAACTATGTCGGGCTTAGTTGCACCTCTCGGTGAGTAATAGGTCGGGAACTCTGGTCCAATGAGCACAGCTATGTTACGTTCTAGAAGAAGTTCTAGATTTTGTCCCGCCGCATTGGTGCTGGTATACTCGATGGCCCTGCACCTAGCGTTAAGGTCGCCTGCGAACAACAACGTTTTTTGATGGGCAAATAGCTTCAAGAAGTTACCAATGGGAATGTACCCTCTTCTTGGGGGTTGGTACCCAGTAGCGATAGTTCGGGGCCATATGGTAGTTTGGACGTCTATTGCTACGTATGACTCGTCTAGCTGTGGGAGAACTTTGTTCATGAGTCCTTTTTGGATTGCAATAAACTTGGTATCTGAATATTTTTATTTATTTGTGTTTTGTATCAATGCCTTGTTCGGATATTAAAATGATATCTAGATCAAGGTTCTGAATTATGTTTCCATATTTGGAACTTTTCCTTGTCGAGCCATTTACGTTCATATACATTAGTTTTAGTGTTTTATTATTAGTGTCCCTTGTGTAGAAAGTTTCTTCTGTAGTTCTTGTTGCTTTATTTTACCTTGGTTGTACCTTTTTTTAGTCTTCTCTTATGTCTTGCTTTGATCCTGAGGCCTGGTGGGGGAAGGATGTTCTATATTTTCCGTCTCGTTTCTTATTAAATTCACTCTAAGAGATGTTGTTAAATATTTCTGGAGTGTATTTAATTTTTCCTTGATAGAGAGCCTCTTCAACCTGGTTCTCTGGCATTTGGTCCTGGTATTGCCATTTGATTTTTTTGTTTATGATTCCTTCGGTGATGGCCTTAGCGTATTAAATGATTCCTGTAGCGAAGAGTCTGAGATTTATTCTTTTAGCGTTAATCTGGTGTTTTTTCCTCGGGGTAGACGGTGGGGATCTTTTCCTCTGTTGGCTGTTTGACCTCTTTTGTACTCTGGCTGTACGTTCTGTGATTTTTTTCTTTTAATTGTTTCTGCTCAGTTTCTTTTACCATCTCCTCTGCAGTATGATCTTGTTTTTCTTGATTCTTGCCTGTTTCCGCTTTTTTTCTCGCTTCTTGTGCAGCAATCCTTGGATCCCTGCAGTTGGAGGCGTTTCTTCCTGCTTGAGTACGTAGTTGACCTTGTGTAGGTTTTACAAGTTTAATTTTCAGAACTTCTTCTCATTGAGGGTTGTTAGGGAACCACATTTGTGGAATTCCTAGGTTTTCCAGTATCATGTTTAGTTCTGTCTTGAAAGTCACTGGTCTAGAAAGGTTCGCAATGTGGGCGTAATAAATACAGGCCATTATTTGCGTTGAATTCTCATTCTCTACGTGTAGCACAGTATTTTCCTTGGTTGGTTCTGCTTTGGATGTTTTCGCCACCTGGACGTACGTATTATTCCTCTTTTGCTCTTTTCCCTGTCTTTTTACCTCTTTCTTCTTTTTTATCGTGTTTTTCTTGAAGGGGCATGTTATTGCGAGGGAACGGTGGCCGCCGCCGCAATTCAGGCACCTTTATCGCTCGCTATTGCAGCTCTTCCAATTGTGGTTATCCGCACTGCATTCAGAACATTTCTCTATCTCTTGTGTGCAGGCTCTTGTGGGGTGGTCGTCCATGCAGTAGCATCTGAAACAGATCTGTAATTTTGTGAATTCCTCCCTCTCAATTTGATTGGGAGTGATCCTCACGTTGAAAGTCAACAGTCCTGTTTCAGTTGCTTTTTGGGCCATACCTGTGTCACTACAAACGACTTTAAAGACATGCGTATATTCTCTAAATTTTATAACTTCAATCACTGTCGCCCAGCTGTGGTTAGATTTAATTTCCGTTTTTAGCTCTTCAGTGTTATGCGACCCGACCCATGGGTCTAGACGCCTACATATCACGCTTCTATAAGTCAGTATTTGGGGAGGGATTCTGGGAGCTAGTCCGATATCTTTTAGCACGTCCACTGACTATTGTGCCATAAAGGTTTCGACATCCTTCTCATTTTGACAGATTGCTGTGTAGCCTTTGGGATCCTCAATTAATCTGACCAAAGCAATATTGATTTTGGAATATATTGCTGCGAAAACTGTCCTCCTATCAGGCTTTTGCCTGGTTAGGGCTTTGAGCAGGATCCTTGTTGTTTCCCGCATGTTTTGTAGTGGGTTTTTAGTGTACCATGATACCTGTACTATTGTATTAATAGAGGACACTGGGAGAGGGTGGGGGGACATTATGACTTGCCCATCTGTATATAATTTTATTTGTATGTAATTTCATTTGGGCCTAGTTGGATAGAGGGGGAGTAGGAAAAGCTATAGAATAAAGAGGATTTTATAAGTCCTTGTCTTGTACCTTTCTTCTGAGTTTTCTTCTTTGATAAGTAAATATCTCTTTAGATACTCCTTCTGATTGTTCACTTGCACGGTTTGGTAAGGGGTCGGTGTAGGTAGATTGTTATTATTTACACTCAAGTCTCCGGTGGAAAGTTGATCTACTTAAAATAAAACACTTGTTTCCTCACTTTGTTTGTTGGAGCACTGTTTCTAAGGTTGAATGAGTTTATTTACTTGAGGAGAATAAACGTGGGGTTCACTAAATTGATCACTTGCTTCTAAATTTGGGGCAATCAGTCCCACTTTAAAATTAAATACCTCAGGTGAACAATGTTTGTTAAAGTTTATTCAACGTGTTCACTGATTATAACACTTCCGTAGTTTGGCCAGTATATGGGCACTTGGCTAATATTAATTCACTTTTGCATTGAAAGTTTAATTACTGTATTAAGCAATGTTGCATTTATTTTAGTTTTACACTTTTTGTCACTTCGGTTTAATCACTTCGAGTTCTCGTTGAAATCACTAAAAGTTTAAAAACAATTTACACTTCTATGTGTTAGAAAGGTAAAGCACTGGCTGTAGCCGTTTGATATCCTCCTTTATCGATTCTTGGAAATCCGCGAGAGTAGAATTCTACAGGCGTATAAGGCAGTCGTGAATTAAGATAAGATAAGATAAGATAAATAAAGTTAGAATGTGTAGAGAGAGTGAGATAGGAAAGATAGAAATTAAAGTCTTGTGTGTGTTAATGTGTGTGGGAAGATGTGTTAAGATAATAGAGATTTGTGCCAGGTTGCCTGGCTAACTCTTTCGTTTTTTTCTTAATTTTATTATATTTTTGTGATACTTTGTTATTTTAGCATTGGAGCCTTTGTTTTCTTTTGCTCAATAGAGCGTTTGTATCATTTATTGTTTTTTATTTATTTATTTTTTAAATTTTTTTATTTATTTATTTATATATATATATTTTTTTTTTTTGCTATTATGTAAAGACAATGGTTCTTCGCTGGGATTCACATTTGGGTTGTTTACTTGTTACTCGTAATCGATTGTCCTTTCAAGATGTTGTATTATGGTTTACTACCTATAAATTGGGTTGGCGTTTATTAACGTTTTTTTCAGGCTACCGTTGAAGCGTTGTTTATAATGCGTACAATGGATTTGGTCTTCTTGTACGATGCTTTGATTTATTATATTCTGTGGAATCGTATTTTTAATCTTTTCCCACAGCTTTTTTGCTCTTTTTTCTATGACTATATTTATGGGTTCAATATTAGATCTGCGGTGGAGTTCTTCTGCTGGTATGTAGTCTAGTCTTCCTGTGTTTGTTATGAATCTAGTGGCTTGATTTTAGACTCTTTGGAGCTTCCTGAATTGGAAGTTACTTAGTGTATTTAATGGTACAATTGGGTATAGGATCTTGGGTTGAACTAGGGCTAGGTATAGTTTTCTTTTATTCTTGGTTGAAAGTTGCCTGAATCTGTATAGCGCTGATAAGGTAGTTTTCGCTTCTATGATTTTTTTGTGGTAGGGGACTTGTATAGCCGTTGGTTGTTATTTTTAGTCCGAGGACTTGCCCTTCTGTTGAGAAAGGATATGCCTCTCCATCTACGCGTACAGTAGCCTTTTTCCTTTTGTTCATGGGGATTAGTTTGAATTTATCCTTGTTAGTTTTTATTTTATTCCTCTTCTCGTAATCATTTAGGATTTTAATTTCTATGCCTGTTCTTAGGGCGATGTCCTCGGGTTTTTTCCTATCGCTGGTCACTATCTGAGTGATATCGTCCGCTAATTGAATGTATAGTGAACTCTCATCAGTGGGGTGTGGAAGGTCCTTGGTATACACTGTGTACAGCGTAAGCGAGAGGCAGCCTCCTTGTGGGACCCCCGTTTGTAGGTTGATTGCTTCGCCCGTTTTGCCGTTTATCTGCAATATCGCTTTCCTCTCATCTAGATAGCTGCAGAGTATTTTGGAGAGGTTTACTTCCAGGTTAAGGTCGCAGATTTTGGCCTTTAGGCCGATCAAACACACTTTGTCGAATGCTTTGGCAACATCACGAAGCACAATGTCAACTCTGTTGCCCCGCGCAGTGGCAGTAGCAATTCTTTCGGTAATGATTGCCAGCGCGGTGTCCGTCCCTCGCTTGCTCCGGAACCCGTGTTGTTGTGGGTTGTATAGGTTATTTGTGTTGAGATGGTTGATCAACCTTTCGTTAAGGAGCTTTTCTAGGACTTTGTCTAGAAATTCTAGAAGCGAGATAGGACGGAAGCTTTCAGCTTGATGTTTCGCTTTGCCCGGCTTCGGCAGGAAGATCATCATCGCCGTTTTAAATGCTTGGGGAAAATATCCCATATTTAAGCAGGCATTGAAGTCCTTCACTACCAATTCGTTCACATTATCTGGGGCATTAATTAAGTGAGCTTTAGATATTCCACTTTGCTTTGGAGCCTTTTGTTTGAATGATTTTAAAGCTGCCAGGTATTCATTCATAGTAAATGGCTTTCCTCCCCCCAAGGGATTGTCTCTTGGTTCATCGACGTTTCTAAACGGTATAATTAGTTCACGTTGTGTTATCAGGCTACGTATGATTTCCTCCTCATCTTTTAGGTCGAAATTTTGATTTAATTCAGGTGAAATAGAGAAATTTTTGTCCAGTGCGATCGGAAGTGCTCTTGTAATTCTTCAATTTGCTCTACTTTCTTGTTCTGAATTTTCAGGCTTATTTCATCTTTTTGGTGTGATTCGCGTAGTTTCCTGAATTGTCTCCAGAATTTTCTTGGATCCTTTTCTATCTCCATCTTACCTATTATGTTATCCCAGAGCCTGCCTGAATTCTACTTGATGAGGATGTCTATCCTCCTTCTAATTATGATGATGTTTCGGTACCTTTCGATCGTATGACCCGATACCCTGATTTCATTTATTACATTTTGAAATGCATCCATTTCATCTTGGATCTCTTGGGTCCATCTAGGTGCAGGTATGGTTCTGTATTCTATTGTTGGGGTGTGTAAATTATCCGCCGCTCTGATTCTACTGGTGATTAACTCTAGTTGGGCATCTATTTCCTCTTTACTTTGGTTGTTAAGCGATCCGGTTTCTACTGTGTTTAAGTATTGTTTGAATCCATCCCAGTTTGTTTTGCTGGTTGCTTTTCTTCGTGATATTTTTATTTGGATGGGTGAAGTTGAGATGGTGGTAATTATGCTTAAAGGATCGGAGGGAGTTGCTGGGCCTGGCTGTGTGTGGTGATTTAAGTTGAAGTTTTGATTAGTTAGAATAATATCTGGGGTAGTGGAGGATCGGACTGTAAAATACGTAGGGAAGTCAGGTCCTTCTCTGTTTAGTAGGCCTCTCTGCATCCGGAGATGAAGGGTTTTTCCCGTACCGTTTGTATGTGTTGTGTACCCTACTTCCTTGCACCTTGCATTAAGGTCACCGGCTAGAAAGGTTGAGGCTTTTCTGCGGAATAGCTTGATGAAATTGGGTATCGGTAGGTACGAGCGTCTTGGTGGTTGGTAGGCCTCTGCTATGACCAGGTCTCCTGTAGTCATTTTTATTTTTACAGCTAAAAATGATTCTTCTAGTTCTTTTATTTCAGTAAAGGGTATGCCTTTTTTAATGCCTAGGGCAACTCCGTCGTATCTTGACTGTGTGTGGTTTGTTGTTAATATTTTATAGTTGGGGATTTTTATTGTTTCTATATCTGTGGATATGCCATGTTCAGTTAAGATGAATATGTCTGGATCTTCCTTTCTTACTATGTTGGAGTAGATTAGCCGTTTTTCTTTCCAGCCGTTAACATTCAGGGTGAATATTTCAAGCTTTCGTTGAAACACATCCATTATTGTTACATTATATATAGTATTTCTACGCGAACATAAGCATTAAAAAAATTGGCCAATCATAACGCGGGAATTTTTTAAGGGAAAACTAAGCGCTACAAGAAACATATAAAATTGGAAGGCTAAGAGACTTGCATAATCCAACAGCTAAACACACAAATACACAAAACCTCTCATCATCATTGTGTGTCGCAGTAAAGAGTGATGGGAGGGCTATGGTAATAAAATAACTGCCCTAGAACTCTCCGTTGCTCTAAAATCCTTTTGCCAAAGAGCACCGAGTACCACGGGGCTGACCCGCGATAATTTCATCAAGGCCCCGCCTAACGTTTGGAGTGTCCTTCTTAACATCATGAACGCCGCTCTGAACACGGGCTATTTTTCTGATCAGTGGAAAGTGGCCGAGATGATTTTCATCCTCAAACCGGGAAAACCCCCGGACTGCCCAGCAAACATCCGACCGATATTTCTCTTAGAATTTGCTGGCAAAGTCTTCGAGAAGATATTGGCCAATAGAGTCAACCCTTTTCTTGACGAAGCCAACTTGCATAACGAGCATCAACACATCTTCAGAAGGAAAAGAGGGACTGACACGGAACTAGCCGTTGTCACCGAAAAGCTCGAAAAAATCAAGGCAGAGAAAAAGCATGCCGACCTGGTGCTCCACGATGTCAAAAAAGCCTTTAATAAAGTTTGGAAGAGAGGACTACAATTTAAGATCTTTCAAGTAGGCCTCAACCCCATTCTTGAGAGGATTCTATGTGACTACATAATGGAGAGGAGAGCATACATTCATATCATAGAACACAAAGGCCCCAAATTCAAGCTCGAAGCAGGGGTCCCACAAGGGGGCTGTCTCAGTCCCCTTTTATACAACATTTATACACGCGACCCACCACAACCACTCTCCGAGGGTACGATATACGTACAGTTCGCTGACGATATATCGCAAATTTGTACAGCCACTTATGTTCACAGGGAATTTATAGCGAGAAATACGGCTAGGAAGATATCTAACATCAACTCTTTCGAGAGGAAATGGAAGATATTAACCAATGCTCCTAAATTTAAAATAATTCCCATGTTTCGCAAGACCTTCAATGATATACGTGTAGAAGGGCAGCGAATTTCCTACTGCCTGGAAGGGACGGTTCTGGAGCTCAAAATCACCACAGGGGGATACAAAAGTCATATCGAACGAACAGTCGCGAATAACATGAGAAATTTGAAGGAATTCTATAGGTTCCATGACCTAAATCCCTCAAATAAACTTAAGATATTCAATGCGTGCATTTGCTCGAGACTCCTGTACCCCCCCCCCCTCCCCCGGGTGCCACTGAACACGAGCGCCAAGACCAACATTGCAAAACTACAAGTCATCCAGAATAAATTGGCACTTCTCATTACAAACACCCGAAGAAGAGAACAAAAACGACAGAGGGAGCTCCATGACTCGGTTAGATTATCTCCGATCAACGTGGCGCTCCACGAGAGAGCTAAGAGGATCTGGCCAGCCATTGGCACCCGCTTCACCCCTGAGTTCTCTCGTACATACTTAGACATCGAGGTCGACCGAAAAATAAGACCATTTAAAAGTAGTAAAATACAATCTGACGGTGACGTGACTCCAACATACCCATGAAAAAATCGACAAACACAAAATAACGACTAGTGTAATGCTTAAGTTTCTGTAGTAAAAATTCAACTTTGCAAAATTCAAATGAAACTCAAAATAAACCTTTTTCAAAAACTCACAGCAGGAATAAAAACTCCGCCTCAAATAAAGGCTTGAATGCCAAAAGATCATTAAAATCTAAAATATTAAATTAACAAGATTCATTTAATTAAATAAACTATAAAATTTTATAGTTTATTAAATAAAAAACAAAAAACAAACAAAATTCATCCAAAAACAAAAAAAAACAGCTACCCTTTCACCAGGGACCTATTTATTCTGTCTCTCACACATCCTCTATTGTTTAAATTCATTCCTTTTTACCACTTTTCCTCTCTTACTATCTTTCTCTCTAACTCTCCCTAAATCTCACCTCTTTTTATGTCCAAGATTCAAGGTCCAAGATCCAAGGTCCAAGGTCCAAGGTCTGACTATTTGCTGGATAGCGGAAAAAAATTTCTTACTCAAGAAGAACCTTACGCAATCGACACCTTCAACTTTGAAAGGTGAAATTCATCGTTTTTGCATCGTTGCTAATTCAAAAAAGAAGATACAGAAGAGACCTTAACTGTCAGACGAGACTATTACTGGATCCTCCACAAAGACGCACTCTCACTTTCCTATCCACCCTCTCTAAGGTGAGTCGGGTAGGGAAGCTTGAAGTCTCCTTAGATACCTACTTGTGCAGAAGCCATATCTTAACCGGGCGGGTAACTCGGCGCAGGCCGAAGCTTAGCTCGTGACGGGTTAGATCCCGTGTGAGCGGCGGACACAAGTCAGGTGGAGCAAACCCTGCTGGGCTAGGGTCTAGATAGGTAGGTAGGGAATACCGACTTGCCAGCTGAATAAGCCGATCAGTATAAACGGATAGAACAGCAAACTATATCTACCTACTCTTTTCATTCTCTTAGCTGATGAAGAAAAAGAAAATAGCCGGATAGGAAGAAGATGGACAACACTAAACGGGTCCCTTTGCGCGTTCAGAAGGGCGCGCAAAAACCCGACAGGACCAATATATTTAGGATAATCTAATGGGGAACTCGGTGCAGTGCTAGTTAGGCTACTAGACTACACTAACTCCTACATTGCGATTTGCAAAAATGATAGAGATGTGGACAAAATCCTTTCGGAAAAAGCCACAGAAGAACTAACAAGATTGGATTGGAGGCTAAAGTGCCCCCAAAAATAGAGACTCAAAAAACCGTATACTGCTGTCAAATTGACCCCTGGATAGGAGACCATAACACCGACGAGATTAAAGATGAGATAGAAAGAGCACAACCATGGGCAAAGGTAAAACAAATAATTACATTCACCAACCATGCAAACAATATAGAATACTCCTACGTTTTCAAAGTAATATTCCGTGAAACAAATATGGCTGTGAAGGCGAGGGAATCGGGTATTCTCGCATTTAATCTAAAAATAACACCTGAGCAAATAAAAACAGACGAATTCATCAATATACTAACTTGCTTTAACTGCTACGCACTCGAGAAACACAATACAAGGGACTGCCCGGTAAGAGACATAAAATGGTGCTCTGAGTGCAGTGATAAAAACCATACGTGGCGGGAATGCAGTTCACAGTCGGAAAAATGTTTAAACTGTAATGGAAACCATCGTACCCTGGCAATGGTATGCCCGATGAAGAGAAAGCATATCGAGAATAAGAAAAGAGAAAAAAGGCAGAACCTTACATTCGCTAAAGTATCTAAAGCCACATCCGAAAAGATCCAGCCGGTTAAAAATGCCATCGAAGTCAAGCAAGGGGAGTCCCTGAATATATTAGCTTGCATTCTTCACGAGCATGTGTTGAACGTAGCAAACCCAGGCTCAGATTCAAGGGAATTAAATCTAATGCTGAAGAACAACGGTTTAGACGAGATGTGGTTCCCCGAAAGCCCACCATCGGTGGACATATTAAGCATTCAATACAAACCAACCAAAATTGACCAAACCCAAGCACAACAAAAGGCCCCTAGCCAAGAAAAACCCACAGAGACCAACAAGGCAACGAATAGAGACCCGAGGTCAAGGAAGACTACACAAAAAGGACAAGAGGAAGAGATGGAGATAGAAGTCGTCACAGGCAACAAAAATAATAAGGAAGTAAAAGCAGCAAACCAGACCCAAGAAGGACCGAGCCCAGCTTCCTCCCCAAAGACTGCGAAAGAAAGTGGGTAAAGATCATCAAGACTTTAACCTAAAGATCTACGCCTCTGAGGAAAAGCCCTTCCCTGTGAACAATGAATACCTGGCACAAGGTATCAAAAAGGGAATATATAAATACGATTACGAAGGCCCATATTCAGAACGTGAGGTATTCGCAATGTTAACAGCAGGCAGCCTAGAAATCCCGCAGGAACTACGCTGTACGCTGAAGGAGGAATTCAAGAAAAAAAGAAGTGAAAGGACAAAATCGCCCATCGAACGCAAAGCGCATAAAATAGATGGAAGAGGAAGCGGAGAGGAAAGAAAACACAAATAATGGTCCACGCAAGAAAATTTAAAATAATATGCCACAACGTAGCTGGATGGAATGACAAGAGATTCTCTCTGAGCAACGCATAATTAAAAGAAGATCCGGACATCATACTGCTAAATGAAATCATTATAGACCCAGCAAGGATCAAAATCAATATGTTCAACTACACTATAATCACCAAGACCACAAATGACATCAACTACGACGGCGTTGCTATGGCAATCCGTAATGATATAAAGTACCAAAACCTCAAAAACCTTGATGAATCATACCTAGAGATAAGTATAAAAACAGCAACAGTCGATTTTATAGTTGCAACGGGCTACCAATCCCCAGGGAGAGGCTTCTTGCCCCTCTACAACTTCCCAAAAATATTAGGTCACAGAGACCAAACAGTCTTCATGAGCGACTTAAATACCCGAAGTAGAGCCTCCAGCTACACTAGGAACTACAATAGAGCCGGAAGAAACCTTGACCAACTACTGGAAAGAGAGATAGTGGAGCGTAAGGGACAGGAATTTCCAACGTATCTGGGCCAGAATAATGCTACAAAACCAGATATAGTTTTGGCAACCTCGAACCTTCAGTTCAATTACATCATAGAGAAAGGCCCTCCATTAACTAGCGACCACGAAGTGGTGGTCATGACTTTGTCTATGGACCCCATTCAAGTCAAGTGACCACCGAGAAAATCATAAAGACAGGCAGATTGGACCAACTACGAAGAAGAACTCGCCAATTACGGTCAGAGAGACCTAACTGAAGCTTCACTAGAAAAAATAGACAAAGAGATCGACGACATCATGGAGGCGCTTGTCAGGGCTTATAAAAAACATGTTCCCACAACAAGGTACATAACTTTACCGCATCCAATCAGGCCAGCCCAAATAGAAAATTTCGAAAAGGAATATAAAGACATGAGAGATTCAATCGAACGAAATGGGCTTCAGAGAGGCGACCGTGCAAAGCTGCCGCACGTGAAAGACCAACTGATAGAGGAAATAAAAATAAAAAGAACCTTTTCCTGGAAGCCATAGATGATAAATTGAATCCTACCAAAATATGGCAGAAAATTAACATTGCCTGAGGAAAGAGAAGGCTTGAGCCAAAAATCAAACTCCAGAACGAGGATGGAATGGAAAAGGAGCTCCAAGAAATTGAAGAGGCGTTCCGGGAACACTGGAGGAAGGTTTTTGATATCTCCCCCAACAAAAATGAGGATTTCGACGGCGACCACGAAGCAAGAGTGGTAGAGGAATTAAAACAAAATCGTCAAGAAATAGTCCCCAACATAGCTGTACACCAACACTGCTAGTAGAGAAGAGGATCGAGCCAATAACCCTACAAGAAATTCAAAAATCGCTCAAGGTTGCTAAACAGAAGGCACCGGGATCATCGGGTATAACACAAGAAAACCTAATACACGCACCAGTCACCTTTTTGTCACGGATAGCACCATTATTCAACGCCTCTCTAAGCGCAGGATACCTCCCAGATGCACTAAAAAGGGGGAAGATTATCTTTCTACCGAAACCCGGTAAGCCACCAAATAACCCAGGAAACTTCAGGCCAATCACACTACTAGAGACAGTGGCAAAATTAATGGAGAGAGCTATAAACGATAGACTCGTCAAGCACTCGAAAGAGAGAACACTGATTCCAAAGCATCAGCACGGAGTCAGAAAGAACAGAAATACTGAGACTGCCCTAGCCATTCTGGTCGAATCACTAGCAAAGGCCAAATACGATAGAAAATACACAGACATCGTACTCGGAGACGTCCAAAAGTCGTTTGATAAAGTATGGACAATTGGCCTGAAATATAAAATCAAAAGACTACGGCGACCCTCCACCCTATCAAATGCCTTGCGATTATATAACTGACAGGTCGGCGTTCATCTCAATAGCAGGCTTCGATGGCCCGGACTTCGAAGTACTACAAGGTGTCCCCTAAGGAGACTGTATAAGCCCAACACTTTACAGCATATATACGAGGGTTTTATCAAGGCCGGTCCATGATACATCAACGTACATCCAATTCCCCGACGACATCACGATAATGGCGAACAGCACATATAGACATCCCTCAACCATAGCCAGAATCACAGAGGCCAAAATTAACAATATTAACGAGTTTGAACAAAAATGGAAAATTCGCACCAATCCAGAGAAGTTCTCAATTATTCCAGTGGGGAGGCGCCTGACCTTAAGAGTAGAGGATGAAGAGAAGAGATACCACTATGTAAAAGAAGGAAATGTACTCAGGCTAAAGAATACCCAAAGTGGCTATTGTAAACACATTGCGACTAGAATCAACCAGGCAAAAACACATCTAGTAAAACTGTTCCAACTCAGAAACCTAAAGAGAAAAAACCTAAAGAAAATATACAACGCCATCTGCAAAGCCAAGTTGCTCTACCCAGCTATCCCAATGAACCGTCAATCGAAAACAAGCGCAATGAAGCTTCAAAAAGTGCAAAATTCAGCGGTATACATAATAACCAACACAAGAAGGAGTGAGTGCAAAAGAATACGAGATCTTCATAACGAGATAGAACTCCCAACTACGAACGTGTCCTTACACAGAAGAGCAGTGAAGGTGTGAGACAAACTGGATCGTATAATGAACGACGACGAGAAAAGAGCGATCGATATTCCACATAACCACACAGTAAACAACTGCGGCAACTTTAGCAGCGGTAGACTCGATTCGAGGGAGAAACCGGACCAAAGATACACTGCAATGTGAGATTGCAGACTCAAAGCAGAAAACATACCAAGGAAATCCGCAACAAAAAGCAAACCAAGAAATGCAAAATACCGATGAACTACAGAGGCGCGAGAGACCCTTTAAGAATACAGAAGAATAATAAGGAAAAATAAAAAATAAGAACGAAAGAGATGGCTAGTCACCCAGAAACTAATTCTAACTCTTACTCATTCCTCTTCAACACTTTATTCTAACTACCCTATCCACTATACTACGACTATACACTTTTAATTCTACCTCTTTCAAGACGTAAGACGTCTGAATATTGACCGGTGAATATTCGACTGCGTAGCATTACCTTACTACCTTCTGAAGAGTGAATATTAAATAATCAGTGCTTAATTTACGGACTCTTGAGCCTCGCCATGTAAGAACGCGACTGTCCTGGGAGTCATTAGGATCCCAGTTGATTCTGCAAAGATTTAATATATCTTTTTCACTGCGAATGAAGAAATAAAATGAGAGCTTAAGCACCTCAATGCTCTCATCCACTGCCCTGCGTGGGAACCTGCTCGGATGAAGGCCATTCATTAATTTCGTCTTAACTATGTCGGCCACTTGGACTGGCATAATTAATAGCTTGCGTGGAAACTGGTTTGAGGACTAGCCCACAGCTTAAGCACAAGTCAGAAATTTTCTCGAATCTGGGGCGAAACTGCGATCCCGGACAGAGGAGAGATCCTCATCGCCCCGGGGACCCAGTCAAAATCATAAAGGGAAGTATATCCGTCTCTATGTAGTTGGATGCAGTTTTGGCGTATGTACCCGTGAGAGGGTGGCCAAAACTTAGCGGCCGCTATGCATCAAGTCCGACAAGCTCAACCCTCTGAGGTCCCCGCTCGAAACTCACCCCATCCATCATCACCCATCATCCCTCCACCATCCGAGTGGGGGACCAACAGGGAATTGGACGAGAGCGTTTTTCTCATTGATGCTCCGAACAAATTCTCGGCTCTGCCTCCCTTACCACTTCTGACATCACTTTTCTCACACAAAACACAATAATTACACATTTCTTACAGAGAGGAACATAAAATACAAGAAAGAAGAGAGAAGATGACCGCGACGATGGAGGCTCTCCCTAAGAGGGTCCCTCTAAGGACCATACCAGGAACAAAGGCACCGGAAAAAAATACATTCTGCCAAACCATATTCGCTAACCTGGGGATCGCGCTCATCAAGCTAATCGAGATCTCAAATGGTTCCATCGCGATATGCGGGGCAAACAAGGACATAGCCCGGCTCCTATCCGAAGAAGGAGCCGAAGTCCTAAAAACATTGAACCTAGAAGCCAAAATACCACCAGCAATCTCGGCCAACCGCAGCATCATCTGCTGAAAGGTAGAAAGCTGGGTAGGGGAAAACTCACCCGCCGAGATAAAGACAGAAATTGAAAAAAAACACACATGGGCTAAGGTCAGGGATGTCATAAAATTTCTCGACCATACCCATGTCTTCAAGGTGACATTTAAGACTACCGAAATGGTCCACAAGACGGCAACGGAGGGACTCCTCATTTTTAACATGAGGATCCCAGAATGCAACATAGAACATGAGAAATACCATAGCATCCAGATGTGTTTCGTGTGCTATAAGCTCGAAGCACACACCACCGCCAACTGCCCACAAAAAGGACAAACATGGTGCAGTGAAGGCGCCACTGAGGGTCACATATATGACTCATGCAACAGCACAGAAAAGAAAGTGCATGAATTGAAAGGGGCCCCATCGAACGATGGCCCTTAACTGCCTCCAAAGAAAGGACATCATTAAAAAATGGAAGAATAGGAAAGAAAGAAGAAAACGATTACCTACGCGAGCACAGTGAAGAAAAGTGAAGGGATGACCTCAGCAATGGCAACCCCTTCATAAATGGTCTTCACAAATAACCTAAGTGCTAAAATACTCATTTGCATTACGCATGCAAACGTGACAAACGCAGTAAAACCTGGATGCTACAACCAGGTTCTGAACGCACTCTTAAAAGCAAACAATTTACCTTCAATCATCGTGCCCGCTAACCCCGAATGCTCCAAGGCATTCAAGGATAGCGTTATCAATAACAACGCCAACTAAGAGAAAGCCACCGGTCTAAAGGAATTTATTGAAACTCCATCATCGGAGGAATCCGAAGAGGAAGACGATGAAGAAGAAGACGAAGAAAAAGACTAAGAAGAGGAAAAAACATCTTCGGATAGTGACGAGGGTCCATGCACTCGCACAAGAGCGACACAGAGTATGTCTAATACTCCTTGTCCTCCTCCGAAGAGTGAAAAGCCTGGACACTCCAAACCAGCCCCGCAGGCCAAAAAGAAAAAGAAGAACAAGAAGAAACATAGATAAATACATCTCACAATGGAACGGAACGCACTAAGAATTCTGGAAGTCAATACGAGCAGCTGGACGACGAAGCAAACTCTTTACGGAAATTTGTTCAGAGAAATTGATGCAGATGTCATCCTGATTTCTGAACATAGGATTGACACTCGTAGCTCCGAAATGAAGATCTGGAACTACGACATGTTAATCACAAATTAATCTCAAGAGCGGTACGACGGTGCCGCCATCGCCATCAAAACAGGGATCAAGTACAAGACAATAAGAAACCTCGAAGAATCCTATCTTGCAATAGAGGTCGAACTCGATATAGGAAAGCTAGTCATCGCCACCGGGTACCAGCCACCGAGACGATGATATTTGCCTATTCATTCTCTTTTTGGCCTAGTTGGCAGAAGAGCCCCCACCAAATTAATGGGAGATCTTAATGACAGATGTTGGGAATCCGGGTAGAGGACCTTCAATAGAAATGGAAGGTGCCTGGAAACTATGCTGGACCGAAATATGTTCCAGAGGATAGGCCCTGACTTCCCTACCTATATTCGAGGAAGAAGTGCCACAAAACCAGACATTTGTCTGGCTAATCGTCAGTTGCCATTCAACTACTACATAGAACCAGTCCAGGTACCATGTAGTGATCCTAAAGGGATCCTACTTACCATCAACATGAACCCTATACAAGTCCCAGCACCAGTCAGAAAAGACTACAGAAGAGCAGACTGGGCACGGTACGTGGATCTTCTCGAGGCCTACCGTCCACCAAATCTAGACGAGGCAATTCTCGAGGAGATAGACGAGGCACTCGACAACCTTAACAAACACCTTATAAACGCAGATAGGGCTTGCATCCCCAAAACCCAGTATAAAACCATTTCAACATACAGATGGACTGGGTATATGAAAGAAATATATAGAGAATTGAGAATACCTTACGAAATAAACATCAGAAATGCATCAGTTGACTCATTACAATGAAGTTAAGTAATCAAAGAAGAGCTCAACCAGTTTATCCTCGAACAACAACAGAGATGATGGGACGATGCGATTGAGAGCATCGATCGAGACACATCCCCCAAAGACTTTTGTAATAAAGTCAGAAGCCTCAGAGGATCATCTGGAAAAAAGAAGAAAATGGAAATCCAAAAAGAAGATGGATCCATTGAAACAGAAGATAAAAGCATCGAAGTAATATTCCGTCGTTATTGGGAAAAAAATCTTCAGTATACCCGAAAAAGAGAACGAAGATTTTGACATAGAGTTTGAAAATAACATCATAGACGAGCTTAACACGGAAATTCACAGAACGCATCCTCATCACCATGTGGATAGACTGCATGACGGAGACGCCGAGATCACCGAAGAAGAGATTCTTGGCGCACTCCGCTCATTCCGTATAAAGCCCCAAGCCAATCGGGGCTTACGAAGTTAATCTTCGAGAAAGGACCAGCCAGGTCATCGAAGGAATGAGACGAATATTTAACGCATGTCTGAATACGGGGTACTTTCCAGATGCTTAAAAAACGGCAAAGATGATCTTACCCGAGTACGGAAAGGACCGAACGTTGAGAGAGAGATACCGACCAATTTCACTTCTGGAATTTGGCGGGAAACTCTTTGAGAAGATCCTCAACCAAAGACTGGTGTCTCACCTGGAAGAGAACTCCCTCTACAACCCTTGCCAATACGGGTTTAGAAAGAAGCGAAGTACGGAAATGGCAATTAATGTCATTACGGAAAAGCTTGCCCAAGCCAAACAGGACAGGAGTTATGTGGATATTGTTTGTCGGGATGTGTCAAAGGCGTTTGATAAGGTGTGGCAGCGGGGTATGCAGTATAAGATCTTACGGCTGGGTCTAAGTGAAAACTTGGAAAGAACTCTCTGTGACTACGACATGGAGAGAGCGGCGTATGTCAGTTTAGGGTGCACGCACGGACCAAAGTTTCCACTCACTGTGGGCCTTCCGCAGGGGGGAGGGTCTGTCCCCCACCCTTTACTCGATATACACTGCGGATATCCCAGCCCCTGTGTATCCCTCTTCCCTCAATATTCAATACGACGATGATTTCAGTCAGATAATCATATCTCCATGGAGGAATGCACCGTGGCAAGCTCGCACGACAGGGATAGAAATTGAAAATCTAAACACCTACGAGGCTCAATGGAAAATTAGAACCAACCAGGAGAAATTCAAGGTTGTCGCCATTGGACGCTCCAGAACAGCAGACGTGAGAGTGGGGTATACTCGGTATCCCTACACAAATGAATGCAATGTACTCGGTATGAAAATTACTTCTAACGGGTACATGAAGCACGTCGAAGAACGAATTTTTTGAGCCTCGGCCGCTGTCAGAACTCTATACATGTTCAGAAATCTACGTGAAAGTAACAAGAAAAAGATCTACAATGCCTTTGTTATATCTATGTTGCTTTACCCCGCCTCCATCCCCTCTTGTGTCTCAAAAACACATAAGAGGCGACTACAAGTAGTGCAAAATAAATGCATGTACCTAAACACAGGTACACGCAGGCGAGAAAGAAGACGCCAAGAAGACCTGCACAGAGAGGCGGGGATAACTCTCATTAACAAAGTCATCAAAGAACGGACCCGAAAGATGCAGGATCTGGTTAATCGAGAGCTGAGTGAAGATATTACTCATATGATTAACCAGAACAGAAGAGCAGAATGTCACGCCAGATTCCCAAGCTCCGCTAACCGAGT
The DNA here is from genome assembly GCA_963969495.1 of Ceratothoa steindachneri. NCBI lineage: Eukaryota > Metazoa > Arthropoda > Malacostraca > Isopoda > Cymothoidae > Ceratothoa > Ceratothoa steindachneri. Next base: position 187,100,092 of record OZ018325.1, read on the forward strand.
GGCTGGCGGGGACGAAGTGCCGTTCTACGCATGATGAGATGTATAATCTAAGAATCTAAGAAACAACCGAATTAAGAATAAAAACTCACAACTATGACTAAACTCACCGATGAAGACAAAAGAAAAAATCAAGAAAGAAGAAAACTACCGAATACGACGAGGAAACTCAACCTGATTATGAATAAACAATAAAACTAATACACACACACACACACACATACAAAGAATACAAAACATAAAGCACACATTTAAAAGTTTGAAAAAACATAATCAAACAAGCAATGCACATCATACAACAAAGCTACACTAAAGTTAGTAAGACAAATGGCTTGAACACCATAATAAATAAAAATCTACGAAAACATTAAAAAATACACACTACAAAGATATAATAAAAGTGATAGGCCTGATCACCAGGCTCTTGCATCTCTTTGCACCCTACCACGCTTCTTTCTCTCTTCACCACTTGTATATTTTCTCTGTCTATCCATACACCCTATCGTACTTCCCTACACACACCCACACCTTTAACTTAATTGTAATTGTCTGAATATTTGTCGCTCCGATCTAGTTCTCTGGCAAAGGAGGCAAAGGAAAATACAAGTTTGAAAACGTGCTTCTTTTAACGGCGATGAACTCGGGGACGCCGCGGTGTCGGGAATATGGTTTCGGGCTGAAGTTGCACGTTAATTGCCGGTTTCTTCATTTGAATGATGACGGCTTCGGCCATCCGCAATCTTCTGCGATTTTGGAGTCTCAGGATGATGGAGGTGTCCTGATTCAGTTTTTCACGAGTTAGGGTAGTGCAATGAGATCAGGCGTGTTTTTTAATCGCGCCATCTGGAAGGTGAGCTGGTAGTCGCCTTGACAGGGTTGTGGAGGCTACGCTGATGTACTTTGAATTGCGGTGTTCACAGTCACCGACTTTGCACGAATATTCGTACACGATGTTAGTCTCCTGGAGTTCGCTCGTTGGAGGGAGACAGCTATTTTTCATGATGCCACTACTTGTTTTCTTGGTCTCGTAGTATATAATTAGATTAATATCCGCATAAGGGTCAGTTGGGGTCACGTTACGATGGAGAATGGCTTTGAGAGCCTTTTCGTCTTCACGGTAGCCGGTGTTCATATTGGCCTTGTAATAAAGGTCGATATTACTCTTCTTCGGAGTAGACCTGACACCAGGGCCAGCAGCCAAGTTTATTTTCTCTTTCATGATGGCGTCGATGGATTCTTGTGTGTAGTCAGACAATCTGAGCCTTCCAATTTTATATGTTTCTTGTAGCGCTTAGTTTTCCCTTAAAAAAATTCCCGCGCCATGATTATCCAATTTTCGTAATTCTTATGTTCGCGTAGAAATACTATATATAATGTAGCAATTTTTTAATAATTGCATTTCTGTTCATTCCCTGAAGATGAAAACATGGTCGAAAGACGTCTAGGAATAAAGAATGTTGTTTGCGGGTGTTTTTTTCTCGCCTCGAAGACCCCGTTAAAAAAAAACTTGTAAGAAATATTAAGAATATACAAGTTAAAATTAATAACGCTGCCACAGCTGTGGACTCCAATAGAACCTGCATATATATATATATATATATATATATATATATATATATATATATATATAGAGAGAGAGAGAGAGAGAGAGAGAGAGAGAGAGAGAGAAAGAGAGAGAGAGAGAGGGAGAGAGGGAGAGACCTGATATATAATAGATGCGTCTTGTCTCTCACTGGATAAAAACCTACACTTCGTTATTCAAAAGGCTTCTTGAATCGAATCAACCTTTTTTGGGAGTTGAAGATGGTAGCTCTGGCGATGAGCATCGTGATGATTTTAGCGAAGAGCGCTTAATGACACAGGTTAAAATCTAACTCCTTTATTAATTTTTTTATAACGGTTAAAATAGTTTGCCCCTATTTTTATTTTATTATATCTTCCATTTTCTCTCTTAAGCTTTAATGGTACACGTAATAATAATTTCCTTAGCCTTTTTCTGGGTTGGGTTACCAGTTTTTATTTCTTTGGGCCTTTAAAATATATCTATTATATATCACGTGTCATGTAATTTTCAATTAGCCCTTCGTAATATATTCTACCATGTTCAATCACTCCTAAGTATGGTCCTGCTCGTAGGTTGAAGTATGGTACCATAACATGATCAGTAGCATTCTCATCTTCAGAATTTTCGCACCCAACTAATTTTCTCATCATGTTAAATATGATAACATTTTCTATCTATTTGTTTATTGTCAACCATTTGCCTCTACTCTCGGCTTTACACCTTGCAGTGTCCAACCTGCGGAAAATTTCGATCCGGTCGAGCAAAAAGATCCCATAGGCATTACCCCAATAACCATGCTTGATCTCGTCTGTGAAATTATCTTAGGAAATTATTCGTTTGTCCTTTGAATTCCCAATTAATTTCTCTCTTTCATAGTACCAATCAACCTAGCGAAAAATGTATAAAAAGTTTGTCTATTAAAAAGAACTTTTGCTCCTCCACGTAGCCAAGTGGTTATTTTTTCTTTAAAGGAGAAAAAGATCCACAACGAAGGTAAAACAAAAAATATCCGTAAAATAAGAAGTTGGATATTGCGAACGAGTATCGCTACCCCCATATATATATATATATATATATATATATATATATATATATATATATATATATATATATATATATATATATATATCAGGGTTGTCGAAAAAACTAAAATTTGCCTCCCCCCTCCAAAGCAAACGGATTTTTTTCAAATCCGGGTTTTATTGTTGTTGTTTTTTTAAATCTCGTTAAAAAAAACAAACATTCCAAGCATTAGAATACCTTAAACAAAGAATAGCTATCTCTATTTTTATAATATTAAGAACACTCTCCAACATTGATTTTGCTACAGAAATGAGAAAGTAGTTTTCTATTAGAGATTTTACATAGATTACGAAAATGATCTTTATTTTTCATTAAATGACTTCAGTTTTTTATAATCTGCACATTTAATATTTTATTAATATTAGATTATTCAGTATATAGAGGTATGAAATATTGTTATTATTTTTATTTTATTTGACATAAAATACAAAGATAAGTGGAAACAAAAAAGCTTATTCATCAAAAGAAACTAATAAGTCCTTTTAATACATTTTAGAGTGTGGTATTATAAAAATATATTTAAAAAAATAATGAAGATTTAAGATTTTTTCAAAATTGCGAAAATCTATACAATAGTCATATATTTTTAGAATATTTAGGCTTCTTTTTCTGTACAACATCTTGTCTGTTTCTGTGAAGGGTCCAGCAGAAGTCAGCAAGCATTGCAGGACTCCATTTTCCTTTATAGCGAATTTCTATAGTAGCAATATCTTGGTGGAATCTTTCACCATCTTAATCGCTGAAGTCTGCTGGATTCTCTGGAAAGAAAGACAGATGGGAATGCAAAAAATACACCTTTAGTGACATACTACATCCCAACTAATTATAAGACCTAGTCAAATTCTAAACAATAATGTGGTAATTTTCTGATTTGTTCCTTCCAAGGAGACCATTACATACACCTTTGAAACTATGCCAGGCCTCAACTTCTGGCTTGCTCAATTTTGCCTCAAACTCTCCATCGGGCCGGATGCGAAGGTTTGATATCGCGGCCCTCCCGGAAGGGAAGTGGGGAAACGTGAGAGCATTACAGTGAAGTATAGGCCAAATAGCAGATCTAAGGTTGTGATATACCACAGCTGAAGCGCACTTCGTTGTTTTACCAAAAAGTATGGAAATTATATGCATAAAATTTAAAGTTATTACTTATATGTGATTACAATAAAGTGGTTCTAAACTTAATTAATTTTATATTTAAAAAAAATAATATTACAGTATACTACTTACTTTGTATGTCTACCAAAAAGAAACAGCAGTTAGTGGCTCTCGCCATACCATTAGAACACCAAATTGAAGGCTTTTTACTTTTCCTTTAGACTATTTTGATAAAGAATTAAAGCATGTCGTGCAATACGAGTATATATGTGGTGCCCATGGTTTATCTTGGTCGCTAATTTTACAGCCAAAATACAAATAATATAGTTTTTTCACTAGAGAACAAATTTTTCTTTGTTTTTTAAATGTTACTGAACCACATATGTAGCAGAATTTATCTGGGCTATTTTTACACTGTTTCTTGGCATTTTAATTAATGCTGTTGCTTTTATTAAAAAATTTATTTAGTTAAATAACCTGAAAGTAAGAAATAAAAGAATGAAAGTCGTTAAAATCTTTAAAATTTGACACAAATAGTAAGTGGCAACTTACAAAAAACTGGAGTCATTTCGATAAAAATGACTTCCATTTTTTAAATCTATACATAAAACTACATTAAAAAATGCTCTTCTAATCTTTGTATTCGACGAAAAGTTAAATTTTGTTAGAGAGCGTATTTAATTAGTTTAATGATTATATTAAAGTAAGAACAGATCACTGATCGAGAATTGTCGGTACCCATGATAGCAATAACCCGTAGGAGAGATGAATTAAGAGTCAGTTTCAGAGAAATAACCTTAATTTGATACATATTTTTTGAAATTATAAGCATAAATATGCATTTTGAATAATCGTAAGTATCGGTTATATATATATATATATATATATATATATATATATATATATATATATATATATATATATATATATATATATATATACAAAGAAGGAGCAACTACAGGATTTGCGGGTGATTATAATACTACCACAGGGCTATGCCATTTTTATTTTCTGTCTTTCAAATAAATTTGAAGACAGAAAGAAAGATGCAGAAACCTTGTGTAGCTGACTATAAATACATATAGTACAAGAGGAATAAGAATTGGACGCGAATGAGCAAATGAGACAAGAAACCGGAGTTTTTTTAAAGGCAAGAGAGAGGGACATTAGAAGAATCCAGAATCAAAGGTAGCAGAGGGCGGCACAGTGAAGGCGATCCTTTACCGAGAAGACAGAAAAAACTCCGGTTTCTTGTCTCATTTGCTCATTCGCGTCCAATTCTTCTTCCTCTTGTACTATATGTATTTATAGTCAGCTACACAAGGTTTCTGCATCTTTCTTTCTGTCTTCAAATTTATTTGAAAGACAGAAAATAAAAATTGCATAGCCGTGTGGTGGTTGTATAATCACCCGCAGATCCTGTAGTTGCTCCTTCTTTGTATGTGACATGGACAGTGAGCCTTTAAATTGTGAGCGGGTAAGAGGATGTGGTATAAAAATTCCTTGGAGGTTCCAAGCTTAGGGAGATACTGGGTTTGATGGGGTAACGCTTTGGGCGAAATATAGTTACTGTGCCTGGTAGCTTAGCAGTAAAGCATCTGACCGGCAATCAGCAGACCCGGGTTCGAGTCCCAGACAGGAATTTAAAACTTTTTTCCCCTGGCGTTATTTCTGTCTTCTCGGTAAAGGATCGCCTTCACTGTGCCGCCCTCTGCTCCCTTTGATTCTGGATTCTTCTAATTTCACTCTCTCTTGCCTTTAAAAAACACCCTCCGGTTTCTTGTCTCATTTGCTCATTTGCGTCCAATTCTTATTCCTCATATATATATATATATATATATATATATATATATATATATATATATATATATATATATATTAATGCAATACATATACTGGCTCCCATCTCTGTCTGCCACAGTAATTTTTGTGATTTCGCAATAATTCCAGTACCAAAAGCTATCTTATGCATAATTTGGCGCAGTTTCTAGTTTATAATACTGAACATTTTGGGAGAACAAGAAAAACTGGATTAATGGTTGTTTATTTTTCCAAGTAGAAATACAAGAAAAATGGATTGACCTTTAGCTTAGAGTGATTAAAGAGTCTTTGCTATCCTTAATTCTATAAGTCTAAAATTGTCAATAGATCTATTGTAGAGTTCCCCCGCCCCCCTTAGTCTTATTTTTTATGGCTTTTCTCCCATTCGAATGAGTTTGGTACGATAAAATAGCCGTGGTTAGTTTAAGTTAATGTAATACTATCCAACCCGACTTAAAGAAACCTAGGAAATTCATCTTTCTTGAAGAAAATGAAACTCGAAATACTGTGGCAGGAAGATCTTCAAGAGATCTTAGTTAACATCATCACCAACATTATCCTCATCACTTAATATGCCTCCCAGTGTTGAAATAAACCCTATTTTATCTTTCTGAATTTTTGTCCAGTTTTGTGCCATTTTATGTCAGCCTTTGATATATTCTGTTTCTTTCTTTCTTTTTCTGTTTAATGTGTAGTTTTAATGTACAAAAAGGTACACTTTTGGTATATTTTCCCTCTTCTATTTGGTCTTCCTTTGGGCCATCTTATATCAAGTTCTTTATGTTATAACTATGTATATCTTAAAGTTAGGTCTGTTCAAGCAGCCATCACGGATCCTGAATATTATCAGGCGTTTCTTGATCAAGTTGCGTTTTAGCTTGGGAATATGGATTGGATATGTACTTTCCTTTTCAGACAACTGAGCATTTTTCTTTCGAACATGATACTCGCCCTTCCAAATGTTTGCCAACCGAGATCAATCCTAAAATGAAATTCTCGGCCTTTTTTTATGTGATATCGTTATTTGTTGACATAGGTGTCGTTTCTCTACTATTTCATTTTGCTGATTGACAATTTTCACCTTCACCAAGACCTAGTAGAGTCAAAATATCTTTTTCACGGGGTTCATTTACAGATCAACTCTTTTTACTTCCAATTTAAAGCTCTTGAGAGAGTGGATTTCTTTGAGGTTGTCACTTATCAGCACAATATCACTTGGAAATCTCAGGTGGTTTAATTTTTTTTTTTTTACATTTATATTGATACCTTATTCCGGCATTTTAACTTTAGGAGTATTTATTTTCAAGGCAGAAGTGAGCAATATTAGGGAGATAGTTTCTCTTCTCCTCACATCCTCACTATTTACAAAAAATTACCTGGTCTTTGTGGACTCTTGTGATATGGAGTAATTTGGGGGTTATTGATGAGTTGTGTTTTTTCTTGAATAATATCCTTTTTAATTATTCTTATAGGCACCGGATATAACCTGATCATGTCTTCTGGTTGTCTCATTGACCTATGGTTTATGGTACTAGCAGATCTTATATAGTCTATGGGAGTTACCCTAAAGCACCTTGAAAGAGAGGTAAACAATAACCGAACGGATCGATTTTATCGTAAGAAGAAATAACGCACGGAAGGGGCATAGGAACCGCCCTACCCTAAGGGGCTCATCTTGCCCCAGATCGACCGACGGAGAAAGCCGAGGACACTAGAGAGTAGGTATTTTTAGTCGCGTGGTCTTAATCGATAAGTTACTATGTCGGTTCGTAGGTCGGTCGGTGAGATGGTAACCGGTTTACTTTTCAATGAGTTTTTTGGCAATAATATCGTAACTATTTAGCCGATTCTAACGAAATTTAAAACCCTTATGTTGTTTTATATTATTTTTCAAATGAAATAACTACCAAGGTCCCCTTGAGGTGAGTCTGGGAATTATTGAAAGAAAACTAACTATTGGTCGGATTGGTCCACTTGTTGAAAGTTTTGAAGGTCATATGGTCATAAGATCATAATTCAGAATATTTGAGAGCACGCGACTTAGGTCTGTTGACCTTTGATTTTTACTTATTTTGGGTATCCATATAAAAATAGGTAAATAATGATTATATTCGTATATTTTTGTTATATATCATTAATTATAATTTATAGGAAATAATAAGACTTATGCAATTTTTTAACTCTTTTGGGGGGGCGGGGATGGGGGTGCTCTAGCTTTGTAGCCTATCAGTCTCTATGGCAGCCTATCAGTCTCTATGGCAGAGCAACCGCTCGTGGCTTAGATTATCTACGCTCTCATGTTCATCGATTTACAAAGTTTTTTAATTGGGAATTCAGTCTAGTTTGTCTGTAATTACCTCGGGTTCAATTACCCATTATCATAAATGATATGATAATAGATCATAATGGACGGGGCCTAGATCATAATGGACGGGACCTAGATCCTAATGGACGGGGCCTAGATCATAATGGACGGGGCCTAGTTCATAATGGACAGGGCCTAGATCATAATGGACGGGGCCTAGTTCATAATGGACAGGGCCTAGATCATAATGGACGGGGCCTAGATCATAATGGACGGGGCCTAGATCATAATGGACGACGCCTAGATCATAATGGACGGGGCTTAGATCATACTCGACGGGGCCTAGATCATAATGGACGGGACCTAGATCCTAATGGACGGGGCCTAGATCATAATGGACGGGGCCTAGTTCATAATGGACAGGGCCTAGATCATAATGGACGGGGCCTAGTTCATAATGGACAGGGCCTAGATCATAATGGACGGGGCCTAGATCATAATGGACGGGGCCTAGATCATAATGGACGACGCCTAGATCATAATGGACGGGGCTTAGATCATACTCGACGGAGCCAAATACTTATTCGCAAGATTCCTGTTAATAAATACTAATAAAGAATTTTCGTATTTAATTCTTAACTTCTTTAAAAGACCAATTTGACAATCTGTCTTTGTCTTCTTTGTCGGGTTTTATACATCACGTCTTATGAAAATATCTTTTGGCATTTAACATTTTATGCCCTTTGACGCGCTAGGAAAGACAGAGAGAGATAAGGAGGTGGAGACGTATAGATAAGCATCCCCAGGCAATTATGAGGTTAAGTTTGGTTAGATAATATTATGCAACCTAACTCAGGTCATAAGAATGATATTCAATTTAATCACTTAGATATAACTTAGGTTAGGTTAGGTGAGTTTAGGTTCTTTTGTTACCGTTCCTTAAAGATTTAATGTGTTTGTAGAGCGAACACAAAAGGAGTACCGATAAATGTGTCTAGGGTAACAAAGAATGGAGTCACAGACTCTGGTTTACTGCGGGTATCACTTCAAATATACAAATTTAGAACTTAATCAAAATCATAGAATCACCAGAGGAAAAAGATAACTAGGCAAACACTATACTTACAAAAGCAGGAGGCCAGGAATACTTTCATTGACTCTGTATATATTTAAGTTATAAGAATGAAAATACTACAAAGATTTCGTGAAAAAACGAAGTTTAAGTTTGTTCAAAATAGAGATTAGGTTTCTTTTATGTAAATAAACCACTCTAACTTCACTATTTATTAAACAACGCAATCGACTTGTCTGGTGTGTATTTTATTCAGAAACCCGCGATGTGGCCAGCTCAGGAATGAGGAGATGGCGTTTCTCTCTCTGCTTCTTGGCTGAGATTATTCTCATACGTTTATAAGAAACCTTCCCAGAGCCACTATTCCGGATTGATCAGATTTGCTATTGCAATATTTGTCCCCCTTAACTATTTCTCTATTAGTTTTTTCTGTTTTTTTTTTCTCCTTTTCATTCGTCTCACAAACCCCTTCAGCATTTTTAGTCACCTGGGTGGAAATGCTCTCGTTAGTTGCACCAAATTCTCTTTTTTCTCTTTTTTTCCATTATTTTAGGTTAATAAAATTGGTTACTGTAGTCATTGCCATTCTTAAAGGGTTTTACTATTCATTATTGTCAGTTATTTCGATTTATTTGTTTACTTTATTGGCCTGTTATGCCCCATTCATTCTCTCCTTTCTTCAAAAAATAGATATCTAAGATAGCTAAGGAGCCGGCCTCACCGAGCCATTTTCAATAGAATTTTTCAACATGGAAAAAAAGATTAATGACTGCATTTTAAAGGAGCAATTATTAATTTTCATTTTCTGGGGACAATTAATAATTATTCTTGAGGAACGATTATTTACACCCTATTTTTGGATTTATTATTAATATCCTATTTAAGGGGATGTAATATTATAAGGAGATACATTATTATTTTGTGGATAGATTATAATCAATCCGCTATTTGGGGATTCATTATTAATTTTCTACTTTGGGACATGCATCAATGTCTCTATTTTAGTGTCCCTTTATTATTAGGGGACAAATTATTATTTTGAGGATCGAATATTAACACGGGGATTCATTATTAACTTCCTATTTGGAGGCATACATTATTAACTCCCTTGTAGGAGAATAGCATAATGCACCCACATTTCCCCACCTCCCTTCCGGGTGGGCCGGTTATCAAACCTTCCCCTTCCGGCCCGATATCAGATGGTCTCCCTCTGGAAGAACCCAGCGACCATTTTAGCTAACTACCGCGTTCCTTCCTCGACTGGTTATCGATAGATGGGAGCCAATCTTGGCTTCCAGTGGCTCCTGCAAGTTTGCAAAGGACGAAATGGAGGAGATAATCAAGCCTATCTCATCCGAAGGAGGGTACTTGATATTAAATCTATTTCCGGAACCATGTGAACCTCTCCCGAGTTTCGAGTATAAAAGATGAATTTTTTTAACCCTCGGTAGTAGAGCTTGCACAGCGTCTGGCGGGGCAGGGATTGCCATCTATCTCGGTGTTGTGGTAAATCGTCGAAGCACCAAGTCTTAAGGGAGGAGATTGGTCCCAGTTAGGAAGGCTCCTAAATCCGTTGGTCTGCAAGTCAGTGCGGACCCAGGCTCGTACTCACTTTTTCAGAGCCGAAGCGACAAACGGCCTCATTCTGGTTCCCTAAGCGAGAAAACTACATCTAGGCTTTTCTCCGTGACCTTACGCGTCGATAGGTCACTTCTCCTCCCCTCACAGAGGCACCGAAGATTCCTCGGAGTTCACGAGCGTAGGGCATCCTTTAACAAGAAGCTCCCGTCACCGCCTTCTTCAAGCACAATCGTGACGGAATTGTGGGATCATGTGGGTCACGGGAGAACCTACCTCATCGTCTCCACCCCGTATCTCACTACCTTCACTCACGAGCGCCACCAGAACATCAGGTTCCAAGGTAGCCCTTCCCTTTCACATTCCCCAACCCCACCGCGCAGCTTGCCAATATTACAAGTGTATAGGGATTTACAAACTTAGTGAGATATCCGAGATTCACTTATTGATTTATCTCTCAAAGCACATTATTTATATATATATATATATTTATATATATATATATATATATATATATATATATATATATATATATATATATATATATATATATTCTTGTTTAGTGTTCATTAACACTTTATTTTGATATTGTTGTGTATCTAAATTCTTCCTTTTGGTCGCTTGCTGGCAAAGTTCATTCCAGTCCCTCCATAGCCAACCTCTAAGCACTCTGAGTCAATACACCCATTCAGGGCACGGTCCGAACGAAGTATAAGGAGTAGTACGACGACTCCTCTGCATTCGAAATAATAGGATATATATATATATATATATATATATATATATATATATATATATATATATATATATATATATCTATCTAAGAATCGGGAAAAACTCCAACCACCCCTCGGCCTATTCCTCGACATCCCTATTTGGGGATTTCATTATCAATTCCTTATTTTTGAATATCGATTATTTATGCCCTATTTGATGATCCATTAATTATTTGCTATTTAGTTTAAACCATTATTAATTGCCTATCTTTTAAAATCGATTATTTACACCTTAATTTGGCGTTTCCTTTATTAACTCCTAATTTGTGGGGATCCATTTTTAACTCTATTCTCAGGCACGATTATTAAGACTTATTTGAGAGAACCATTATTAACTCTCTATTTTGAGGAATGATTATTAAAACACTATTTGGAGATTTATTATTGACTCTTTACTTTGGAGATCCATTATTAACTTCCTATCTCTAATCATCTAGTAATTTTTCCCCGAACACTCCTGTTTGCCACCCCAAATCTTGTATCTCTGTATCCCTTTTTAAGTTTTTGTCCATTTAAATTCATTATTTTTTCTCACTTTTGTCCTCCTCTTCCTTCTTTGATCAATGATTACGTTGACTAATTTTCTCCATCGAGAAATGAGAAAATTACTTCTTTAAGTAACAGCTTTTGTATACAAACTTTTTCGGATGTTTCGATTGTATTTTCCGAGCCCTAATATTATAGCTTGTTGTGGATCTTTTCTTTTATTTTTTTATTCTTCTATCCTTTTCTTTTATCAGGTTTCTTCTTATCTATTCTAAATATACCTCTGCCACAGACACAGCATGTTTCAAGATAGCACACTAACCCAGGAACCTTCTCACAAACATCACGCAACAGATAATCGATGGCTTCAACCAGCACCTATCACCCTCACGTACAATATTTGGTGCAATAGACATAAAAAAAACTTTAGACACAGAACCAAAACACATTGTAGCACATAAAATCCTGGACACCAACCTTCTTCCCCCCCGTAAGGACAAAAAGTGGAAAATAACTTCATCTTTTGGCAGACCGGCCAAAGTCACCGAACGAACACTTAAATCATACACCTGAACACTCGAAAATGACATTCACAAGGAGCCATTCTCTCACACTTACTATTTTAAACTATTCACACATGATATTCCTAAACCACAAACCGCATTATTCAACACCTACAACCTCTACAGACGACATCTCAGTCACAGCACATTAGTCTTCAATCCTAACAATAAGCAGGGCACTCCAACAACATATATGTACACTAGAACACTAGTTCACCCAAAACCGCATGGCCGCCTTAGCCAACAAATCAAAGGTAACGCTTCTCACACACAACTACAACGAATCGAACAGACATCCCCAAATTATACTTAAGAAACAAAATCCTCCACCCTTTCTAAGACTCACACTAGACGCCCACATGACATTCAACACACATACAACAAACATTATAAACAAGGCAACAAAGAATATCAACACCTTCAAAGCACTGGTGTACATTACATCTAGGCGGCAGGAAACGGCATCTCACCACTCTATATAAAAAATCATCCATACCACCATCAACTACTGTGAGGAAACAAACACGTGATGGGAGAAATAACGTCGCTTTTAAGCATTGCCTCCGCGTGATGGGACTCGTGCAGCTTACAAACAATTTTCAAAGCTCAAAAGCGCGAGAAAGTATAGGAATGAGTTCATGGAATGCAGCCCTTATCAAGGTGAGTATTTACACAAGACGACAAGTCTCCCCTCCCCCTTCCTCTTCCAGCCACGCTGGGAGCGGCTGAGACAATCGCCACCTGGGCCACGTTCGCCATGATTCAAACGATGGGCGATAGTCCCCTCCTCTTCTATGGGGTAAGCTCCCTCACTTCTGGTGTCCATATCTACCCACGTGAGGAGGAATGAGCAGATTGGTGTGAGAGAAGCTCACGAGTGCAGACGATCTTAATCCTCCTCGATTCGGGTTATCATACGGCGAAGGCAAGGAAACGTTGTGGGAGAAACCAAGCATCTCTCCTCGGATAAAACAAATATCCACCCTCTAGAACTAGCTAAGAACTCTTCTCCCAGTAAGAATACCCGTCCGACTCCGCTCATCGACGCCATCTTCAAAAAAGAACCAAGTCTTATCCCAAAAGGCTTCACTGAAGATTAATCTTAGCGTAATACCCTCTTGATTACGCATAGCCGACCAAACAAACCGTTTGACGTCTCGGAGAAACTCGCCCTCCGTTTTCTTCAAAGGAATTTTCACCAAAAGAATTCCCAACCTTCCTTCTCGAAGACTCTGCTCCATCCCCCCTTCCCCTCGTCATCTCAAAAGAATATTTCACTACAAGCAAGTTGACTTTGGACCCCACCTAAGTGACTCAACCAACATCTCACCGCTTCGCCGAAAACGACCATCGTCTCCCCCAACCCCTCCATTTGTGTATAAGGTATCGTAACGAATATTTTAGCTTCCCCAAATTTATAATTTTGGTCTACCCCATTTTATTGCATTTTAGAATACCTATTATTCTTAATAACCCGTTGGCCACTGAAACTATTTGTCTTATATGTCTGTGTATTGTTGTATCATATTAACTTTAATTATTAATATTTATTAAAGTCTATTTTTGCCAACTCCTTTACCTTCTGACCCTCGAGCTCATCATAGCCGTATAACAACAGCCTGTAACTAAGTAAGATTTGGAACTCTCAGCCAATACCAAGATTTAATGTAGCATCTATTGGACTAGCCTTCCCTTACGAGGATCTGACCTTGTAACCGGACCTCGGCCTACCCAAACCTATTAAAAGGAAACCCTCGCGCACTCTAAAATCAAATATAATAGATGTATGTATGATGTATAGAGCTATACCACGAAAACGATCTACACAGCACTAAAATAACACCCAACCTCAGCCAAATCTTACGCGAACAAAATCCAAATCACACACAACAATGCACTCAGAACAATCACAAGATGTACATGCAACACACCCACCCCACACCTACACACTGGAACAAAAATACTCTGAATCAAACTTGGGCTAGACATAATTGGAATCCCTAAATTCAGCAGAGCATTCACCCGTCCCCAACCAAACCACTATCTGAAAGCAACCCCCCCTTCCCCAACCAGATTCAAGAAAAAAAGCCCCAGCATACTAATTCCATCATGTATACATTAAAACCCTCCCTCACCAACAAACTCCAACTTAATCCATCGGATTCACACTACTTTCCTTCAAAGCTACTTGAATCACTCTGCCACCAAACAACATCCTAATTTAAGAATCACAGAAATCACTACATAGAACACAAAATAATCCATCTTAACTCTTTTCAAGCCAATCCACTATACGAAACAATACAACCACAGAATCAACTCTGCCCCGACACCAATTTGGACCAGGTGCAACCAAAGCACAACCAAAATCAAACACCTAATTATAGACTCCCCAAACCTCCCTCAAACACGCACAACACAATATATCCTCTCTTACGGACCTGTAGCCCATACCCAGGGACCGCGATGGCCTTCCTAGGGGCTTCCAAACTCGTAGAAGTGAGGTTGTGGGGCCGGAAACTAAGTTAGTCTTCCTCTTTGCTCCCCTTCTGTGTTGAAAGAACCTGTATTCATTGGAGTACGAGATATTCTTTTTTACTTTCCCTCTGCAAGGGGGGTGCATGGTCCGGTTGCAAATAGGAATGCGTCCAAAAGAGTTACCTCACCCTTTGTTTGCCCTCCTACCCTTAAATTATTCGGGTTATGTGCCTTTCACATATTTTCATCCCCCAATTACTTTGCTTCTTTTATTAACATAATTCATTTCAAATACTTTTTTATCTTTTGATGTTTTTCATTTTTTCGATAAAATAGAATGCAAATTCACTTTTATTTTCCTAATTAAACAAAATTGCTTTATTTACTCGCTGATATTGTTCATTTCCTATCCAGGTGAGTAGATTGAGCGACACTAAAGGCTGCATTACTGCACTTATCTCGTTTATATACTTGATAAACATTATAGGTTATACAATTTAAAGAGCAAATATAGTTTACACAAATCAGTATCTCGGCTTTGTTCTAGTTCTAATCTAAATAAAATTAGATGTCATGTATGTAATTGACATTGCACGATCACTACGGAAGATTAGAACCCTTTGCGCATCGCCAAATGTACTGAGGTGGACGAAAGTTTTAGAGACGATTGGCTAATTGGGCCACCAGCCAGTGATATACAGCCATAATCCTCCAGATACAAATGAACTCAATCGTGGCTAATTCTTGGTCAGTATGAACGAAAATGGTCTTTAAAATGATTGATTAGTTCTAATTTCAAGGATAAGGTACTCTTTTAGTACGAGTATATAAGGTATATATGCATTTGTATAACAGACACCAGACTTACCAGGCTTACTCAACTTCAGTGTTATTTTAGCTGTCGAACGAGGTCAGATCACTTCTACAATATTTGTGGTGAAGCAATATTTTAATAGAAGAAGCGCAGTATAACTTCTATGGTTGGCAAAGCCTACGACCTATATTTCGGAGTCAAAATTGGCGATCATAACAAGAAGTGTGTTCGTCATTGGTATTATTCTGCAAGATTAGTACGATGAGTCTTTGCTAATGGTTGAGGTGTGATTTAGAGGAATAAATGGGATCCAAATATGTGTTTTGTGACATTAATGGCCAAGGACTAGATCTTCTTTCTTTTTCATCATGTCAGTCAAGTGAGGATGATTCTGGCACATTGGGAACTTGTAGTTATTATCACTATAGAATTTAAAGAATAGCTGGTGGAACGTTTGAATACTGTACAGTCTGCGTTTCCTTTTTTGAGAAACCATTCCAAATTGGAGGCATTATAAAAAAGTAGCAATTGTTACTATGAGTTTTTTGATTCTCTCCAAGTGCCTGGCAAAGCAAAGGGCATACAATTGTATATCATTTGCTCTGCCAAATTTGGTACCATTGGTAGAAAAATAAAGTTCTATCTCACACCACCGAAAAGGCTAGTCAACGAGATTTCTTGATTACTTTTCTGAACATGAATGAATATATCGGATTTTTGAAGCTTTATTTAACAGGAAATAATTATTTATGGATACGTAAAGCTTAACTTAATTATCACAAAGGTTAAACATATTTAAACGCAATACGAGATTATTGAATTAGTGAAAATGTGTTTCATTGTTATCATTATTTCCTCGAAAGCAGGGCAGGGCTAAGCAAGGTGGTAGCGCTTAAGTGAGAGACTTTCGTCTCCAATTGATTCAGAAAGTTATTGTGGTCTCTCCAGAGAACTTATTCGAAACGATGTTTAGTTCCGAATGCCCGCGTTAGTTAGACTTTAGTTTAAAGGTAGTTTGAGAGTTTGAGAGATGTTTGATGGTTCCGAAATGGATAGAAGATCACGAGTTTGAAGGACCGAAGGTTAAATGAATTGAGGCGAGAGAGGGAGCCAAAAGAGAGAGAAACAGAACTCGGGCGAGGACCTACTAACGAGTTGGAGTCGTCCAAGGTGCCGCACACTTCCCAAGTTTTGTACGACCGATTCCAAGAGTTTGAGAGTTTTGAGTTTGGTTCTTTCTTCAAACTTCAGAACGGTCCCGCTCAGAGTCCAAGAGTTTCCGAGGAGTTTCAAAGAGTTGTTTCTTAATCCAGCTTCTGATTTAGAGTGGTCGTTTGTCACTCCTGCAAGAGCGTTTTCAATGAACCGGGAAGGGAGTAGTTGGGGGATGATTAAGGGTGATAACACGAGGAAGGCCGGCATGCGAGGTCTGAAACGCATAACTCCCTGTGCCCGCAATAAACCAATAAACCACCGAGGGGGCGAATGGCGGTAGGGATAGGCGTCTCGTCTCGATGCCAAAGATGCCCGAATGCCCTTTCCCAATTGTATAACCATAAAACATTTGGTCTTTGATAGCCTAGAGAATAGCCCTGAAACCATCCAAGCTATTCTCCTTTGACTTACATGCGTTCATGCCAGCTCACACAGACACATGTGCAAAACGGTTTAATAGGCTGTAATCTTAACAACATCGACCTCCTCCGATTTTAGGAGGCTAGTCTTTACTAGTTAATAACGGGCTTTAGGGTAAACAAAAAACTCAAATTGATAGTTTTTTGAAAAGTTAAATGCCTTCCAAGACGAGTTAAATCCTATATTCTCTCGTTATTTGTAGGAAGGGATGAGATGACTTGAAAATTTGAGAATAAGGGGTTAAAGTTTGATAAGAAGAATGGTATCTTGTAAAGATAGGTATCCCGAGGTTTTTTTTACCCTTATATAGCCTAACCTAAATTAACCTAACAAAAACTGGCCTACTTTATTCTAGGTTAGCTTGGGTTAGGTTAGGTTAGGTTAGGTTAGGTTAGGTAAAGTTAGGTTTAGTTCGGTTAGGTTATATTAGGGTCGAAAAACCCTTGATGTGACTCATCTTTACAAGATCCAAAAAATGAATTTGAAACGTGTCTGCAGTCTACAAGGAATTTAATTGGTTTGGCAGTACGTGTAATGGAACCAAAGTTTCCTGCAACGCAAATTATATGACAGTACAAGATTACATCATTACAAAACAGGGACTCTAAGCACTTAATTTATTCCTGTAAATAGCATAAATTAACTTACCGTTAAATTATAAACACTTTACATATATTATACTTAGGGGCATATAATTTAATTGGAAAAGGTTATATGAAAGTAGTAAAGAAAACAGACGCCATGGTTCCTTTCCTTTTGGCCCGAAAAAATGTGCCCACCAATATACCCATGTACCTTTCCAATGATAGCTCTTGTATTTCTACTTTTGAAAATGCGTAAATGACTAAGAGAACGCTACCCAACCCCCATCTGGGGGTAAGGGGGCAGATCGAGGGAACACCCCCCATGATCCACGCTTTTAAAACTTGCTTCCATCACTCAACTCCATTTGTGGCGGGAGGCGAAAACGCTGGCGCGATGACAGTTGTCAACTGACTTCTCGTCTAAATTTTCAAGAACCGAATTCCCAAACACTCACTGCAAGTTGTTACACAGAAAAGGGATACACAGACACGTGAAAAGTAGACAGACAAAGAGTGGCAGATATACGGAAGAAGGGCAGATAGGAAAGCGAGGGGAGGGAAAATCTACAGGACGAAAATATGTTCTAACAAATGCTGGAAAAGCCACAAAAAACGCTCGTACAGAATTAGTTGCACGTCTAATGGTAGCAAACGTCTGCTACCAAAATGCACTAGCATTAGGTTTGTAATTGATCGCGATGGGCGCTATTTCATTACAACGATGGAGTTTCAAGGTATAACTAAAATTAAGAGATCCTATACTCATGATAGTTATAGAGGTCAAAGAACAAAATAGATTTGAGATGTGAGGTTCTGTCATATAGTGATATTTAGGTTAGAAACTGCGGCTTCAAGCAAGGGCATCGTTAGCTGTAGATAGAGAGCCCAAGATTACCAAGGCGAGAATCTTCTGCAGTAACGTGTTCTACTCTCGATGTTTTTTTATAGTGTGCGGGAAAGGTTTTATTATATAATTGTAAAAAAAAACACTGCGTACATAAGTGTACGCATAAATACTCCGACACAAGCTGCGTGCCCCTCCCGTATTTCTAAATGCACCTCTCGCCTCGAATTCTCTGTTGCCTTTTCTCGAGCCATCGTAAACTCCGAGATGGCTCGAAGGTGTGAAAGACATACTATCTGGCCACAGATAAAAAAGGCCTTTCGTGCGGCGATACGGATTTCACGAGAATTCGGTGCTCTCTCTTGATTTCTGCTCGCCAGGGAAATAAAAGGAAAACTTCTCCCCGGATTCAGGCAGAAGATCTTGGACCTACGTTGAGTGTGTGTGAAGCTCTATCCACATAAGTAACAGTTCGCCCGCTGCAAGGAAGGAACTTCTCGGGGAATTGGTTGTTTCCCTTCAGAGTCTGAAGTTACATAGGACCTCCCTCTGCGGGTTACCCTAGACGTAGCTAGGTAATCGATTTGGCTACCCACTCCAGGAGCCGAATAATCGGACAGGCACTTCGAGGAAGAAGTCTGATTTGAGCCACAGTTTGGCTCACCTTCGTGATCTGGCATAGGATCATTATATCACAGGTCTAGGATTACCTTCTCATTCGGTAACCTCGGACGGCCAGACTAAGTGCGATCATCGTCACCAGAAGAAGATCTCCACCGTCATTCTCCAAAAGACTTACGAACTCAAAGGTATCGTTAATTGAACTATCTCCCCCCTAACTTCACCAGTTTATTTGTGAACTAGAATTCCCATCCCGAGCCCATAACCTCGAGTATTAGAAGTGCTTACTTAATTCAGTGTTTAATTCAATAATACTATTCCATTCATGCTGCCGGGTGTCATTAAGACGCAAGTGAGTAATTTTTAAGTAATCCCTACGACATTTTGGAAGACTTACTTATTTAGCGCAAGATTAATTCTATTTATATTTATATACGCTGTTGCTTATTTCAAATTCATGTACATTAAAGATTATTTTTGTATCTGTGTGTTTAACTATTTTGGACGATCCTTTGGCAATTATTAAGCAATCCATTCGGCCTAAATCTCAATATTAGACCGATCCATTCATGATTGTCTTTTACTGAGTCGGGACACACTCAGGGGATCATCATCTTAGTTTTGATCAAAATATACGCACCGGGGTTATTCTTATTCACCGGAAGTGGCTAAGGTAGGTGTATTGGCTACGCTTCACCTCCGCTTCACCTCCGCTTCACCTCAGTGCGGTAATAAAATATATGTCCAGGAAGTGGGACTGGGATTACCCACTCACTAAACCTCGACAATAGTATTCCTTTCTGATTAAAATTCAAATTTCGAATTCTCTTTAACTATCATTACATTTGTGGTGCAGTTAGTGTAAAGCAATAAATAACATTACCCAGTGGGCGATTTTATGCATTGCTTTCCACTAACCGCACCAATTGTTATTATATCTACCATCTGTTAAAAATTTTTGAGCATATACACCCACGGAAATAATTAGAAACTTTCCATTTTTCTAAAACACTAAAGTCTAAGGTATACGAATGTCATTTGAAGCCCACTAGAAAGATGTCCTGAAGCCGGACTAAAAATAGAATCGTATCAGCGCGATTCAATGGTGTCTCGTTATAAGAAAAGGTCCATTAATGCCATAGACGCATATTAAATCTTATAATTAAATGTCAGTGAAGGTGAAGAGTATTATTTCCTTTTCCAAGTTTTTTTAAGTTCAGAAATATGCTAAGTGGGTTTTTCATTTAAATTGCACGATAAAGAATTATCTATATTAGCATTTATTTTTATTTTAGTGATAATTAAACTACATTTAAAATAGAGTCGTATCAGCGCGATTCAATGGTGTCTCGTTATAAGAAAAGGTCCATTAATGCCATAGACGCATATTAAATCTTATAATTAAATGTCAGTGAAGGTGAAGAGTATGATTTCTCTTTCCAAGATTTTTTAAGTTCAGAAATTTGCTAAGTGGATTTTGCATTTAAATTTCACGATAAAGAATTATCTGTATTAGCATTTATTTTTCTTTTAGTGATAATTAAACTACATTTAATATTTAGAATAAATTTGATGGGTCATTAAAATTCTTGATAGGAAACGAGTGCTCTCTTTATCCCAATTGAAGTCACAGTCCCGATCCCTATTGGATAACCTCAAATTCAAGACATTTGAGCATTTTGTACAAACGTGTTTTTAAAAGTTAATTATCCGCATTTTCAAATTTAAATATTCAGGGTTATTACACTCCTTGCAATTTTGCTCTTTTATTGTAATAATTTCTTTTAATTTCATCTGGTTAAATAATTTCATAGCCATTATTTCTTTTTAAGCACACATTCATTTATTCACCTGTTCAATAGAAAGGGCCTAAAACATTTATAATAGCTTGAATTATATATATTTATTTTATAGTATACCTAATGTCCCAAAATTGAGTGCATATTTTGATGAAATTGAAAACTTTTATGAAAAATTCTTGTTGAATTATGTTCATTATGTTCAAATTGTGCTCTGTACAAAATTGTAGTGCTCCATGTCCAGGGTGTCCAAAAATTTTAATTTGTTTTTCAATCCTTTTCAGACCTCTTTAATAAGGAATACAGAAGAGCGGATTTTTGTTGTGATAGCATGTATCAGAGGAGCGGAATTTAATTAACTACCAGAAAAGTTCAAAAGAAAGTAGAAAACCTGGACCTACAGAAAACGCGATCCGTTCACTTGTAAACAAATTTAAAAGAACCCGATCCGTACATGAGAAAAGGAAGAGGACGGAAAAAGATTAACCCCAACAAAACAACGAATTTGACGATTGTTTGAAAATGAACCAAGAACTTCGGTGAGAAAGGCCAGTCAGAGACTTGATATGCCCAAGACAACAATGCACAAACTCTTGCGTTCAACACTTACGAATAAGCTTTATCACATTCAATTACTGCACTCCCTTAATGAAGAAGATTATCCAAATCGAGCAGCAAGGTGCGCAGAATTTGTGAGTCAATTGAAAATGAAAACCTATTAAATAACATTTTATTTAGTGATGAAGCGACTTTCCACACATGTGGTAAAGATTATCGACACAATTTTCGTATCTGGGCAAATGAAAGACTATGTGGTTTCATGGAAAGGAAAAGAGACTCTCTAAAAGATAACGTGTGGCTTGCAATAACCAAATTAAAAATCTATGGCCCAATCTTATTTCATGAAGCATCCTTGACAGGCAACATCTACCTTGATATGGTGCACCATGTAATTATGCTCTAATTGTCCAAGATTACTCGAACAGTCGCTTTCCAAATCGATGGATTGGACGTGGAATACCTTCGCCTCCGCGTTCTACAGATTTAACTCTCCTGGATTTTTTTGTGTGGAGTTTTATCAAAGCAAAAGTTATCAGTAAAAAGTTAGTAATTTTTACTGAACTTAAAAAACACATACTTTCAGCAGTGCTGGGCATAACTCTCGAAATGCTCCACAATGTCTTTCGCAAAGCTAAAGATCGATTTGAAATATGCAGAGATACGGACGAAACACATGTTGAATAATTTGAATAAAGTATTTCTTTTCTTTTGTTTTTAATTAATTTTTTTCCTTTTTGTGATCATAATTGAGCCGGAAAAATAAACATCAATTTATTTTCTTTTGACTATTCATTAAGAATTGATTATGAAAAGGATTAAAAAAGAAATTAAAATTTTGGGACACCCTGTATATGGACCACAACAATTTTATGAAGAGCACAATTTGAAGTGATGACCATAATTCAACAAAACTTTTCATAAAAGATTTAAATGTCATCAAAATACGCACTCAATTTTGGGACACCCGGTATATAATAGGGGATATATATATGAATATTGAATTTTCATTTAACATTCTTTGTTGATTTCGAAAGTGACTTGGAGTCTCATTTATTAACTACAGCACAAGGGTCACCTAAAAAGTTTAATGATGATAATCTGGTGTGAACGTCGTTTATACTGTTTTAAATACTTAAGTGCAATATCTTACAAGACAAGACGTCAGTCTAAATTATCAGTATGTAATATGAGACCTATGGAATTTGTAGTCAACGTGTTGCTATCTGGATTAAAACAACCTAAGTGTGAATTTATAATGACCTCGGTTAGTAACATGGAATCAGTGCTTTGAGCACAAAGTTCCTATCAATAAAGAGCACCAATAAAACTTTGACATCCGTAAACAAAGCTCGTTGTAAGTGTGACTTTAAATGTATTTAAAGACTTTTACTTGCTGAATATCTATAAATAATTCCGTTTTATCAAAGAAAATTCGTTGTGACAACTTTGTACACCATATCCGAAAACCGAGAAATCTCCTTACAGAACTTCGTCGTTCTTCTCTTTTTGCAAACCAGGTAGAAATTAAAGACTAACTTCCTGCAACTGCAAATTATTTCCCTTGAACCCATCAGATTAACCTGATGAATAGGTATTATTTTTCTATTTATGACTGAGCAATGCTTTGGCATTTCAAAAACTTGACGCGTCGAAATAGGTGTGAAGGTGTTTTATGCACTTGTAAGAATGCCAAAATGCTCACAAAGAGTCAGTATGTAAATGAAATGCTTTGCTCAGTTTTAGCACTTCATGCCACCCACCTAGTTCTTGTGCACATGGTAAGAAATGACAAGTAGTCATTGGATACTAACTTAAAAACAACAAACAACCCGAGAAGCGTATTAAAAATTCCTACGAATGTTTCAAGTTGTACTAATCTAAATTATCACATCTCGTGTAAATTCTTATCGAAAACATCATCTGATACAAGGGCCTATTTATCTCGCTTTGTTTGAAAGCAATTGAAGCCAAGAGGATAGATCCTCTTGAGTTAATGTTCTTTATAACATCGAGACTTCCTTGATTTAGGACAAACCCTGAGAATCCGTTTGTTACATTAGATTTCGAACATTTAGTTATTGGCAGTTACGGAGGAAGGAGCTCTTACGTGGCTTACCCCAAGGCAGAATTTAAGTGACAATCACCAGTA
The DNA here is from genome assembly GCA_963969495.1 of Ceratothoa steindachneri. Lineage (NCBI taxonomy): Eukaryota > Metazoa > Arthropoda > Malacostraca > Isopoda > Cymothoidae > Ceratothoa > Ceratothoa steindachneri. Next base: position 187,123,917 of record OZ018325.1, read on the forward strand.
AAGGTGTTAGGGCCAACTCAGGCAAGAATGGGAGACAAACAAGAAAAATACGAAATTGAAGCCCTCTCACCCATAAAGAGTTACAAAAATAAAAATGGGTATGAGGAAAAGGCCTTTTTAACAATATTTAGAAACAGGTTCCTCGGTAATTCGGAAATACGAACAGACTAATTATAGTTAGTGACCATATGCTGAGAACTTGCTATGCAGTTCCTCGGAAATCGTTTATATGGGAGACTAGTTTCGGAAGTAACTGGTTTCCATCTCCAGGCACTTCAGAAACTAGCAACTCATTTAGAAACTTGATACTGGGTGTATGCTCTCCTCTATCATATGCGATTCACTTCTACCTCTAAAATAACTACTAGCTTTTGACCAGGTAAGAGAGTGCTATTATAGACAGCCTGCAGATGGATTCCTTCGAAGAAATTAGGTCGGTGTGTGTGTGTGTGTGTGGATAGAGAGGGGAACGTTTATACTTCAGAGTATATACGCTTCTTATTACTTACATGTTACTGGTTTTAAGTGTACACTCCCAGCCCAAACATTTAAGAGCGTCGTGGCTTAGTTGCGAAGTGGATGTAAGGTTGCGGAGAGTTGTGCATTTTCATCTCCCTAACTTTCCCACTTTTTGTACAAACCTCTTATCAGAAACTTTTTAGCACAGATTCCATCGTTAGTTCTTTATATTTTCGATAAAAAATGAATAAATCTCATGTTCTTAATAGAATCCGGTTTATTCGCTTTCACGTTTTTTAATCTATTTATTTTCTCTGCTACCTTTCCTTCCATTTTCCCATTCATTATATTTTGAATAGGTTAAGAACGCCACACAAAAAAATGGCAAGCGATTCAAGGGCGGCATTAGAGCCCCACTGGAGATATAGGTCAGACCCTGATTCTGGCAGGCCTGTTTATAAGAAGCGAAGGCCGGATGTCACTATTTTGCAACCGAGCTGATAAATCTCTAATTTCGAACTAATCAACCAACTCTGCGAATCTTCCTCATTGTGTGCATGTTTTCCTTTATTCTATGTACATCTTACCTTATCTATTTTACATTTACACCTTGTTTATCCCTTTTTCCATTAAAATTTTTCAAATCTGTTTTTTTTTATCGCCGTCTTTCGCCTTTCTTCGCGTTATTGAGCGTGTTTAAAACAATCTTTCGTCAGGCGATTTTATACTGCGCGGGTGTGAATGATTGACGGAGAAAGGATCAAGATTGTGTGGGTGGTTAGTGGGGGTACTATTGCGAGAAAAAAGAGTACTATTCACTGGTATAAAGAGGGAGAATATTGCTAATTTAGTTAAACTGATGATATAAATTCCAGAAGTTCAACCACATATTTTTCAAAAATTGAAAGAGTCCCATAAAGAGAAATTATTGTATGTCAAAGGATTGAAAAGAGGATAAAAAAAGACTAGTTGCCTCTTGGAGTAATACTACCTGCAGATAGGATAACCTGGGTGAGGTATTCCATTTTTATGTGTTTGGGGTAAACTATATATATATGAAGGTGTAAACCAAGCACGTTTCAAGGTCCTATTCTCATCATCGGCACTAAGAAACTAAAATAGTAAAGGGTTAAAAATTTTAGTTTTCATAAAATACTAAAATTGAATAGTGCAATTTAGGATAAGCTGCTTAATACAATAATAAAAAATTCAATAATTCATGATACAATATAAAGATTGGATGCAGTTTGATTTATATCTAAACCAGGCAATGGCTTCGTCGTTCCCCCTTACGGGGGCAGCTACCCTTCGCTACTAAGATTGAAATTTAAAATCTAAAAAAAAGCAGCCATGGTTAAATTTTTAGAAATTTTCTGAACTTCGCCAATCGTAATTCTTTGGGTTTTAAAAATTTCACAAAATTTCGATAATTATATTTATTTCTGAACTACACCATAATTTTTTTTTGATATTATAAAAGAATTAGTAGAAATAACTTTGATAAAAAAAACATAAGTCATAACCAAACTAAGATGAAATTTTTATTCAAGTACTCAAAAAAGTCCCCTTCTTGAATTATAAAGTTAGTGATGATGATGATGATGATGATGATTAGGTTTAAGTTTTAGGATGTAAAGTGATTCTAATATTCGTAATTCGTTGGGATTTGTGCTATGACTAATTATTTTAAAATTATCCATATAGTTGTGAACCTTGCGATTCATCTTATATTGTTTCGACCATTATTAGGTCAATCCATTGTCGCATCGAGCAGCATCGGGAAAGGTCAACCCGCACAGGGCTGATTATAAAACGAACCAGACCGTCCTCGCCCATACGAGATCACATCAAAGTATGCAAGTCTGAAATTATTCTGGATAACTTTAAGATAATTAGTCATAACCCCCATCCCAACGAACTACGGATATTAGAATCACTTTACATCCTAAAACTTAACCTAATCATCATCATCATCATCATCATCACTAACTTTATAATTCAAGAAGGGGACTTTTTTGAGTACTTGAATAAAAATTTCATCTTAGTTTGGTTATGACTTATGTTTTTTTTATCAAAGTTATTTCTACTAATTCTTTTATAATATCAAAAAAAAATTATGGTGTAGTTCAGAAATAAATATAATTATCGAAATTTTGTGAAATTTTTAAAACCCAAAGAATTACAATTGGCGAAGTTCAGAAAATTTCTAAAAATTTAACCATGGCTGCTTTTTTAAGATTTTTAATTTTAATCTTAGTAGCGAAGGGTAAGCTGTCCCCGTAAGGGGGAACGACGAAGCCATTGCCTGGTTTAGATATAAATCAAACTGCATCCAATCTTTATATTGTATCATGTATTATTGAAATTTTTATTCTTGTATTAAGCAGCTTATCCTAAATTGCACTATTCAAATAAAGATTTTTTTATCAATAGCGTGCTTGGTTTTCACTTTCCTATTGAAACTCAAATTTGGAAGAAGCTCAACAGTCATGATATATATATATATATATATATATATATATATATATATATATATATATATATATATATATATATATATATATGAAAGCAAAAATATTGAAAACTGGCCGAAACGAACAAAAAATAAGAGTACTAAATGTTTGAACTTAAACATGGTTTTGTGAGGTGAGATGCAGTGGTTCTTGCCATCCACGATTTTTATCCATATTTGTCCTTTTCCTACTGATTTTAGCTAAGGTTTAGCTGAGTTATCCCCTTTTTATTCAATACAGCCACTAATGTTGAGTAGAGAGAAAATTGCTAATTGATCACTTCAAGAGTAAATCAATTGATAAAGTAAAAGGTTGGAAAATTAGGCAGCTAAAACCCATCAAATGCTAATTTTCTCAGTGGGAAGAGAGTCGATGAGGAAAGAAAGAGAATAAGCAATTGAATAAATAATAAGGAAAGAAACTGCCAGTGAATTAACGAAGTTAATAAGAATTTATCAGATCCCAAAATATGTTAACTTTTAATGCAGTTCTTTCGCATTCTTACTCATTACACTATCTAGCGCCTCTATTAAAAATGCCTTTAAAAATCTTCCTTTATGAAATTAACACAAGGTTATTGCAAATAAAATTTCTATTAGAAAACAAGAAGTGCTCGTTTGCCATAACATTATCACAGCTGTGCTGTTGTGATAAACTATATAAAATGCTAATTTAAAGAAATAGACCGTTAGTTAAGGAAACAAAAGAGGATAAATTGATTTTTTTTAACTATGTCCATCTTTCTTCTCACATATGTATTTTAGTGCTTATGTACGGGAACTATTATTATTTACTTATTTAATGAATGGGAACTTCTTATGTATATAATGCTTTTATATCTAAAGCCAATTAGCAAATTAGCAAAAGTATAAATGGTTGTTGTTGAAAACAGAATTGGGACCGCATAAGTAGGTAAAATAGGTAACCAAAAAGGGATTGAAAAACGTGTAAGAGCGATGACTAATAAAAAGGAACAGAGAAAGGAAGATAGAAAGGCGAGTAGATATACATAGTAAGAGGAAGAAATGCAGATATACTTGGTAAGGGGAGGGAATGCTGGGAAGGTGTGTGCAGGGGAAAAAAGGGAAAGTGAGAACTGGCTGGCAAACTGTAGAAAAAAAAGCGAAATCTTCGTTAATTCGGCGAGTCGCTATTTCTGTCTTCTCCCTATAATCATTCATCTCAGAGCAGCGAGAATCTGCCGAGTTCTTGTAAACAAACCCCAAAGCCAGACGCCTTTGCGGCATCTTAGTCGAACCTGGCTTCTTCCTACGTTCATGGCGCGAAACGAGCAGCGTTCATTAACACTTTAGCAGGAGGTGAAATTTCTCTATTTTGGGACGTTTGTACCTCTAATGTTTTGGGATGGTCGCTTGTTGGAGTTTGTTAGTCACACCTTGGGGTTTTAAGAGCTTGAAGAAATGTGAAAACCGGTCATAAGAGTGCTAGAAAACAGGAGTGAGAAATTCGAGGAAAACCTAGCATACGGGGTTCCTCAAGGATCCATAGGAGGATCTTCATTGTTCCGCGTCCTTTTAGATAATGGGGATTTTATGAGAAAATGTCTAATTTTGAAGATGAAAACAGACTTTCTGTTTTTGTAGATGATTGTGAGGATATAAACAAACCGCGCTACCTCTGCTTGTGCTTTTTTACATGATTTGTGTGTCCATAGCTTTGGTATAAACAATAACTCCAACAAAAGCCTAGTATTTACAAAAGAGAGTAGGAAGTAAAGTATTAAAACTTTGCGAGTCTTCAGTTTTTAAAATCTCGGTGTGATTAATTATTTGTATATTTTCATTTTTCTTTAATTTAATCGAGAAGAAAGAGCGGAGGAAATGCTCTCCTTCCTTGCATTGAAGTTTGCAAGGTGAAGTTGAATAATTGTGATGATTGTATGAAGAAACATATAATAAAAGAATATATAAAGGGCATCAGAATTGAAGTGGAAATGAAGAGTATTTTGGCTTGAATATCTTTAACATTACTAATCCATCGCTAAATTAAAGAAAAAACTACTACTGTTAATATACCACCATTGAAACTGGTAGTTAACAACGAGGGAAATAAACGATTTAAATGATAAGCAAATTAAATCAAAATATACGAAATCCGTGGACTTATCAAATACCACCATTCTCAGATATTTGAGTTGCACAGTACACATAAACTTTGTCAGCAACAAGTATACACACACATACAAAGCTTTAGATTAAGGAAAGAAATTTATAGACTTTAAGAATATTAAAATTACACCCACGTATTTTACTGATGATCCCGGTTTATCTGTTCACAAAATAGAAAAAAAGAAAGAAAACACTGAACCAAATAAATACTGTAGGTGAAAAATGCTGCGAGTGAAAATTTCATAATTCGAATGCATAGAGAGCAATTTAAAAGCGAAAATGGAAATTTTGAAGACCAATTAGTAGATATGAAAATGAACAAAAAAAAGAATAACAAAGAAATAATGATTTGATGATGATAGATGTAGTAGAGAAATCAGGGTGCGAAATTGTTGAGAGGGTGGGTATATTTGGCCCATTATGAAAAATGACAAGAAACAGGGAAAGTTTTAAATATAACACACAGAGACCCGTTGTTGTTTCAAAAGAGGGCCATATTCAGGAATTACGTGCTATCCCGTGCAGGGAGTGCCAAGTAGTCTCATGATTAGATTACGATAGTAATCTAGCTTTAATAAATTTGGGGAAATAAATAAGTGTCTAAGATTCTCCCTCTTAATTTTCATTTTCGGAGATTGATAAAAAAATAAAAATCTCTGTGGTGGACGGATGCGCAAAACCCCCTCATTGATTGGGGAGTTTGAATTTTTGGACTCTAGCAGATGGCAAAGAGAGGCAGAGAAAGAAATTTAACTCAGCAGTCTTATGTAGAGGGCAAGGGGACAATTAAAAACGGGTAATTATACTATCTGGGGGACAGAAATTGAAAAGAAATTGGAAAGAAATTATCCAAAAATAAAAGGTTAGTGAAAATTTGATCCTGGAAGAGAAAGATTTGCTATCATTTTCACTTCTAAAGATGATAATTGAAGATACGATGCCACATTAGGGAAATCTCAAACAATTTTCGGGAAAAGTACACAAACTCGGACACACGAATTAAGAACCTTCCTGACAGGAGGAATAGTTCTGATAAATACGTCTAAAATCACAAGGAAGTCTTCCATTAAACCCTAAGAATGTTTCTGGCGGATTTATTTGAAATGACATTCAGAAAAATTTCGGAAAATTTCTCTGTTACTTAAAACAATAAAATTTTAACAAACTAATCGACAGAAGTAAAAACGTTTGCCATGTTTACTCCCTTTGGACACTTGAATTCTAGCTTTGATGAGTTAAGATTTTATAGTACAGCGGTTTTGGGGAGAAGGGTCTTTTTTGAACTCTGGTAGTGATAAGTTAGATCACTTTTCTTTTAGCGAATTAGTTTCCTGTCCCCCCTTTGATTTCACGTTGTAAACCAACGCGGATTCCAGCTTAGTCTTTTGGTTGAAGGCTTAAGTTATATGTAAATTTCAGTAGAAGATTTAGGCTTTTTTTATATAAAGGTTTCTGGTTTCATATAAGTACCTGGACATTTATTTTATTGAAATTCGGTATTCCCTTGTTGGGTTATTTTTTGCCAAGCAGAATTTGTAGCATGATATTAGTATCTTTCTTAAAGTGAATTAAAAGTGATTTCTCTTTGAGGAGAATTGACATAAACGATTTAGAGGGACATGTTTTACCCTCCTCTATTAGGAGGCTAATTCATTCCATGATTTATTCCCTTTTGGATAGCTTTTCAATAGCCATACTTAGTATTAGTTTTCCAAAGGTATTTTGATTATTTAGCATTTGTATTGATTATTTATTTGCCTTTTAAATTTTTCTCATTTGTAATTTGTATTTTTATTACACTAGACAACAAAGATTTTGCTACTGGGACCAAAACAGGTGTTTTAAACTAAACTGAGTATGTTGATTCCGAATCTGAACTCATGATTGCTCGAGCACATCAGTATTTTGAGTCATACTGATTTTTAACTATATTATAATGTAATATAAACTATATTATGAACTATATTTATAAACAAGATTATAAACTATATATTTTCGGCCACCAGGAATAAACTAGTAGCTAGGGCCACGTCATCCCCGTCGTTTATCTTCCCGGAGGTCCTTAGGCTCAATACGAAGGACTACATTAAGTGCCTGGAGGAGCTGGCGTTGCCTTGGACCCAGAAAGTGGCAGCTGGACTATGTAACATGCCACACAAGTAGGAGGATCCAGTCTTGGCTGTCAGATAATTTATTTGACCACATAACTTCCAGCATCTGCCATCCCAACTCCCCACTATTATGTGCTAAGGTTGAGAGAGAGGGAGACAAACAAGTCCCCGTGCACCACTAAGGTGGAACTTATGTTCAAAGATTTATAAGGACAAGGATGGCTTCCATTGAACATCAGGATCAGTCCTTCATGTATGTGCTTCAGGGATTAATTTGAAAGGGTCATATAGATGATGTTCTCGCCTTCTAATGTCAAGCTGAACCTACAGTTACAGTTTAACGTGACGTTCTACAGTAACTACGGGTCACTAGCACATATGAAAGCCCCCTAAAGTTTACTTTGAGTGCGATACCTATCCATCTACTAACTACACCTGATATGTCTAAATAATATCATGTATGCTAAAAATGATGGGGTATGCTGGCCCTAGAAGATCTAAAAGTTAAGAGGTGTACCTTACGTTTACTTGGACTAATATACAGTAAAACATTAACGCATTTAAGGGAGTACCTCAAACCTCTTAACACAATTTTACAAGGAGGTTTGGTCGTCATAACCTTAATTACCTTCTAGCGGAACATCAAGAATGACAAGAACGTACACCACCCTGTGTAAATGTTTGACATACAAACATATATTCGCGGATGCTAATGACAAGTAGATCAAGTTCAAGTAATGAGAAAAATAATTCACGAGTACACCTTTAAAAGTTACCTTTGCGGAGTGGATCCCTAAAATACTCGATAAATCGTAAATTATAGAAACTTATATCATTCGTTAAATAACAAAATAAGGGGAAAAATGGTTGACTTTGCGGTTTTCCTGATGTAATTAAATGAATAATAAAATAAGTTTGGCTTTGAGTAATCGGATGTAGAAGAGAGATAAACAGAAGAGATATATTTATTTAGACGGATACAATGGAGAGGATAGCTGAACCGCAGAAATCCAAATACGGGAATACAAAACCGAACCTGGTCGTTAGTATGATGCTTCAGATAAACACACTAGCTATGTCGGGCGCTAAACTGAGCATGGCGACCGTTGAGAGGAGAAGGCGAGGCCATTGAACTTGTATTTAGGAGGTAGACTTCTTCGAGATGGGAAACTCCAACAAGCGGGTAACTTTGCTCTTTCGGCAACAAGTAACCAATTCTCGCATAGCCTATTAACTATTTATTTTAACTATTATATTAATGTCCAAAATGTGGAGGTACCTATTAACAACAGCTTAATACATCAGGATGAGTTGGAGTTAGCTTATTTTGTCCCTTCTTATTCCCTTTTCTTTTTTTTCCTTATTTCATACTACGTCTTGCAATAAACCACCTTTAAAAATCATATTATCCATAATAAAAAATCAATTCCCTAAAAAATTGAGTTTATTTTATTCATTTTAAGTAATAATGGAGAAGAAATCTGTGGAATCCACCATTGGTTCAGGGGAGGAAAACGAACGAGGGAACAATAGACAGAAGAGGAAAAAATGAATGGCTGGTGGAAAAGAATGATCTTCAAAAGCTGCTGACGGAAATACAGTTTAGATTAGAAGTTTAATTATAATTACTATTATTGTCCAATTTCGTACTTAATATGCATCTTATCGTCATAGAATTGCTTGTAAAGTGATTTATACATTATAAAACACGTAATACGTGACCTAATAGGTTCATGTATCGATTTGACTACATTAAATATATATAGCTACCATAATTAGTATGATTCTCCCTTCATAAATTTTCAGAATAATCTTTTAAGTCGAATTTGCCGTACAGGAGGCCTCTATTTACATACTGTTGCCAGCCTACATTTTTGCTACATCTCAGAACGGGTAAGAGGAAAGGACATAGTGAAGATATAAAGCGTATTATTGCATGTCGAGAAGCTGGAACCCGCATTGAGTAAATATCCAAAGGATTAAACATCTCACGGGCATCATTTTAAACAAACACACAAGTTAAAACTGCCAAATGATCACAATCAATAATCTTAAAAGTGTAGGGAAGGTTATAGTTTCATTACACACCGCTAAGAACCAACTGTGTCAAGGTTTAGCTGCACCTGGCATTACCATTTTAGAGATGAAGGTGAAGAAATTCATCGACCTAAATGTTCACCATTGCTACCGGGCTAAAGAGAAACCATATCTTCCAAATGTTCACCTTTCTCACAGTCCACATTTGTAAAAAAAAACCCACTTTAATCATATTATGAAAAAAATATTAGAACCACGAAACAAAAATAGAAGTATTTTGCCATAATTACCGAAAAGACATGTTTGGTGGTAAGCTGGTGGTGTTGCTTTGCTGCTAATGTTATAGGAACATTAGTTAAAATCGATGGAACAATGAGGAGAGAAAATTATTTGGCCATTTTGAAATAAACCTGACTACCATCAGAGAGAAGACTAAAGTTGGGTAGGCAATTTTACTTTGAACATGACAAAGATCCAAAACATACGACCTCCCCTGTAATGAATAAATCGGTTGAAGATTACTAAATTAATATTTTGAAATGACCATTACAATGCCCATACTTGAACACAATGGAAAATATGCCGAAGGAATTAAAAAGAGTCTGGCCACCGAAGAAATTCAATGAATAACGACGAGTTGTGTTTATACTATAAGGAGGAATGGGTAAACAATTCTAGTCAGGACTAATTCAAGTTAATATAAAACTATGACACAAGTTTGGTGGCTCTAATTGATAGTAAAGGTAATGCAAGAAAATATTGAACATTATTTATCTTACGTATGTAGGCCTTTGTCCCGTGCCAAATTTTGTAATGCACTGAAATAAATTCTTTCGGGGTCCAAAAGCCTTACAGTTGATTTTTTTATTACCACTAGAATGAATATACCACATTTACTATAGTGAATAATTTATTCAACATTAAATAAGTTAATAATTTTAAAAAACTGCACATTAGTGATAGATATTTAAATTTACGCTCACTATTGCACAAAGACATTGCTGGGCGCAACTTTAATTTTCTTTAGTTGCTATTTGGACTTTGCGACTTTGCCGCCGGATCTGGTGCGACTGCAACCCCCTCCAGTGCGACTTGCGACTTTGCAACTGCAACTTTTTTCCCTGTGCGACTCCGCTAAATTACAAAGTAAATTTTAGCGCGATAACAGGAACATGCTTTTATAAGGCAGAAAAACACATATTTATTATTTTTTTTTAGTTAAAACACAGCCTAAACTAATATCTACAGGTCATTTCCCTCCTCTTCCATGTCCTCCTGGCCCATCTTCTCCTCCAGGAGGTCCATGTTCCCTTTGAGAAACATAAGCTCCTCAAAGTTGACCTCATCCAGGGAGGACCTCTTGGCCCTGAGGAGTCTCGGCTCCGCTGAATAGCCTCTCCACAGCTGCAGAGCTGGGGAGGGGGGTATTGTACTTAAAGAATAAATCCACCCACACCTTCCTGTACTGGTAGGAGAAGAAGGACGAGGCTAGCTCGCCTTTAGATGGCACCCACTCCTCCATGGACTTCCTAAAGACCTCCCTTAAATCCTGCTGCTGGTTGGCCGGACCTCTACCAAACAACTTGTTGAAGAGGCGGGCGTCCAAGTCCTGAGATCCCTGCACTTTTGGCTGGTCAGGTTGACGGTGCTGCTGCTCCTCCTTCCTGGTATTGATGACGGCCCTTAGCTCCCTGGTGATCGTCTCCCTGATCTCCTCCAGCTTGTCCGGGGCATTGCTTTTTAGGGCCTTGGGGTGAGGTTGGGGTGGACGGCTATGGCCATAAGGAGGTCGCCATCCTCAAAGAGGTGGCCAAAACTCTTTATATAGCCCCTGAGGAGGGCCTGCACCTGGGAACTGTTTAATTTTAGGCAAGTTAAAGGTAGAATGCTGTTAGATTATAATTACTTTTTACACTACACAGTAATTATTTTGTCTTAGCCACAAGAAAAGTATAAGTACATATTAAAATACGAGAAAATGAGATTAATTCGCACGATGAACGCCACAAGGAATAACACGTTGTCGAACGTTTTTAACTGACGAGACAGGTTTAAAACTTGGTTCACGCCTGAAAAGTGTATGTAATTTTACTAATTTATAATAAAATTCAGAGTGACAAACTTTTGGGGGGTACGCTTAGGTAGCTTCATGTAAGTCAGTCTCATATAATGCGAAGAATTTAATTTATCGTAAAAGCAAATTTAAAAGTCAGATAAAAATAAAGTTAGCTGTTACAAACTTAAATTTTTAGCCAAATCGGGCTTTAAAACTGGCTTGAAACAGTCGCGGCAATTTTTTTTTTTTTTAAAAGTCGTCTTTGTTCCTTTTTAAAATCACGGCAGAAGTCGCGGAAAATTGGCGGTGCGACTTTGCTTAGTCCGACTTTTTCAAAACGTTTGCGTCTTTCGACTTTGCGACTTCGAAATTCATAGTGCGGCAAAGTCGCAAAGTCGCAAATCGTTGCCGCAACCCCCAGCTCTGCACAAAAAGCACAAAACAGTCAAACCTACCAACCTTGTTAACACTGGTTAATGGAATTTACAACGCATGCGTGGTACTTTATGTAATAAATACAATGTAACGATCGAAAAAACAAAATGGTGAACAGGAAGAACTTTACAAGGAAAATAGCAAAATTTGACAGGGCAAAAGTTTACAACACATTCATATAAACATGGTTTAGTTCATGGTTTCATAATCCTTGTTGTTAATTACAGTTGACAGGTGCGTGGAGTTGTTTTCTATGATATCTACAGGTGCGTGCGCTAATTTTGATTCATTCCTCCAAACATATTTTTTTTCAAATCAGAGTTTCAATTTCCTTCAGAGATTTTCCATGGGATTCAGGTCAAGAGATTGACTTGATCATTACAAAACATTAATTCTACCTATATGCAGCCAATTCCTGCTTATTTTTGTATGCTTGGGGTCATTTTCTTGGTGAAATGCTCATCCTGGTTTCAAGTTCAGAGAGCTCCGCTAGATAACAACATTCTTTCCAAAATTACCCTGTAACTTTCACCCTTCATTCTTCCTTCGACTACTTCTATTTTTCCATACCCTGATAAGCAAACACAACTTTATGTCATGATTGATTCACCACCAAATTTGACTAGAGGGATCGTATTCTTTGGCTTGTAAGTTTCACACTTTTTTTTTTACATACCCTGCTGATTGAATTTAAACCGAAAAGTTGTATTTTCGTTTCATCTGACCGAAAGATTTGTTCCCAGAACAAATTGTGTATATTTAAATGTTCATTTTCAAACGGCAAGCAAGATTCACAGAGAGCTTTCTTAAGGAGTGGGACTTTTCTTGGAGTACGAGAAAAGAGATCATAACGAAACAGCGTTCTACTTATTGTATCCTTGCTAATTTCAACTGCACTTGTTTCCAGATCTTCCTCCAGCTCTCTAAGAGTATTGTATGGTTTATCACATACTGTTCGAGCGAGTTTTCGAGCGGTACTTATTTACTTTTTCACTTGTAGCCACACGAAAAAACACATAAAAGGCCAACCATGAATTTTCTTTTATGTACCAATGTTTTGGAGTTATATAATTGCTTGTTATTGCTTTTTTTATATAATTTACATTAAAATCAATGTAAATTTCTCACCCACTGCTAATAGAGACAATTTTCTTAATGATTTAGAGAGGATAATAGAAAATGGGATAGGGAAATAGAGGAGGGCATGATAATGGAAACAATGATTACTTGAGATAAGGATAGTAAATGAAGGGAGGGCGATAAGTGGGGGACAAGACGGAAAAAAAGAAAATAGTTGACTAAAGAGGCACATACTAGAAAAGGAGCTCGAGGAAATAAGAGAAAAAAGGAAAAGAAGAAAAGGAAGACTTTAAATAGGAGCGTAGAAAAAGGATCGAGTTAACAGGAAGACGAGGAAAAAGAAGAAAAGAGGTGACTAGAGAAGAAAAAGGTAAAAATGGATAGAGAAATAGAGAATAAGGGTAAAAGAAGAATACAGATGAGTAGAGAGACAGAAAGAGAAAAAAATGATTGGGATAAGCATAAAGGGAAAGAAAATGAGGGTGCAAAATGTTAAAGAAGGAAATAAAGTTGAAAAGGCTTAGAAGTATAGAGAAGAATAGAGAGGACTAGAAAACATGGCAGAAAGAAGAAAGGATCTAAAAATTAGGGAAGAAACAGGAAAAAGAAGAACAGAGAGGACTACTGAACATGATTGATGTAAAAATGGACTAGTGTAGATGGCAGAAAGAAAAAAGGATCTAAAAATAGAGAAGAAACTGGAAAAAGAAGAACAGAAAGGACGAAAGAACATGATTGATGTAAGAATGGACTAGCGAAAATGGCAGAAAGAAAAGAAATTATCTAAAAATAGAGAAGAAACCGGAAAAAGAAGAAGAGAGAGGACTAGAGAACATGATTGATGCAAGAATAGACTAGCGAAAATGGCAGAGAGAAAAATAGGATCTAAAAAATAGAGAAGAAACAGGAAAAAAAGAACAGAGAGGACAAGAGAACATGATTAATGCAAGAATGGACTAGGGAAAATGGTAGAAAGAAAAAAAGGATCTAAAAAATAGAGAAGAAACAGGAAAAAGAAGAAAAAAGAAGACTATAAATATATGTAGAGAGGGAGTAAATAAGTGTTTGAAAAAATATACCACTGATAGAGTAGAAGAAAAAAAAATAAACTGATGTATAAAATGGGAAGTTCATAAAACGAAAAGAAAAGAGAGTACTAGAAAAGAGGAGAGTATAAAAGGGGATAAGAATAGAGAGAAGAAGAAAAAGAGAGAAAAACGTGACTAGAAAAAGATGAGTAAAAATGGGTTTGAGGAAATTGAGAAGAGCAAAGTGTACTAGAGAGGATTGGTGAAGAGGAGAATAGGAAGAATGCACTAGAGAAGAGAAACCTAAAGGAGAGAGAAAAGATTATAAAATTGGCCAGAAGAAATAAAGATGTACGAGAAAAAGAAAAAAAGACAATAGTTTGTCCTAAAAGTTTGAGTGGAAGTAGAGGAAGAATAAAAGAAAGATGAAATGAGGTAAATATAGAAGAGTGAAAATGTGATTGAAGATATATAGAAAAACGCCAAAAGTTGAAAAGTGATGGAATAAGAATGCGGTGAAAAGTCAATTGAAATAAAAGAAAAAAAGCCTAAGGAAATGATTAAGAAGAATAGAGCAAGGGAATAGAAGTCAAAACAAAGAGAAGAAAATATATGCTACAAAGAAAGAAGAAAGGAAAAGACTAAAAGGGAAGAGCATAAAGCTGACAAAATAAACATCGCAACAAATATGAAAAAAGATTATTGGAATAGGAAAGGGTAGCAAAAATAGAGTGAGTAAATAGTGGAGAACAGAAAAAATAAAAAAGAATTTACTAGATAATAAGAGAGTAAAAAAGAGATCAAAGAAATAAAGGAAAACCGAGGCACATAAGAGAAAAAAGTGCCTGAAAGGAGAAAAATAGAATAATGTAATTAAAGAAAGAGAGAAGAAGAGGAAACATAAGAAAAGAAGTGGCTACATGGGAAAGATAGAATGAGGCTTGAGGAAATCAAAAGAGCAACGTGAAAAGAAGAAAGAAGCTGAAGAAGCAAAAGGGGAATACAGAAACGAATCGAAGAGAAACAAGGGCGAATAGAGAAAATAAAAAAGAGATGACTAGAGAGGACGAGAATAAGAAATGACTTGGAAACAAGCGTGGTTGGGACAAAGGGGGAGAGTCGAAAAAGTGGTCGAGGAATAAGGAAAGAAACGGAGAAAAGAAGAAAGAAGAGGAGCAGAGAGCAGAGAAGTAGATAAGGAGTTTAAAGAAATATAAGAAAACACGAGTAATACCGAAATAGAGAATCGAATTGAGTAAAAGGGAAAGAACATTAACAAGAATAAAAATATTGTTAGAGAAGAGAAGAGTATAAGCAGGAGACAATAAATTAGAGTGATAACAGGAAAAATAAAAATAAATGAGTACAGCGGAGGAGAGTAAAAGAGAACGCGGAAATGGAGACGGAGAAAAAGATATGATTTGAGATGAGGAGAATATTAAGAATAGACCAAGAAAATACGTGAAAAAAGAAAATAAAGAGATGATTAGAGAGGGAGGAGTAGAAGAAAGGATCGAGTAAAAAAAGGCGACACCAAAAAAGAGGAAACAAGATGATCAGATAGGAATAAAAATTAATTAACAAATTATGCGAGAATAATAAAAAGAATAACAAAAACGAAAGATAACGGATATGATAGAAAAGGAGTCAATGCCATATGAAGAGAACAAGAAAAAGAAGAAAATAGAGGACTAGATTGGGGACAAGAGAGATAACTAGATATGAGAGTAGAAAAAGAGATCAAAGAAAAGGATAAACAGGAGAAGGAGAAAGAAAAGGGTAAACAGGATGAAGGAAAAAGAAAAGGGTAAACAGGAGAATGAGAAAGAAAACTTCGTAAATTATCCCAATTAATTTGCTATTGTCGTACGGTCCTGTGTCTCGGGTAGCAGCTTAAAGGAACTCTGACGAAGTAAGAGTATGGATTTTTGCATTCCACTCTTTAATCTATGGCCTTATCAGAGCGCCCGTCTATTATCTAAGAAAAAAATGATTGAGAAGAGGTGAATCTTCAAGGCACGTCTGAATGCTCCAGGCCGAGGTATGTTTGTATGACAGCAGGCAGCTCATTTAAAATTCTCGGAGCAAATGCCGAGAAAGCACGATCATCCATGCAGCAAAAACGGTCCACGAGGAACAATCAGAAGTATAGCAGAGACCGAGCGCAGAGTTCGGGGGTGCGGGTGGGGTAGGTTCAGTGAGGACAGGACGAAGGTAGCATCGGTACGTGTAAGCAAACAGACAGTGCTGCAGGGCTGAATCTCTATCGAATGGGGGGCCTGTGTACCTCATAAAGCATGGAAATTGAACAATAGAAACGTCCCTTGCAGAGAAGAGAACTGGCTGTAATGTTTTGAACCAGTTGAAAAGTTCGAAGACTACAAGCCTGTGTTCAAGCTACAATGAAGTTGCAATAACCAAAACGGGAAGTGATGAAAGCATGGATGGCAATCTCACAGTTGTTGTTATGAAAGTGGGAACAGATGCTGCAGAGATTACGGAGAAAGCAAAAAGAGGGTTTATAAACGTTTGCTATATGAGTTTTGAGAGATAACTAATCATCTAAGGTAATGCCCATATTTTGAACTGTAACAGAAAGGTAGGCATGGAAGACGCCAAGGTCTAGATAGCGAACAATAGTTTTGTAGCGAGCTACGTGCGCAGAAGTGCCTACCAATAGGTTTCTAAGAGTTTGATCAAACGAGGCTGAGGTAATGGAGAGATAGATTTGCATATCATTACCCGGGAAATGAAATGCCAGACTAAGAGAATGCATAAGTATATCAAGAAGGAGAAGATAGATGTGAAACTAAAATGAACCGAGAAATGACTCTTGCGGAACATCAAAACGCACCTCTTCCGACATAGATACATCATTACTAATATGGATCGAGGTGTGAGACATGTTTACAATTGCGAGATATTCACTGTTCTGGTGAAGTTTGTCACATACACGCAGATTCTTTGATATATTTCAAATGTTAAAAGGTTGTTGCAATTCTAGAAGAGATATAATAAATAGCAGAGTAATCAATCTTAGAAATAATTGGCTTAACGGGTGTTGTTCAGTTAAAATGGTTGTGAATGTTTACTCTTTGCTTTAGCAGAGGATAATGGCTAATTTAATTACAATTCACCCGGCAGCTGTTGTCATTTATATAAACGAACATTATTCAAGTTCCTAAAGCTATTGCACCAGCATTAGTTATGTAAAACATAACTAAGTGATTATGTTATGGAGTCATTTACATAAATACGAGGAAAAGATAAACGATAGGTTAATGAGGCGTGTCTCTTGCGTAAAATTGGAGAACAAACTATTTAAATAAATTGAGACAATAAAATATCACAATTCATAATAATGGAAGTTGTTATCCTAGGTGTATAAGTTAGTAGAATTGATTCACTATAGAAAATCCTATGTTGTCGATTGTTCTGAACAACATTAATAAGTAGAGAGGAGCATAGCTAGGAAAGGGGATTAATTGCGGGCGTTGAACGACAATTAAAGAAATTTCAGCGGGTAGTCTCGGTCCTAATGTGTTGGTTGCATGTATGCCGTGGAATTTGATCTAATATTCTACATTACTGGTTGGGGGGGAGGGGAGGGTGCGTTGCGCTGTATTATAGTGTATGGACCGGTGTAAGGGAAAGAAAGGCTTGAAAAGACCAAGGTGTCTCTCATGAAGATGCTAATGCACTATTCCAAATGTGAAATGAAAATGTGTTTCTGGCCTCCTCCACTGGATACTATTGGTCCTACTGAATTCATCCCGAATTGCAGGTCCAGAATGAATTGAATCTTGAGGGGAACACTGCATTGGATGGCAAACATTGCATGCGAGTCGCAATTACTCTCTGATTTGAAGGAGCTAAGTAAAGCCAAGAGGACAGAGTGAAGGTTTTCTAACCAATTAAAGGTACTGCATTTTGCTAGAAAAGAAGATTTCAGGGTCCAATTTATGCATTGAAAAAGGCATTTCCAGGGAAAATATTGACATTTTCTATCGTTGCTAGCTGTAATCGTTTGCTAAATATCCCTGACTAAAATTATAGGAAGTTATCAGAAATTATTGGTAAAGTTGGTTTCAATCAGGAGGACACGTAGCTATTAAAAATGATATCTGCTATAGGTTCTGATATAATGTCCCTGGAAATGAAAAGTACCCTTTTAGTGAATCTACAAATGAACGTAAGGGGGTACCTAAAACCTGCGCTTGTGGTTAAAAAAACAAGGATTTAAATATTGAATGTGTGCAACTATCTTCTAATTACTCTGACTTGTGAGTATGATACTTTTCGGTGACGGTTTATTCTTTATTTCTGGCGAGCTGTGAAACTCTTAAACCAAGCTCGCACTTGCCTGCGCATACTTCTCAAGACGAATCGATCTTAAATCAACTTCTAAGCAGATCGAGCTCCTAGAAAGTCCAAATTGTGTAAGTGATCAAATACAAACTTAAGTAACTGAAGAGTAATTTAGGGTGTGACTAAGACATGAAAGAAAATCACATATGGTGGAGACGAGAAAAGGTAGAATGATTTATGCAGTTTAAGGAAAATTGAAGGATCGGCTTTATATGAAGTATATTCCTAATGTGATGATTGATCCTCAACGAGAGCTTGATAGTTCATGGTTTCATATTATAACATAACATAACATAATTTCACGGACGACAAAAGCCACAAGGGCCTATCAAAGGTCATCCGCATCAGTCAAAACCCACCCACAAAAAGCACCATCACCAAAGTCCCCACAATATAATATAACAGATGACAAAAGCCTCCTCTCTGGGTAGTTTTAAGAATAGATTAGATAAATATATGGAAGAAGCTGCTAGATGGGACTGACTTTTTTTATGTACATATGTATATATTTTTCTAAGGAGTGGGGAGATTATATTTTGCGGTTGCATGAATGGACATAATCCTCTGGATGCATTTTATGTATATTGTAGATTAGAACTGACGAACTCCTGTAAAGAGTGACAATGTTGATGACTTTTCTCTGGTAAGAGGGAACGAACCCTAAGGTCCACCTTGAGCTCACCCCTCCTTTCAAACAAAAATCACGTGGGCCTAAGCTAAATCTCTAAACGCAAGAAGAGATAACTATTATCGCGTGTGAAAACTTCAAAGCGGCTGGTAACACCTGTGTTTGATCCGTCGGCCTATCCCCCGCTGAGACGCATTTTTCCGACCCTCTTCTGCCTAGAGGCCAGGGTGGATCCGAGAAGAAGACTCCTCGGTCGTCTTATCTCATATCGACCCAAAGAAACTGGCGCCAATGGTTACTCCCAAGAGACTGCTATGTCGGCTAGACAGATTGTCGTGAGTTTGGTCACAGTCAATCGGCAAATTCGTGAAACGACTTTTTCTTTGGAGAATTGCACGAACCACTCTTCTTAACCTGTCAAGGAAACCCCGCCCCTCGTCTGAGATTACTCATCCCATTTCAAAAGTGTCTCGCCCAGCCTGAAAATTACCTTACTCGTGCCCCAGGTAATTCCAACCCCTCCATCAAGAGTACAACGCCCCTCCAGCCGCAAGACTAGCTCGCCTCGTAAGAATCGCTCCTGTCACCAAAAGTCAAGCCGTTAAGGTAAAACTCCCTTACCTCTTTTCGAGGATAATCCCCCCTTTTGTTTTCGCTACCTGATATCCTCCTCCTGACCCTTTAATTGGAATCCCCAGTGTTTACCAACATTTTTGCTGTCTGACCAAGTCCCACATTTTGATCCCAGTTAAACTGATTAATATTTGATTTATTATTTTATTGGGAGCGACATTATTCTCCTATTCATTTGCCTTGTAGACATTTCCATAATTAGCATTATAAGTGTAATTAAAGTATTTTTGGTTTTAATCTTTCAATAACCTTGAATGAAACCTGGTATTTAAATCTTCCTTGGGGCCAACCATTAATCTCTTCACGCAACGTAAGTAGACTGCATTCTCTGCAGCGAAGGTATCCGCTCACGAATACCACGACACACATGCTGAATTAACGTTGGGGGCAGGGGTTAGTATTACATAGAAAAGGATGATATGAACTCATGTGAAGAAAGCTGCAAAGGACCCGTGGCGAGTGGTTCTTGCATAAGAGAGTTATTCGTATTCTGGGTGCCTAAAATGTCTCGGGTATCATTGTAATATCGACTGAGAAACCCGAAGTTGCAATATTCTTGTAAGGTGTTTGTAGAATGAGAGCGGAATGCTCCCAAGATGGCGCGTAACTACTGCGCACGTATATGCCACTGACCTCTGGTAAATATTTGAAATGCTTTATAGCCTAAAAAATCTACTTAATTCCCCATCGTGGAACTGCTCTAGGACTCATCCTGCGCCTACGTCTGAAGCGTCGTTAATTTGGCGAAAGGAGCAATCGCTTTGGTGCACCAAAAAGGTAGCATCTGCTATGTTCCTATTGATTTTATTGAAAACCTTTTCGCCTCCATCGTCCGAAGCTAAAGTGCAATTGAGTAACGTTTGTCCGCGTTTTTACTAATCTAGTTAAGGGTAGGAAAGTAGTTTAGGCCTCCTGAAAGAACCTTTTGATGAAATTAACCAGCTCCAAGAATTGCTGTCACAATGTGTGAGTGTGTGAGAACTCATTAATTGCTACTAATTTATTATCATCGTGATGGTGGCGTTTGAGTCTACTTTAAGGGTAAAAAGTCTACTGACTAAATTGCGAGGACGCAACTTTCAGGGGCCATCTGCAACTTGTGCATCTTATTCGTGTAAAGAGCTGTCTCACGCGCTGCACTTGTTTTTGCTTATTTTTACTCGCTATCTAACCCTATCAAAGCGATTGGCGTAGCCATACCCTTCTTAGCTATAGAAGCAGTTTCCATATGTATTAAGAAGAAAACCTCTTTCAACTCGTCGTTTCGAATACATCTTGCAATCTTAAACGTTTTTAGAATAGTCGTTTAAAGAAGGCAAATGATACCTATCTTTTACAGTGATTCAATTTAATAGCTGAGCTTGCGAAAGGTGATTTGGAAGAACGAATTTTTGTTTTATGCAAGTGTTTGGATTGTCTTTAGTAATAGCTAGTAATTTAAGCGAGATCATTCTGGGGTCTACTTGCCATCGGCGGAGCTTTAGTTATTATTTGATGGAGGAATGACGATGGAACACTGGAATTGTTCAAATTGCAACTTAATCACTGAGAGAAAAGCAATGAACGGTGGTTCTTTGGGGGTCGAAAATGATACTAGATGTGCTATATCCTGACGCAAAACATCACGAGTGATTTGAGTATCTTCGTCTATTATTTTTGTGCACTTATGATTCAATAATAAATTATAATAGGAAAGAAAATCAGCACTTATAAGTAATAACTTGGTGAAAGGGGATTACAGATTGTAGCAAAATGAGGTCAAATGGTGACCACGTTCCCTTCTGTGTTCACGTGGATCCTGAGATGACTGCATGGAGCTGTGAAAGCATGGATGAACCTGGGCAAGGAGGCGGCTGACGCTATTATCACACAACCCAGCTGTATTTGCCTAGGGACCGATGTCATCGTTTCCCTCGGCCACCTTTCCGCTCAAAGATTGAAATTCGTTAGACATTCCACCTAACGTTATGACGATTACCCTTCCCCGAAGGAGTCGCGGACTTTTTCCCAAATTCGCGCATGCGTCTGGAGCCACCTCACCAGGCGCCTATATAATACTTCAACTGAGTTTAGAGAACAGCACTGTTAGACTTCCACCGACACCGGCAAACGAGCTAAAGGATGCCCCCCCCCCCTCCTCCTCGACCGGCGATTTCGATTCGAGTTGAGGGCTAAATCGATCCGTGAATTCTGCCATAGTCAATCGGCAAGTATCCCCAACCGTGAACTCTGCCATAGTAAATCGGCAAGTATCCCCATCCGTGAACTCTGCCATAGTCAATCGGCAAGTATCTACATCAGTGAACTCTGCCATAGTCAATCGGCAAGTACCTGACGAGCATTCCCGACTCCGAAGGCTCAACAAGTGCTCCATCGTCTGAAGCAAGAGGTGACTTGACTTTTCAGTCACATTCATCGTACCCCAACTGGCCCCTTTTCAGCAACGAACAGATAAGGTAATCGTAACCATTGCCACCTGCAGATTGATCTTGAATCTGGCTTACCCCATTGCTCCATTATTTGTGTGAACGTCCCGGTTTAAAATCTCCCCTTTAAATCACCGAACTGATTCTGACCTCTTTAATCCCTTAATTACCTTACTTGTATCTCGTGTGGACCTTTAACCCCGTCTGGGCGACCATTCCCTTTAAACTCAATTTCTGTGTAAATATAAATATCATTTTGTTGTTAGTAAAGATATATTTTTGTCATTGTCTTTCTCTTGAACCTCAGCGCGTACCAGCTTCCTGTTAATCTTTGGTCAACTTGCATTCTGAAATATTAGTTTAAAAGGACCCCACAAAGTTAATAATAAACCATCTCCACGGGACTCATGACAATTTCCCCTTTCACTAACGGTCTTCAACCAACTTCGGCCCCAAGCCCCAAAGTACCTACGTATATATATATATATTATATATATATATATATATATATATATATATATATATATATATATATATATATAGGGAGAGAGAGTCTGGCCATTCCACGACATATAATTATATATACATTACTCTATTATAAAATCTGGTGTCAGGTGTGGGGTCTTTAAAAGGTCTTTGGAGAGATTTTTTTAAAGGCAACCCTTTAACTATATTGTAATTTTCAAAGCTGAGTACCGTTTGAGTTGCAAAGACAAAACAAAACAGGAAACAACCATGCCATATTTATTTATCGCTTAGTTTTTGTATGTGTGTTTGGACCGACAACCCTTAATAGGAAAATTTTGTTAGGCAACAGAATTTCTTCCACGGTCACTTTAATTCACCACGGATTAGTAGAGGCTGAGCCCTTCTCATCTCACGAAGACTCTATTTTCTAATTTTTTTTATTTGTTTAATCGTGTATTATTCCAGTGTTAGTATTTGGATAGCAACGTTTCCGCGTTTAAACAAGCATATTCCTCTGTCTGTCAGTAATTTGTGAGTCAAGTCTTATCCGCCCCGTGCTGACGGTCCATTAAACCCTTTCCTTCGGACAACTTACGCCCTCGTGTTACGATAAACTTCGTCCTTCGAGTCATTTAAACTTCGAAGGGGAATCCCTCAGTTTAAGTGCCAAAGACCTGTCACTTATGTACAGCAAGGAGAGGGAAAAGAAAGAGCTGAACAAAAAGAGATTAGAGAATTAGCTAAACAAAAAGAGATTAGAGAAAGAGATGAACGTCAACCAAGAGAAATTAGAAAGAGCGAAGAACGCGAGAGAATTCGCCAGTATGAACTGGAATCGAATCGTGATCGGCCTGAAACCCTTTCAGTAAATTCCTCTGTAGGAACCCCTCAATCCGCCTCCGTTAAACTCCCCATGTTCAAAGAAGGAGAGGACTTCGGATCTTTTCTCACTCACTTCGAGAATTTTTTTGAAGTTAATCATTGGGACATAGAGATATGTAGACGATGTCGCTAAGCTTCTTTTCCTCCTTAGCTCGCTGCTCAGAGACCTATGCGTATTGCTTCCCTCGGAAGTTACGGTAGATTACTTCACCCTCAAATCCGAACTTCTCGCGGCATACAATATGACGCCTGACTTCTACCGCACCAAATTTCGCCACGCCCGCATCTAACCAAATATGACCTTTCGTCATTCTGGATATACTCTTTCCCGTACTTTCAATTTTAAAATTAGACGCATCCAAATTCCCTCACGATTATGAGTCACTGGTAGATTTTGTTCTACGGGATCAATTGCTGGTGTCGCTAACACCAGAGATCCGCTCCTTTGTGAAGGATCGTCGGTGAAACTCCTTTAAAGAGTGCATAGAAGAAGCAGGTATCTATGCGGCGAGTCGCAACCTATACTCGAAGGAAAATAAAAAACCTCACCCTTCATCCCCCAAGGATAAATTTAGTAACTCGCGGTTCCCTCCTAAGAACTCCCCAAATTTTGCCAAGGTTACTGACCCCTTTAAGCTTTAAAGTTTCCCTCCATCGGAACCACGTGACGTCAAGCCCCTCATAACTAATTTCCCGTTGTCAAGGTTTCCCCGTAAGCCAATCATATGTTTTGCGTGCGGTGTCGAAGGCCATACGCGCCCAAATTTCCCCCCAAATTCCCAACTCCGTGGTAATCCCATTCACCAAGTCCCCCAGGTAAATGCTGCTCCCACTCCCCCTCCATCGTGACCAGAAACCCAAGATCTAATCTCGTCTCCCAGTGCCCCAGGGCACCATGTAAATTTCCTCTTCGACAAGAGTTCTCCAGGAAGTCTTAAATTTGAAAACGGAAGTGTTAATGGGTGCCAGGTATTTAGCCTCGTCCGCGATACCGGGTGTCATTGTATCGTGGTATCGAATGAAGTTATTCCCCGGTGACTCCCGACCACACAAAGTTTGCAGTAGTCCATGACTACCTGGGAGCGCAAACCGCTTCTCCATTGTAAACTGTAACCTGGAGTGTCCGTACTTTTCTGGATGGGCTGAAGTCGTGTCAGCCCCTATTAAATTATGTTCCTTTTGGTCGGACAGTGCCACCAAGTCTCATCTGTCCATGTGGCTCAGCCCGTTATCACAAGAGCCCAGGCAGAGAGAGAATCCCAGATGCCCGCTGCCCTTGAAACTCCCTTAGATTCAGATTTCAGCGGCGTTATGAACAAAGAATTCGCTCAAAAACAGGAAGAGTGCCCAAATCTCCTTCCCTTTTGGGAAAAATCTCGGAGCCTCGAGCAGGATTCAGTCCGCGGTAACAAGACAGCCTCTTATATTGTGAAAAAAGTCTTTCTATATCGCGCTTGCTTGGGTGGCATCAACCCTGAGTCTCACGCCCTCTGTGTTCTCTGTTCGCATGTCTCCTGGTCCTAAAAATTGCCCACGATAGTGTGTTTTCTGGCCACTCTAGTCACAATAAAAACGGTCAGAGGATTTGCCGGTATTTCTACTGGACGTAACGTGCGAGGTCCCATTAGTATCCTCAAGGCCTCAAGGAGTTATTCCCTAACGCCAAGTTAGACAGAGAAATCCAATCTTCTTACGCGTACGTTTTGGATCTTCGTCGAAGATTATAAAAGTGTGCCGTGATTGCATACGGAGAGCAACAAACTTCTGAGCTAATGGAACGGCCCTTTCCCAATTCTCGAAGCGTGAAGACCTGTGGATTATTTAATTAAGACCCCCACGGGAGAGAAGCTGTTCCACGTCAACATGTTGAAAAGATATCACCGCCGCGCGTGTGTCAATAACATTTTTACCACTGACGAAGAAACAGCTTTGGAGGCCGACTACACTACGGATGCCCCGAATCTTGTACAGGCCATGTGCATCAAACAGGATAGGGATTACTCACTACCTGCCTTGCCGCCTTGTCCGGTTCCCTCCATTCACCTCCCGCTAGTTTGGATTTCAATAAGCAGCTAACGCTCGACCAAACTAGCCAGTTACAGCTTATTTTAAGCAAATTTGAGGACGTCATTTCTGAGAGCCTTGGGTTTGCTATTAACTTCGAGCATGATATTATCCTTGCTAGACAATAACCCGTTTGTTCAAGACCTTAACCCCTTCCAATTCATCTGAGTAATACCTTTAACGCCGAGGTTAGCAATCTGCTCAACCTCAATATCATTGAACCCTCCACATCAAATTATTGTTCCCCAATAGTTATGGTATGAAAACCCGATAATTCTTACCGCATGTGTGTAGATTTTGGCAAATTAAATTCCGTGACCGTTTTCGATGCTGAACCGATTCCTTTAATTGAGCAAAACATTTACTTGTTCGAAAAAGCAAAATTTATCAGTGAGCTCGACCTATGTACAGCATATTACCAGGTTCCCCTGAAAAGGGACGTGAGGAAATACACCGCCTTCCCCACCGACAAAGGACTTATGCAGTTCCGCTGCCTTCCTTTCGGGTTAATGAAGGCCTGCAGCAATTATAATCGGATAATGCGCAAAGATTTGGACGGACTGGATAATGTCACCTTTCACTCTAACAACATTTACGTTGCCACTTGTGACTGGGACCAACACTTGGCCTCCCTTCAGGAGCTCTTAGGCCGTTTGTGAGAGCACGGCCTTACCGTAGGCCCCGGTAAGTGCCACCTCGCAAATGATTAGATCCAATATCTGGGTTTCCACATTGGTAACGACCAAATTGAACCCCAAGAAGACAAGGTCCAGGCGATAGTTGATGTGCCCCTCCCAGGTACGAAGAAACAACTTCGTTTCTTAATGGAGTCTGCCTCATTTTATAGGAGGTTTGTCCTCAATTTCGCCCCGTTGTGAGAACTACTCAAAACGAAGTCCCCAGACCACATCATATGGAATTCGAGGGCTACTTCCCATTTCCATCAACTAAAGGGTAAATTTGCATCTGCCACATTTCCCAGGTTGCCTGACCCTAGTAGGCCCTTCGGGATCCGAACGGATGCGAGTAACGAGGGCATCGGTTACCGTAGGCCCCGGTAAGTGCCACCTCGCATATGATTAGATCCAATATCTGGGTTTCCACATTGGTAACGACCAAATTAAACCCCAAGAAGACAAGGTCCAGGCGATAGTTGATGTGCCCCTCCCAGGTAAGAAGAAACAACTTCGTTTCTTAATGGGGTCTGCCTCATTTTATAGGAGGTTTGTCCTCAATTTCGCCCCGTTGTGAGAACTACTCAAAACGAAGTCCCCAGACCGCATCATATGGAATTCGAGGGCTACTTCTCATTTCCATCAACTAAAGGGTAAAGTTGCATCTGCCACATTTCCCAGGTTGCCTGACCATAGTAGGCACGTCAGGATCCGAACGGATGCGAGTAACGAAGGCATTGCTTGTGGCCTTCTTCAGTACGGAGACAACGGTAGGAGTCCCCCCGTGGCCTTCACGAGTCGCAAATTACTCCCACAGGAAACGAAGTCCCCAGACCGCATCATATGGAATTCGAGGACTACTTCCCATTTCCATCAACTAAAGGGTAAATTTGCATCTGCCACATTTCCCAGGTTGCCTGACCATAGTAGGCACGTCAGGATCCGAACGGATGCGAGTAACGAAGGCATTGGTTGTGGCCTTCTTCAGTACGGAGACAACGGTAGGAGTCCCCCCGTGGCCTTCACGAGTTGCAAATTACTCCCACGTGAGAGGAATTATGCAGTAATAGAAAAGGAAGCTTTCGCTATTATTTGGAGTGTGCAGAAGTTCAAGATATACTTGGTAGGTCGAGAATTCCTCTTATAAACCGATCACCGCCCGCTGGCATACCTCCGTAATATTAAACATCCTAATGGCCGAATAATGAGATGTGCTTATTATTACAGGAATTCCAATATAAGGTAATGTACTTAAAAGGGTATGAAAATTGCATCGCCAATACTCTTAGCCGCAATACATTGGGTGACGACCTCAGCTAAATTTTAAGTGTAATTGCTCCATATCCATTTGTTCCTCTTGTAATTATTATAACCTCCAGCTAGGGATTAGCTTATATTCAACTATTTCTGTTTATGTCCTTACTTTTCTCGATGTCTACGTCTATGACGCACTACGCCCTTGTATATATGAAATTAGTAGTTAGAAGCCTAGGTCGGCTCCAGAATATGTGTATATGTACCAACGTAATATTTCTGCCATTTATGTAAAATGTATCATTGAATATCCGTTTCATTCTGCTTTTTTTTTAGCTTTGTATAGCTTAGTGCATAAATATTATTTTCATTTTTGTTAATTTTCTCCCTTTTAATGCTCTTATGGTCGTCGATAATTAATTCCAGTTTTCATCCATATGTACACGTAATCGGGTAGAATTAGCTTGTATACCTGCTCGACGACAGGTCAGGAATTCTGGGTTTTTTTCCGCTTACCCTGTCACCACTCATTCATCTAAGGGGATGTCACCTCACTTCCCCAACTCCGAAAGTGCCATCTTTTTGGATGGAGGGATGTAGCAGAATGAGGTCAAATGGCAACCACGTGCTCTTCTGTACCCACGTGGATCATGAGATCACCGCATAGAGCTGTGAAAGCATGGCTGAACTTATGCAAGGAGGCGGCTGACGCCTTTATCACACGCCCCAGTTGTATTTGCCTAGGGACCGATGTCATCGTCTCCCATGGCCACCTTTCCGCGATTATTCTGGCTTTCGCTAAAAGATTAAAATTCGTTAGACATTCCAACCAACATTATCACGATTCCCCCTTTCCCCGAAGGAGTCGCCGACTTTTCCCCAAATTCGCGCGCGCGTGTCTGGAGCCACCTCACCAGGTGCCTATATAACGCCGACTGAGTTTAGAGAGCAGCACTGTTAGACTTCCACCTACTCCGGCGAAAGAGCTAAAGGACGCCTCCCACCCCCCAGTGGCGATTTCGATTCGAGTTCAAGGCTAAATCGATCCGTAAACTCTGCCATAGTCAATCGGCAAGTATCCCCATCCGTGAACTCTGCCATAGTAAATCGGCAAGTATCGACACCAGTCACAGAGAACTCTGCCATAGTCAATCGGCAAGTACCTGACGAGCATTCCTGACTCCGAAGGCTCGACAAGTGCTTCCTCCTCTGAAGCAAGAAGTAACTTGACTTCTTACGTCGCATTCATCGTACTCCAATTGGCCCCTTTTCGGCAACGAGCACCTAAGGTAATCGTAACCGTTGCAACCTGCAAATTGATCTTGAATCTGGCTTACCCCATTACTCTATTATTTGTGTGAACGCCCCGGTTGAAAATCCCTTCCTCCTTTAAATCACCAAAGTGATTCTGACCTCTTTAATCCCTTAATTACCTTACTTGTATCTCGTGTGGACCTTTAACCCCGTCTGGGCGACCATTCCCTTTAAACACAATTTTTCTGTAAATATAAATATCATTTTATTGTTAGAAAATATATATTTTCGTCATTGTCTTTCTTTCGCAACCCCAGCCTGTACCAGCTACCTGTTAATATTTGGCCAACTTGCACTCTGAAATATTTGTTTAAAAGGACCCCGCAAAGTTAATAATAAACCATTCCCACTGGACTCATAACAATTTCCCCCTTTCACTAACGGTCTTAAACCAACTTCGGCCCAAAGACCTAAAGTATCTACGTATATATATATATATATATATATATATATATATATATATATATATATATATATATATATATATATAGAGAGAGAGAGAGAGAGAGAGAGAGAGAATCTAGCCATTCCACGACACAGGTGTTCTTTTTCTTTCCTTGTCTGAAGCTGATACTGGTATAATTTAAATTATTGTCTGTGTTGATAAGAAAACGTCTGCCCGTGATTGGATCGTTGTGTACAAGAAAGCGTTCATAAAGATGCTAGGAGGCTTATTTCCCACTAACGTCCTGTTCTGGAGTTTATCTGTTGGTTGCTAGCATTTTTTCAGCCTGGTCCACAAGTTACCTGTGATACCAATAAACTCAGGTGAGGTGTGGAGGATCATCCTCTTGAGGTGTCGCCCTTGTCTGTTATAATTTTTCGAACTTCCTTGCGCGGAAAGGAAACTGTGAGGTGTGAGATGCCATTGTTCCATGTTATTTGACGCACGTCTTGTGAAATGAGTTATCTTCGATTTGATGGATCTTCCTGTAGCGCTGGCTGATGGGTTGGTTAACTGGTCGAGGGGACTTCAGATAATATAATCTAAAATTCCTGCTGGATAAGCAATGGAAACGGTCGCACAAATGATTCCCTGAGGATGTCTTGGCTGAAGCTATCTCACAACGTGTCCCGAGATCTCTCGAAGAGGTCCAGCGGGTCTACCCGATAGAGTTGCGTGGCCTTAATCTGTATCTACATTTTATGGGACAACAGGAGCAAGACAATTGAAAATCGTAGTCTTGAGCGTCATGCATGTTTAAGGTATGTTCAGGTCGCTTAACTCCTTACATTTTTAACCCTCGTTTATTCGGTCGAAGCTAGACTACGGCTGCAAGTTAACAGAACTGCAGCCGATAATGAATTTTGGAAAGTAGTCTCTATCCACCCCAATAGTCTACGTTTGGCAACTGGTGCCCTTCGCACATCCACTAAAGAGAGCCACCTTGTCACTTTGGGGAAGATCCCTCTAGCTCTGACTCGTGTACAATGCAGTTTGCGCTTGTATGTGCAAGCCCCCTGTCACCATCAGTCATGAATGGCTTTTATTCATCCTATCAGCACTCAAAGTGCTGAACTTTACGGAACGAAGAATGTCCCTATAGCGGGTACAAGAAAATAAGAATGTAAATATAGGCTTTACAAAAGAATGTCGTTTGTCTCAATGGCGTTAAAAAGGGATGACTTGGCATGTCGAGATGTGACACATGTTTACAATTGTGCAAACTTTTATCTTCTCAGGATGAGTTTGCCACACGCATTTTATCACATTTTCTTATCCTCATTTCAATCCCTTTTTTATATGTAGATCTCTTTGTTTACGCTTCTTAGTTTTAAGTATTGTATTTTTCGTGAGTATCACATGCAGCCTTAGTTTAAAAGAAAATGTTTTGGGACAAAAGGTCGGAGAAAACTTGTCCAGACTATTTCTTATCAAGTATTTTCGGCCAACGGCGATCGATTGGTTAATTGTTAGTGTTCAGGATACAAAGGTTTAATCTAACTGTAAAAGAACAATGTCTGACTCCCCCCCCCCTTCCCACCACTTTATCGGAGACTCCGAGCGATGGTATCTCGCCATGGACTACGTTACTGGCTGTTCGAACATTCACAAATTTTCGACTCCTGAACGCATTGGTGAAATATTCCCCAATTCTGCGAATTCGTCCAAAGCCTCCTCCACCCCGGTGGCGAGGCGAGGAAGAACAACAGTTTCTCGCACCTTGCTGCTAAAGGACGAATCGACTCCGCTTCCGGATTAAGATGTCTGAAGCTTGTGACTCCTTTCTCCAAACTCTCCCTTCCCTTTTAGAATCGGGTATACAAATACTCGGGTTATTCTGTAGTTCGTCGAGTCCAGCCCGCACCTCAAGGCCGTCCTTATCGTCTCGTACCGTGAGCGTTCGTCAGACAGCAGACTTGTTCGGCCGTGATTCTACCCAAGTCGAGTGGTAGCTACTGTAAAAGGCAAGCCTTTGAATTTAAGCAACAGTCTCCCTTCGTTTAATCGAACCGAAGAAAATCTTCATCGATTACCTTTGAGGAAAAGAAGTTTTCTCTTCCAGTGGAATTAGGAGAATTGCTACATTCCCCATCGAACGTCATCTTTGAAGATTGGCTATCTTAATCGGAAGGTTGGTTTGGATCGTGCCTCACTTGCCTCATCAGACCGTGCTCCACCTCATCGGATCGTTCGCCACTCGCCTCATCGCAAGAAGGACCTTCCTCGAAGTCACCGACCCATAAGACTGAAATTCCCTCCATTATTAGTATTGTCAAATTCCACCTTTTGATCTGAGCCTAGTAACATTAATCAATTGATTCTATTTGAGAATCCCTCCTCATAATAATTATCAAGAGACTATTTTAATTTAAATAATTCCCTTTTGCCTATTAGTATTTTTATTTTAATCTGTGTAAATAAAGTTATATTTTTGTTGTTTCATCTTTAAGTAACCTTGAACGATACTCTCGGCCTATGCAAGTAAATCTCGCCAACCATTTATGCACTTTGTTTGATTATTAAGGATTTGAAACCCAATACCTCAAGTGTGACCTCCTAGTCGGTCGTTAATCCCTTCAAAGGTTCGCGTTTCAGTAGGTGATTAAGTCACCCCCGCATAATATAGGAGTATGTATGGTATAGAGTGGTATACCACGACACTAATAAATTAAATAGATTAAAACGAACTAAACATGACTAATCTTCAGTGGTAGAAAGATATTCAAAGTAATCACAATACCTAACTTACACAGACAGTTATATATTAAATAAATTGGCCAAATTTCATTGGGACCTCATGATTAGAAGAATATCTGTTTATTCCTCACACAAAATTTTATATACAACCCTGTGTATCCCATGCTCCCCCAACCCCATATTTCAGAGGTAGGTTTACAAAATTTCGGCATTCAGAAAGAAACGGTTTCCTATTTCAACCAGGCGTAAAGTGGATCAGCGTAATTAGGGTCTGCGTAAAGCAGGGCTGTTTCTATATTGAATGTATTTCAATCTTTTTATTAGCTATTAATTAAAAATTAATTCCAGCGATCACATTACTTCATTTTGATAGCACAGTGGAGAGATGCTAGGTATTGAACAGTGCCTAGAAAATTGTCGTGTTTTCTGAATAACCCTACACACATCCTGATAAAGGGGGAGGGGGATAGTGGAACTTTTGAAATTAGCGATGGGTGGGGGAGGGGGGGGGGCAACCTAAAAACTCACAATTTAAAACGGAAACAATTAATCGATTCGTAAGAAAAAAAAACTTTCTTAAAATTTAACTTGATTTTTTCATGGTCGTAGACTACCTGCATTTCTAGATGATTTCCCACATTTCTTTTACCAATGATTAATTATTTTTTTTATTAATTGAGAGGTGATAAAATATGTAGCTCTATTTAAATATAGAAGTAGAAATATAAATGGATTATGTATATGATACATATTATTATTATTATTATTATTATATTCATACGTTGGGGGAACAAGACGCAGGCAGATTTCGAAAAAAAATTGGGGGGTTGGTGAGAAATCTGCATTTTATACACTATATATATATATATATATATATATATATATATATATATATATATATATATATATATATATATATATATATCCCTTTCCCGCAATTTTACTTCTGACGTCACTGCTCTCTTTCAATACAATTTTCGAGCACTTTCTACCAAGGATGATTCAGAGGATATTTGCTTTAATTTTATTATTAATTAAAATAAAAGGCTACAAGGACAAGGATCACATTGCAGAAGCGTAGATTTATTATCACTCGTGCCCCGAATAGAGAGAGCCTCAGTGCCTTAGTTCCTCCCTTTCATGGTCTATCTTCACTAAATTGCGGCGTCTAAGGAAATCCGTAAATTTTAGAAGGTAAAAGATTTTTAAATAAATTTTCACAAATATTTAAATTTATTAATATAAATATTTTAACAAGGTCACATTTTTATTTTTAGTAATTTTACATTGATAATAATTAGAGCACGAAGTAATTCTAAATCTTTCAAACGTACAAAACTAATGAGTCAAAACTTTAATCCATTAAGGCAATCTTTTAATTTTAATGAGCTTATCGTTTAGGGGCAATGGATTTTTTAACTATTGGTGTGCTATTTCTATATTCCTCATTAAGTTGTCTCAAAATGAAACAGAAAACGTGAGCTAATTCAGTGCTATCCAAGATTCCATTACGATTTAATTCGGGATAATCCTTTAAGAGAGTAAAAGTTTTCGTATTCTCATACTCTATGTTTGCTAAAACATTTTTCCAACAGCAAAATTTGTGCTAAGAATTAATGTGTGAGCAAAAGCCAATTACACGGTGTATTGATTTATACATTGTTTAAAATAGAGTGAGCAAAAAAAGCGTTTATTATCGGCTTACCAAATTTCAATAAAAGCGAACAGAAGTGAAATGAATTCGAGAGGCTAAATTCTCGCTCTGAACCAATTAGTGGATCATTTATTAAAAACGACATTTAGCAGGTTTTAATTCTAGTTTCTAGTTTTCAAATTATTCATATTCGCACAGCAGTCGATTTATACATTGTTTAAAATAGAGTGAGCAAAAAAAGCGTTTATTATCGGCTTACCAAATTTCAATAAAAGCGAACAGAAGTGAAATGAATTCGAGAGGCTAAATTCTCGCTCTGAACCAATTAGTGGATCATTTATTAAAAACGACATTTAGCAGGTTTTAATTCTAGTTTCTAGTTTTCAAATTATTCATATTCGCACAGCAGTCATTCTTTCTTAGTTACTACTAGACTTCTTGTTAAAAACAGTGTTTTTAAGTACTTGTAATCTTTGTACCAACTCGATCACGGCCATTTATAATGATTTCTTTTAATCTTCCGCTCCCCACCCATTTGCTATTGGCTTATTTGTCATTAGAGAATTTTTCAGTATTTCAATTATATTTATTCCCTTTTCTTCATCTGGCCTACCTTTCTCCATTCTTTCCCACTAAGTAAAAATGGAGAGAATATATGAGCTTAATAAGTATAAGCATAAGAAACAAAGGAGAACTACGCATAAAATATTCCTTCCTCTGGGTATTGGAGTTGGAGCTGCACAAAATTTAAGTAAAAATAATATATATATATATATATATATATATATATATCGATAAATTTGATGAAGTTTACTCCAATTAAAAATAAAAAGAAATGAGCAGCTTAAAAGTGTTCCAATTTTACAGTACTGTACAATTTAAAGTACAATTATACAACATTTGAAAAAGAGTTAAAAAATAATTATTTTATTTTCTATTAGGTTTAAATATTTAAGGTCAATAATGAACAATTTATCCACTTCGAGCAGGCTGGTTTAGTCTGTTTACTAAACATATTATTGCTGCCATAAAACTAAAATGCAATAAAAAAAAATAAGGATCAAATTAAATTTCGTAAACTTCAACCGTAGATAAAAATCTTGTAATTAATATAGGATTATATACAAAATATTGTCCGATGAAAAAAAATATATTCGTTTTGTTCGATAAATAATTTTTTTTTACGAAAACCGAACGTAATTAATCTTTGGTGTTAGAAATCCCTATATACCATAGCTATAACCTACTTATAGCGTCTAATGAATAATTCAGATATCTGTTGCTGTAGAGAACACATAGGCTAAGCATAGCGTTAAATGAGGCAATTGAATCTCCCTTACTCTTATACCTATTTTTCAGAAATATCTGCGTTTATTTACGGGTGTTTTCTTCATTGGGAATATTGTATTCCTTCTATGAATATAATATTAATATGTATTTTATATATGCTCACTGTACTACATCTATGTTCAAGCACCACTTAGATGAAGTTTTTTTAATGTCTATTGTGTGTAATTTCGATTACCACACCATCTATGAGTGGACCTGAGAATTTTTTGTTAGCTCGGGATTTCTATTTTCTCATATTATAGTTGAGCCTTTCTCAGTAACTAACTCGTAACAATGAAATGATTCGATTCGTTAAGAAATGAAAGCAGTTAGAATTTTGTACGTTGACTCTCCAATATTTTGGCGGCTTTCTGGTTTTTGTCGAGGGTTATAACATATCAAAGATCAGGACTTCGCCTTATGACATGTAATATGAATGCATTTTTTTCAATTAATTAAATGTGTATCTTTTTCTTGAGAACAATAATTTTGATTAATTTGAAATGCATAAAACTTCTACAAGGACAAAAAATCGGAAAGGGACTCCCATTTAATTCTATGCACTCGACAGAATGCAAATTTTCTATATTGATATATTACGTGCCCCCCCAAAAGGACAAAATTCAGTTCAGTTAACTCGTTTAGTTTTTAAACATTGTCTGCCTTTAATAATGTGGTTGATTAAATTTAGGGGTAGGGGATATAAAACATTTAATTTGAGTCTTTAACTACTCTTAATTAGATTGGAAAAGATTTAGAATGATCGTATATGTATAAATGTGCATTTTTGTCGGATCGTTCTCAAAGTACCGATGAAACGAAGGAAAAGGTATACCATTCAACAATGGCAAAAGATTGTTAAATTTCATTTGAAAAACAGATGCTCCATTATTTCATCTCCGAGACCTTACCGATGTAATAAAAATACTCAGAATGCTCTCTCATTTCATGTTATCCATCAGGCGGTCGTAATTTCATGACAATTGGAATGCACAGGACGACGCAGATTATAAAGTCAGCTTCAAAACTTTACGAACAACGGGAATATTAAAGATACATGGCAACACATCACGTAATCCTTGAAATAGATGAGACATTTATGTGATTCTTACATGGCATCCAGACGAGATAGAGAATATGCTGCGTCTTGGACCTAAATGAGAGTTACAGTTTGCAAGATTTTTTTTTCAATTGGTTGATACGATTTCATTTTATTGTACGGAAAACTCTAAAATTATATATGGGGAATAAATGACCGCGAATGATATCTGTATGGTGTGCAAAATGAATTATAATGTAATTGAATATCATTTTTAAGAAAGATTAAATCATTCACTGTGAATAGTGTAAGCTATCGTTCTAAGATCAGAATTTTTATTGGATCATCACCATAGGATCGCTAGTATTACACGACTTAGAACTCATCTAGCTTTATTAATAACATAAAAACTACCTTTATTTCATAAGGAAGGGGGCTTAAGGGGAATTCAGTAAGAAGTCGGATTAAAATGTGTGTTTCGAAAACAGGAAATCATGACTCGTCAGGAAGAAAATTACTATGCCAAGAACTTTAAGAGTGGTTTCTCATCTTTTTTCACACTGATTCCCCTGAATATTGGTATTAATAGAAGGGTCCTCCCTCCCCTAACTGCTCAGCAGTAAAACCCAAGCGGATGAGGATAGTTTGCTGATTCTGAGGAAACTTTTGTTTCTTTTATTGGCACGTGAGAAGCATTTAAGCGGAATTTCTTCTCAAAAGATCGACAGAGAGCACAAGAAAAATAATTCTGGAAAATTTCATCGGTATATCCTTGCGCTAGTAGTAAATGATTGTTTGTAAAAGATCTGGCATGGGAGTTGAGAAAAAACGTTTGATATGTAAATAGACTAAGTTACAATTGCCTTAACAAATAAGCAGTAATTTAAGAGTCAAGTTATATGTGTATACTAATTGGAGGAAATTAAAAAAATATCCCGTCTTAGCAAATAAAGATGAGAATTCTTGTGATAGGTTGAGCTTTCTTGAAGTTACTCTACTTCTCTTTTCTAAACCCACATACATTGGTGTGCCTGAATATATGAGCAAAAAAAGCAGATGGTATACTGTCAAGTTACAACCATGAATTAAGTTCATTGTAAAAGCTTCAAATGGAAGACTGTACTACTCTCTAAACCCCTTGAGTAAGCGAGTCTCTAGTTAACGAAAAAACAGCTACCAGCAAAACTAATTTCTAAAGAACCTACTCGCACCATCCATATCTTTAACCACCTATATAGTTAGAGCAAAAACACAATCAAGAAAAGAACTAAATAAAATGGGAAGGTTGAACAGGAGATTAAGGAGTATGAATTAATAACAACTGATGCTAGATACCTCAACAAATGATGTTGTTTTCGTTGCTTATTATAGTTAGGGTATATTCCCGCGAAAATTTCCTATTAAGACATTTAATTAAACGTACCATATATTACTAGTATATCCACTTTGGTCTAAAAAAATTATTCTAACCTATTTAAATTTTAAAATTTTCTATCAGTCTTTAAATTGTAGTGGCTGAATTCCTGGTTTTAATTTTACTCATTCTAGATATGTATTACCCAATTTTGTGTATTGTTTCCTATTATCAATATTCTTTTCCTATATTATTTAACCCAATTTTAGACCTATTAGCCCTGCGTTCGTCTTGTATTATCTCAACTTCTTTCTATGGGAGCTGGCACCAGTGCATATTACAAAGGTTTCGTTATTTCTAAATTTACGATCGACTGTATATTACTTATCTATTACTTATTAGTTATCTATCGCGTATAGATAAGTGAGAAATTCACGATAAACCAGGTTAAATGCAAAAGTTTTACTGACCAGCTCACCTAGTAATCACCGCTATACTCATACACATTCGTACAAAAGGATAAACATTCACCAGCACAATTTTATCACACCTATTTAATTATAATTGAGCTACAATAAATCAATCACCAAATCAGTAAATTTAAACATTTAAATAAAAAACTGTACAGAAATACAAATAATAATATCCATACCCTTCTAATACATCTTAATAAATTAGACCCATATTTGCCTACAGCAACACAACTTTACATAAAATATATACAATCGTTCTTACACAATATTAAACAGAAGAATGTATATACATCTGTATTTTGTACAAAGGTTTTGCAACTCACATATGTACTGCTTTGAGTGTAGGTAGACTGAAGTGTAGGCAGTGTACCACTATAAAT
The DNA here is from genome assembly GCA_963969495.1 of Ceratothoa steindachneri. Classification (NCBI taxonomy): domain Eukaryota; kingdom Metazoa; phylum Arthropoda; class Malacostraca; order Isopoda; family Cymothoidae; genus Ceratothoa; species Ceratothoa steindachneri. The sequence continues at coordinate 187,161,847 of OZ018325.1, forward strand.
TATCATGATAGAGAAAAAAACAGTATCGATATACAGTGCCTTATACTTTTTGATTACAGTGAAGGATTTTCATAAAATTCTGTTAAAGGTCAAACTGTACCGATCTCAACTTTATTTTCTTTGAAACAAACAAAAATGGCGCACATAAATTCCATCTGTCTGAGAGAGTTTATTGTAGTAAGAAAATGATTTTTACCTTGGATATTTACGTGTTAGATGCATATGTGCATTTGTGATTGTGTCGCAATGGATTTTTTTGTACATAGGATGAAATTGGAAACTTCTACACACATTTCGCTCTGTTTTTTTTAATAAAACAAGAAAAAAACATCGTCAGGGTTTGAAGAAATAAGGCAGTAATGAGCAATGAACTCATTCAGAATAAAGCAAAAATAACGAAATCTAGAAATAACAATCGAAAGAAAAGTACGGAGAAATATAAAGATCACTTTAATGTAAATGCAAGTAACAGGCGCCACTAATAGAAATACAAAATATAATCAGAAATCTAGAAAAAATGAAATTAGTAAAAAATAATATTAAAAATATATTATCACAGAGAGAGAAAAAATGTATGCGGGTTTGTGTTTTTGTAATTCGCCTTTTGTTTTACATGTCAGTGTTCGCAAATTCGTTTACATGGAGTATTTAATGGGTTCGAAATAACTTGGGGGTGGAGCTGAATTAGGTGTGGAGGAGAGTTGGTGAAGGTGATTGGGCGAGTGGCAAAGGGATCCACCAATCATCGTCTGGGAATGGTTCGGGGTACCGCCCCCAGGCAGAGCTGATGCGGGTGCCCACAAACGCTTCTCGTAAAGCGGCGTAGTTGGAGACGTTACATGTTGTTGTTGATGCTGCTGCTGCTGCTGTTGTTGCTGTTGTTGGTGGTGCGCCAGCATCTCTTGTTGACTTGATGAGAGAGCTTGAGATGAAGGATGGGACGATGTGATGTCACGGACTCCTGGCGAGAGAGAAAAGATAATTCCTCATTAGTTATGGTCGAATTGACTAAGTTTTGAAATAATAGGATAGTAATATTAAAAATAATGCCCGTTTTCTATTTCTTCCCTACCTAGTTACCCTTTTTTCCTCAAGCTTCCACTTATCTCGAATTCTTTTTATAAAGAAAATTACTGATTGTTTTAATTTTATAGATATTCCTTTTATTCGATTCCTCATTGGTTTTCTAATCAAAGTAATGCTCTAATTTATAGAACTTTGTATATTTGTTATTTAGCTTTAACCATGTTAGCTCATACACCATTTGTAACAAGGGCAAGTAAGATTGTTCTCTAGAGGGTTAAGGGGATACTTAGAGGTTTTTAAGAATTTTTTGCCACAGATGGAATTAATAAAAATGAATTCAACACAGGATAAATAAATCTGAAATTCAGTAAGCAACACCAAAGTTTGAGTTTGCTGCAAATAAAACTCGCTTGTTGCAAGGAACAAAGTAAACAAAAGCAATGGACAGAAATTCTGCGTTCAATACGAGCTGTTCCAAAAATTGAGTAAAAATATATAAAATCTTGGAGATTGAAGATAGCAGATGATAAGGGAGTGGGGGCGGGTTGACTTGGTGGTAGTGCAGCGAGTGGATAAGAGATATTTTCTTGTCAAGAAGATGAAAATGTCAGAGGAAAAACTACATTGTGTTGAAGAGACAAGATATGCTGTAATTTGGTCTTCTGGTAAGACAAAAATTGACAGCAGCAGACGACAGATGTCAGAAGACTAACCATTCCTGCCTTTCTGGTTTTAGGAGTTGTCAGACGAGAGAGGTAGATAGTAGAGAAAAGACGGCATAAAACTAGTAGGTGTTAAGTCGACAGAGATAATTTTGAATTAAGGTGGAAGTGATGGCTACTCCTTAGGTTCTTGTGGTGAAGGCGTTGACTGTTGAGTATCAGGATAGTGTTACAAACCCCTAACACAGATCACCTTCTCGTGTTTTATTCCTTATTATTTGTTGATGTTCTGCCTTTTTTGTTTCAGTTTTTTTTGCATTTCATTCCAATTAAGTGCTGACAATTTTCATTACGAAAAGCTGGTGTCAGACAGTGGGTTTTTTTTTGTATTTTTAATTCTAGGGATTTATCCTGGCGTCTACCGACGAAGTCACAGCCACCGAAAGTTTTAAACTAAACCTATTCTCTCTCTAAAATAAAATAAAAAATGAAACGAGTTGAAACCACTAGAATAACAACATAATTAATAACAATAACCCCCCCCAAAAGGACAAAATTCTAAAAATCTTCAGAGTAAAAATAAGAGACACACTCAGGTGCCCCAGCCCCTCAAGTAGCCAAGTATGCAATAACAAATTAGAAAAAAATAGTAAGAAGGAGACCCACCCACTCCCAAAACCCTTCTCTAACACAAACAGGAGCGGAGGGGATCAAGTACAGCACTAGAGACAAGCAGCAGTGAACCTACTCATCCCAGCACCTGGGAAGCTACTGGTCACGAAACTCCCTTGGTAAACAGTCAGGGATACTAGAAAGTCTTCAATATGGCATTCAATCCAATGACGATGTGTCTCGCGATTGTGTCCGATTAGGTGACGACAAAATGGTGATAATTCAAGGCATTGAGGGATATGTCTAAGAGGGAGAGGTCGGGTCGTACGACACGTAATTTTAAATTATCGCGCGCCGTCACCCATTTTCCTTTGCCATCCAGCCCGAAGGGCTGACTTGAAATTAATAATACCCTAGCATTATTTTCCAAATGATCAAATTTAAAAATTAAAGGCCTTATCTAAAAAGGCAAAGTTCTGGGAATATACTTTTTTTCTTTACTTCAGTTACGAAAAACTGAGCAATAACACTTTTAACCAAGGAAAATTGAGTTCACATCTGACGAATTCCTTAGGCAAAGGACCCAGAAGTTTGATGTTATTTTCTGCAAAGAATTTTGTTATTGTTTATTCTTTGTGACAAAGTGCGCCATGATTTTGAAAAATACAAATGTTCCCGAACTGTTAGGTAAAGGTACCAATGTAAAAATGTTTTGGAACCATGTTGAGTTCCTAGCATTGTTCTTGAGCAAAATTATTAGTGCTTCTGTTCTCTTAGATGAGAGGCAACCCCAGACATGTAGAGTGTCAAGATGCTTGACCATGGACACGACACAGGAAATTTAGAGGCATTTCCCTTTTCTCTTAACGAAGGATCATCCAGAAGCTACAACAGAGCGGAAAAGAGCTTCATCAAAGAATCTCTCTGCTTCTGTCCTATACAGTTCATTCTTTATAATTCCCCCAAAGGAGAAGCATTTCCGTAACGTTATTCTTGGTGTATAGAGACTTTTTCTTAGCTCTTCTCGATTTAAGACTTTTGTCGAAAGGTCTCGGCCTCACTGCGGTTGCTGAACTGTTCACACTTTCTCTCCAATCGTGACCATGCCTGGCATTGATGGCAACCCGAGGTGGGACACTACTAATAGGTGATCTTTACGTTCATTTTAATCTCTTAGGGCAACCAGAAGTCTTCGTATCAGGAGTGTAACCATTTTTTTAGAGTCACTAATGATTATAAACATGTGTCTCCTTGATGAACTACCATTAGAAACTATCTCCATGCATTTTGGACTACTTAGGTGCACAACAACCATGGCTGCAACGCTTTTCTTAAAAAACCCCCATTTCTGGAGTTGAAAAAGGATTTAAACATTTATTTTTACCAAAAATAAAAAATACATTATAATTACCCAACATCATTCATTACACCCATATTTGTCAGCATTTGACCCTTTTGATCAAATATCAAGGCTCCAGGGACAGAAACTCACCCCCAACAGGAACAGAACCAGAGAGCGATTTTGAATTTAGTATGGGATACAGTTTATTCTTATTATTTTGGAAATACTAAATTTTTAATAAACATGTATTAATTTAAATATAAGAATTATTATTCCTATAACGTAAATTTTAAAAACGAATGAAAAAAATATAAATATATATTAATCTCTAAACATTTGGCCATGACCCTTTATCTTTTCACTCTACAAATGATTTACTATACATTTAACATTGCTTTACATTCCTGGTCTCTTCTCTTTCAAAAAGGTTAGGAAATCCGCTTTTACAAACAAGTCTACGAGGGGATAAGATTAATGAGAGAGTCGATCGTTCCTTTTACTGGTAAAGGATCAGTTTCGAGGCTTGTCGCCTAATCTTTTAGATGTAATATCGAAACTGGTTTTGTAGATGAAATAATTCAGTACTTACATTGATTTTATTAGATCATTTAATTAATGAAGACAGGACGTTTTTTGTATGTACAGCTTTTAGTAATATCATTAATTCCTGCTTGTTTACCCTCTCCTCTTATTATTTGAGGCAGATTCTCCTTTGGATAACTGAGGAACACACTTTAACATTTTCAATATTCTTCTATTTTCTGTCTTGAATGTGCTTTCGAAAGAATGCAACCACTACTACTACTTTTGATTTTCATTAGTTAAAACCCACATGAATCAAGGGTAGACACGTAAGTAAGTGTTATCCTAGATTTTGCCTTGGAAGATCAAAATTCAGTGAAAAAAATTATTTTATTTCGTGCACATAAAGACCCGTGTGCATAAACAATTCTTGACACAATAGAGCATGAAATTCGAGCTCGTAAAAATTGCAAAATACTGATCTTGCTAGTTTTGTGATTTAGGTTCTTTACCGATAGAGACTTTCATCTATACTGTTCTTTCTCTGGCAGGCCATTAGTGGATCCTAGATCCTTTGCTAGTCTTAATTCTGCTATTCTCCAGTCATTCCTCTCTACTAGGCACAGCACCAAATTAATGGGCGATAATAATGTATTTTTCTAGAGGGTAGCTTTTTTTGACAAAATCCCTTTGGGATGAGAGAGAAAAAGCAATTTTTTTTTTAAAATCTCTTTCGCTTTAATTAAATAGACCAGGTGATAAGGGAAGTGCTAGAAGGGATTATAACCTAATTAAGCAAATCATATTTTCCCTTTAATAGTTTATTTCCTCTCTTTTCCGGAGTTTTTTTGGCCTTAGTTAATTAAATTACATATACGGTACTAAAAACATTTAATTATGAGCGGAAGGAGTTTATTTAATTATATAACATGGGGAGACGAGCCATAAACTGGAATAGTTGTTGTATATGAGAAAAAAATGGGGGAAAAAAGCACCCCCTTTCTCTATCTCTTTTTCACACATACACACACTTGCTTGCTTGCTTAAGCCTGGCCATCGATGTCGATGATGATGTTGTTCGGCATGATGACGATGAAAGGCCTGATCAGGTGTTATTCCGTTGGTGCCACCGAAGGTCACTGTTCAGTCCAATTCGAGATCCACAAATTTTCTCGCATCTTTGGCAGGAATATTGTTCCACAGGTACTACTCCTTCGTTTCGCTGGTGTCGCGTGCGGTGGTTTCCTACTCTTCTTCTTGAATTGTTTTCTTCTATTTTGGATAGCCTTTTTGAGCAGGATGATTTCCAGGCCTGTATGTATGTTGAAATTGTGTTCAGCTGCTAAGGATGAATGGTACATTTTTTCAGCAGGTTTTTGCACTGGTCTTTGTAACGCTTCTTGGGGCCTCCTGCATTTCTGTTTCCCTCAAGTTGACCGTACAGTATTTGTTTTGGGGGTCGGTTTTCTGACATCCTGATGGTGTGACCCAGCCAGCGGAGTTGTCGTTGTGATAGGATGGTTTATATACTGCAGATTTGGGTCCTGTGATATATTTCATCGTATGTAATTTGGAATAACATGGTGTGCCTTGGATCTTCTGGAGACACTCAATGTGGAACAGTTCTAAGCTGAGGACCTGTTGTTTGTATATAGTTCGGCCTTCAAAGCCATACAGCAAGATGGATAGGCAGACAGCCCTGTCAACTGCAGCTTTGGTGTCTGTTCTCAAGTTGTTGTTTTAGAAAACTCATCCCCTCAAGCGGCCAAATACAGCAGAGGCAAGGTTTATCCTTCTTTGTATTTTTGGGTTCAGCGAACAGTTAGAGGAGATCACACTGCCTAAGCAAGTAAAATGTTCTACCACTTTGATGTTATCACCATTTATGTTAAAGTGAAATGGTCCTTGTGGTTGGTTTATGCATTGTGCCAAGATTTCTGTCTTTTGTGCATTATCTCTCACCCATGACAGAGTATGTAAATAAGAGAGCATCCAGGGTGGCTTGAAGTGCTTCAGCATCATGGACGATAATGGAAAAATCATCTGCACATTACAGTTCTATTTATTGGGTGGAAGAAACTTTAGTTATGACCTGGACTCGGCGGATGTTGAATAAACTGCCATCTAGGCGGTACTGTATGGTAATACCTGTATCTTTTCCTAGGGCAGCATGGACCAGGTTGATGAGAGCCATGAGGTAAACATTGAAGAGAACAGGAGCAAACACACACCCCTGTCTGACTCCCACTTCCCCATTGAAGGGTTCTGATAATGAACACAGGCTTGAACCCAGGCTTACATCCTTTCATGCAGCTGTCTCAAGATGATAAGGAATTTGAGCGGGACCCCAACCTTTAATAAGAGGTTCCATAGCAGAGGGTGATTGACGGTGTCAAAAGCCTTTGTCAGGTCAATGAAAGCAACAAACAGGTCTTTGTTTTGTCCTCTCGCTTTCTCCTGGATTGGCGTAAGCAAAAGACCATATCTGATGTGCTTTGGTCTTTTCAAAAACCACAATGGTTATCAGGAAGATTTTTTCTGTAATATAAGAGACCAGGCGGGACAACATGATCTTGGAGAGTATCTTCCCAGCAATTGACAGGAGTGAAATGCCTCTGCTGTTCCCACAGGTTGACCTGTCACTTTTATTTCTTGAAGATAGTCACAATTTCGGCATCTTTCATCATATGTGTAACCCCTCTGGTTGTCCATATCTCACTAATAAGTTGGTGTATTCTGACTTTCACGAGGTATCCTCCTTTCTTGAAAATTTCTGCTGGGATACCATCTGGTCAGGGACTCTTGTTGTTTTTCAGGCCTCTTATGGCAGTGAGAACCTCATCTAGATTGGGAATTTCATCTAGAGGAACTGATGTTGGTAGATTTAGCAGGGCATTCAGGACATCAGGTGTTGTATGGTTTGCCTGGTTGAGTAAGGTTATAAAGTGCTCAGCGTGTTTCCATCAGCTGATCTTACAAGATTTCTGCTGTGTTTCCTTGGAACATAAATTTTCTTTGCTGCATCATAGACTCCATGGGCATTATCGGTGTCAGCAAATAATTGCAGCTCCTGGGCTCTTTCATCCCACTAGTCATTCTCCATTTTTCTTAGCTCTCTTTGTGCTTTAGCTCTGATGTTCTCGAATCGTGTTTTGAGTGCAATAGAATGGGGGTTGGCTAGATATGCTTCATGAGCCTTATTTTTGTCATCCAGCAGTTGGTGGATTCAAGGGAAACATTCATCGAACGTCCTGTTTTTTTTGTTGGAAGTAACCAATGATTTCTTTGGCAACAATTGACAAATCTGTGTGGAGTTTCTGCCATTTGGTTTGGAGGTCATATTCTTGTTCAGGGTGAGAGAGAGTGCTCCTGCTAGTTTGCCTCTTAAGGATGTGCATGTATCTGGGTCCTGCAGAGCTTGGATGTTAGTTGTTCCTTCAGGCGGATGTCGTCGTTGTTGAGGCCGAACATCAACTTCACTCTGACCCCCTTATAACATTTATGATAAGCACCTCTTTTCTGTCTGACTGGCGTACTATGATGTGGTCTAGTTGGTGCCAGTGGCCTGATCTTGGGTGTTGTTATGTTGTTTTTTATCTCTGTTTCAGTTGGAAGTTTGTATTAGTGATGCTTAGATGGTGTGTTGAACAAAAGATAGGAAGTCGAAGGCCGTTGTTGTTTGCCTTACCAATCCCATGCTTGTCAAGGACATCTGGCCAGATGTTGAGGTCACATCCAACTTTAGCATTAAAATCACCAAATAGAATGATTCCATCTGTGTGCTGGATTGCTTGCAAGCATGCATCAAGAGAGCTGTAAAAGTTGCCCTTGTCTCCTTCTCTTGCAACCAGAGTAGGAGTATAGGCACTGATGATAGTTACGTGCCTTCCTTTACTGAGGGGTATGCGCCATGTCATCGATCGTTCACTAATGCCGACTGGTGTGCTGGGGATTTGCTGGAGGAAAGAGGTTTTAATGGCAAAACCGACCCCATGTAGCCGTCGTTCACCTTCGGAGAGTCCTTTCCAGAAGAAACTCTATCCCTCTCCTGTCTCAGTCATGTTTCGTTAAGGGCTGCTATATCTATGTTATAGCATTGTAGTTCATGTGGCACTAGTGCAGATCTTCTCTTTAGACAGCTGTCATTTTCCTCATGGTCAAGTAGCGTTCTGATGTTCTATGTAGCAATAAGCAAATTCTTTTTAATTTGTGGACTGCATCGTCGAGGTGCCCTAACAGCCTGAAGTTAACCGTTCGGAACTGGGAAGCGGGCAGCTTTTAGACCACCTTTCCTAGGTCCTTCCCCATGTGAGATGAGCATTTCGGTGGTTGCTCAGTCATGCAGGAGCTGCCAAAGAGAGTTCCCGCCTTACCTCAACTTCTCAGCGACGATCAACCTTGCATTGCCTACGTGCAGGTAGAAACTCGGCACTTCCAGACGCACCCACAGCCTGCGCCCACCACTCCATCCCCATCGCCGCAGGATTTTGGGTAGGTGATGATGATGATGGATATGATGACAGTGAGAACAGAGCAATAGCCTCCGCCAAGGAGGAATATTTGAGTGGATGACAGGTTGCACAGTCCTTTCTCCCACTATCTTCCCTCCCCCCCCCCCACACCACACCGGCATTATCTGGTGAGATATTTGTTTTACATATGAATTTTTTTTCAAGATTTTAAAATTTAATACAAGTATTTCTTAAGTGTACTAAATATATGTTTTAGAGGTTCGTGTGGCGTGCGTATTACTTCACAAAGTTGTCAAATAAATCTTCATGCTTATCTAATATTCTTGAATTACCTCTGTAACTCCCAAAGAAAAAGAAATAGCATTTATTATTTTCTTCCTCACACCAAATTAACTTGTCAAACAAAAGCAAAAAATTGAGTGCAGTACAGTATCTGCGGTAGTTGGAACGCACTTCCGACGGAGGTTGTCAACAGTGAATCTGTTGACCAGTTCAAGTCAAGACTAGATAAAGTCTTGCGAAATCGCCGTTAAGATCCTCGCGAGTGATCTTCGAGGTTGCCAACGGACACCTTCGAAGATTGCGCCAAAAGTACCCTCCTAGTATGGACCGTAAGGTCTCCTAGGGTACTTATTTTCCTTGTAGCTCCTTGTAACTATAATTCTGAAGGAAATTTACATTCTATTTTTTTTAAGGAGCTCATTTACGACTTACGTTCCAAAGGCCTTGGAAGTGGAACATAGCACTTTGACTTCAGCATCTCCTCCTGTTATCAATGCTCCCTTCCATTTATCATTGCTGTGCGTCGAAGTGGTCTCTCGTGGACTGAAGTTGCTGTCAGAAATATACGTCTGGAAGAACTATGTTAAGAATGTCAGAGCAACAGGTGCAAGAGTGCTGAAGACAGCTACAGGGTATCTAAGAGTGTACAACTAGCCTCCGGGGCCGTCAGTCTCGGAACTGTCTAGCCACTAACATGAGCCTTCCTTATCGTTATAGCCTAGAGAGGTGTAAGTGAAGGTATATGTATATACACTATAGGGTAATTACCTCTGGACAAGGGTCTCGTAGCAAGGAGGGCCACAGAAATTACTATTTATCAAAACAACAAAGGACAGGATGAGATTCTCCAGTGAAAACAATAATGGGGGTGGGTGGGGTGCAGAAGATAGGATAACATTAATTTTCTTGCGTGCCAACAGTAAATCAGCCGGAGATCATTAACGTAACCGGTTGTTTCTCATCCAAGCTGCCACACATTTCCTCCAAAGAAAATCTACATCAACAAAGAAGAGAATCAGCATTTTCTCGAAGACGAACTCTTGCTAACTGGTGAGGAGCGATTTAGTAAGACTCAGTTCGTTTTCCAGTATAAAGATAAATTTTTGACAAATCTGTAGCTGCCCATAGAATTATACTGATCGTCTAATTAAATAATGGAAACTACAAAAGCTTAAGAGTTACGAAACTTGTAACTCTAACATAACGTTAGGCTATGGGTATTGGTCTGATCACCATAAGATGTTGAGATATAAAAGAGAACGAGAGGGGAAATGAATAGCTACAGAGCTAACTTTGGTGGGATGAAATATCTCAAGTCTGGACCTATAGGACAACTGCCCACGGTCAGCTCCCAGGTAATGTAACATAAACTAATGTAACTATATTTTTAAGAAACTTTTAAAATAATATAATATGGCCAGTATAATACTGTGATTTGTCCCATTCCCCCAAGCCTCGTATCAACCCGCCCCCCGTAGAAGGAGAAGGGTAAAGATTATCATGAAGTACGTTTACGAATTGTGATGATCGATTGATTGATTTGATCAATAAATAAAATAAACCTATATAATCCTACGGAGGTACATTCAAAAAAGAAAGGAGGGGTGAGGCAAGAAAGTATAAGAAAAGTAGCATAGAAACCGAAAGAACGTGAAGTGTAGACAATATAAGAGAATTAAATTATTGTTTTAGTATATATTTTTTAACCTCAACTGTTGGGGTCGGAAGGGTGCATACAATGTTTCTAGGAACAAATTCTTATGAACAGCACAGACATCCAAGGGTAAAAATATGAACGCCCTTGAAAAACGAAGGAAGGGAACGCCGAGAAAGAAAAAAAAAGTTGGTGAACAAAAACCTGTGAAGAAAGATGATCGCTAGAAGACCCTAAATAAGGCAGTGAAGAAAGATGTTCTGAATAAGTGTGATGAAAAATGTCTGCTGAAAAGAAAGCTTAAGGTAGGAAGGGAAGTAGAGAGGATTTTTTTTTTTTTATTTTAGGAGCCTATCACGCGACTACCCACTTAGGCATAAGTCGCCTCAATCACGACAGCTTAGCACGAGGATACTTTAAAATAAGAATATGAAAACACAACGATAAAAAGGGAAAATGGCAACAATTAGGAAGCAAGCTCCGGCGTCGAGGGGAGCTCCCCCTCCCCCCGGTGCAGGAGCGTGCGACCTACAGAGTAAACAACAATAACAAAAAACAAAACCTAGTTAAATAAAGGGGAGAAGGCCGGCCTCCCCCCAAAGTCCATAAGTCCACCAGTCAATGTGCACGAACTCGTCCCGAGTACAAGGGACAGGCGGAAGCGACCCCACCCATCCCGGTACCGGGACAGGTAACGTGCGTGGAGATCGCCGAGACTGAGACATTCAATAAGAATGTGCTGAACAGTCTGGGGGACAACGCAGTCTTCACAGTAGGGCGCTGGCGAGCGCTCCATCAAATGGCGGTGCGTCCCGTGGGTTTCCAATTCAGAGACGACAGAAAGCAACCTGAAGCCTTCGCGGCATTGGGAGGTAGGTCCATGAGAACAGTCGCGGCGCAATGGCACGCAACTTTAAGTTCCCTTCGACCGTCTCCCATCAGTAGAGAGGAAGGAGAAGGCGTGGAGAGGGGGGAGGGAGAAGTGGAGTGGAATACAGAGAGGGGAGGGGGAGGGAGAGATAGGGGAGAAAGAGAGTGAGATGGGAGAGGAAGGAGGAGAGAAAAGAGGGTGAGGGGTGAGAAGTAGAAGAAGGAGTGAGTTTGGGAGAAGGGTGTGATGGAGAAGAGAGGATGAGAGAGCGAAGGTGGATGGGGAGAGGGAGTGAGATGGGGAGAGGGGTGAGATGCAGAGAGGGAAAGAGTGAAATGGCGGAGGTGGGGTGAGCTGGCGAATATGGGGTGAGATGAAAAAAGTTGGTGAGATAGGGAAATAGGGGTGAGATAGGGAAAAGGGGGAAGGGAAAATCAGGGAGAAGGATGATATCGGGGAAAGGATTGAAATGGGAGAGGGGTCTGAGAGTGGTGATAAGGGGGATGGGTGAGAGATGGGGGAGAGATGGAGGGAGATGGGGTGAGATAAAGGTTAGCTGAGGGAATATGATGGAGAGTTAGTGGGGTGGAGGTGAGACGGGTGAAGAGGTGGGGTTGAGGCGGAGGAGGTGGAGAGACGGGTGCGAGATGGGGTGAGATAGCGGTGGACTGGGAAGATGATAGAGAGATGGAGAAGATATAAGAGTCAGACAGGGTAGTGGGGGGAAGAGTCGTGTGAGTTCAAGGGAGGGAAGAAGGGGGAGACTGTGGAAATAGGGGTGAGGTAGGAAAGATATGGTAGGTGAGGGAGAGATGGGAGTTGGGGTGAGACTGGAGAGTTCTGTTTTTTTGCAAAAAGGGAGATAAGGGTGATACTTGGGGAGATAGGAATAAAACGGTGATGAGATGGCGGAGAGAGAGGGTGAAACGAGAGAAAGGGGGAGAGAGAGAGAAGAGAGGGATAATGGTGAAAAATAGAACTAAAAGTTATAAATTATATTTATGGATTCTTTCCAAATTATTGATCAAGTTCTATAGATCAATTGAGAAGGAATATTATTCCACAGTTTGGTACATTTACAATAGAGTAAAAGAAATGTTATCGTGGTTTGGATTGTTCAATATATGTATTAATTATGCTCACCATTCTTTTTCGTTCGATCGATCATTTTACGTAAGTGTCGCCAAACCTTACATTTATAAAATCGATTACTATTATTATTTCACCTCAATATGCAGTCTTCGCAATTGTCGATTCATTAGGGAAAGAATTTTTAAGGGGTTTAATCGATTTTTATATTGCTCGATCCTGAGTTCTGATATCGTTTTGTCTCTTTAAACCTGACTTATTCAAGTCACGATCTATTCTCGCAAATAAAACCGGAATAGGGGTATTTTTTATTAAAGAAATTCGGCAAAAAGCAAAGATTACATCTCTGAGATAAAGTTTTGAAAGAAAATTCCTATAGAAAGGTGTTAAAGGATGCGAATGAAAATGCTCGAAAGGTAAAATAGCTATGGTTAACTTTGGGTGCTAACTACCGGGCTGAATTGGACCCAGTATTCCGTGTAGGTAGAAACTGTAAATGATTTTAAAGTAACATCCCATTACGTCGATAAGAATTTTTTATACCAATGCGGTTGAACCGCTAATAACAAGGAGTAACAACAAGGAAAGAAGGTACCCTAGGAGACCTTACGGTCCATTCAAGGAGGGTACCTTTGGACTAGCAATTGAGCGGGCACATGGCTGCTCAATTGTTTTGCGTCCCTAAACGGCCACTTTTCAAGACCTTGTCTAGTCTTGACTTGAACTGGTCAACAGATTCACTGTTGACAACTTTCACTGGAAGTGCGTTTCACATACCGCAGATACTGTAGGGGAAAAATTTCCACACAGATTGCGGTTGTAACGCTTCAGTTCAAGTTTGAAGCCGTGATTGTGCGTTCTGTTTTCACTCAGTGTGAAAATATCCCGGTAGTCAACATTGTCGAACCCTCGAAGTATTTTGAAAACTTCGATGAGCTTACCACGCAGTCTACGGGTTTCCAAAGAGAACAGATCTAATTCCCTTAGTCTATCCTCATACCTTTTATGTCGGATAGAGGAAATTAGCTTAGGTTGCCCTGGCTTGTACGTGTTCCAATCTCGCGATGTCCTTTCGCAATGAAGGACTCCAAAATTGTACGGCATACTCCAGGTGCGGTCGGACAAGTGAGTTGTACAAGCACAGTACAATCTCCTGGTTCCGATAACCAAACTGGCGCTTAATATAGCCTAGGCATCCTTTGGGCCTTTTTCTCCGCCTCAATGCACTGTTTCGAGAACTTGAGGTCACTAGTGATTGTTACCCCCAAGTCCTTCTCAGTGTCGGTGGATTCAATAGCAGTGCCCTTAAGGATATACTGAGATTGGGGGTTTCTGTGGCCGATATGCATCACTTTGCATTTGCCCACGTTAAAAGGCATTTGCCACGTGTCTGACCACTCCCCAATCTTCCCAAGATCTTCCTGCAGGCGGGCAGTATTTCCATACTTTGCAACGTTCATACCAAGCTTGGTATCGTCGGCAAATTTGGAAATCTTGGCAACCATGTCACCGTCCATGTCGTTGACGTAGATGATGAATAGTAGTGGTCCCAGGAAAGAACCTTGAGGCACCCCGCTAGTAACGGGCACCCACTCAGAAGACTGTCCATTCACCACTACCCGTTGCCGTCTGCCACTTAGCCAGTTCCCGATCCAGCCGGCTACCTTTCCGTCTATGCTAAGCGTTCGCACTTTCCGGAGAAGGCGGCGGTGTGGTACCTTATCAAAGGCTTTCTGAAAGTCTAGGTAGACCACATCCACCGCCTTGTCCCGATCGTGCTCACTGAAAACGAAGTGGAAGAATTCCACAAGGTTCGTCAAGCATGACCGTTGCCTTCGGAAGCCGTGCTGGGAACTCCTCAGTAGCAGGTTTGACTCTAAATACGACGTTACTTTGTCCACCATGATGCTTTCCATGAGTTTACAGACTATCGAAGTCAGCAAAACCAATCGATAAGGAAGAGTTAGGATAAAAATTGCTGACGAGAAAACCTAATAGGAGACATAGGCGCAATTATATCAGAGAAAAAGAGTTACGGAGAGAAAGGAGGAAAGATTATTTGTAGATAATTAGGAGGCTTCGGCCAGGATTAAGCGCGTGATGGGTCAGTTTCTGAAGACAGAGCCAACCAAGTTATGGGGAAGTAAGCAGAGATGTAATTCTCAACAGGTTAGTTCTCCGTCCTTATATGCCACGTTTGAAATGGTAGAATTAAATTGGTGGGATGATACGGATAAGCATTTTTTATCAGGGGGAAGCCAATCTTCGTAAGCTAGTATTTACACGTCTAATAACTAGTAACTTATGGCAATTATATTCACAGACGAATAAATGAATAAACTTTCTTCAAGTCTTAGACGTAAACCATTTTACGCACAAATTGCGGCGGGGCACATCAACGTTACTGAAATTACCCGCCCAATCCTAATTGGTTTATGCCCCAGCAACCACAAACTCTATCCTTTTTTTCACACCGAATGGTCATTCAGATTGGGATTCTCTGCGTCTTACATAGGCCCCAAGCCCATACCCTCACAAACCACCTTACCTGTACATTTATCTTACACAATACTTGTCCATAAGACATCCAATTCTCGCTAAAACACTCATTTACATGATTAACTTACCTTTTCCCGCTCGTCGAATCTTTTGCACGCTGACACTTACTCTCGTATATTTTCTTTATAGATCTATTTCTATCCATTCTTATTACATGTTTATACCTCCTTAGAACATTTTCATCACATTCACGTTCTTCTTCGCACCATAAAACATCTCTTACCCACTCGTTTCTTGCTCTATCTACCTTTCACACGCCAAGCACCCCTTTCAAACGGTCACAAGTCTGTCTGTGTACGAGTGTTTGAAAAGTATTGAACGCAAGATGGTTAAGAAATCCTCCCTCAAAGAATACATTGGTGGTGACAGAAAGCTAGACTTTAGGCAGGCTGACTATAGTGGGATCAAAACAGCGCTCGGGGAGTTGATCACTAAGAACGATGAGGGTGCCAATGCCAATTGACTCCAATTCATGGATCAACTAACTTGCTACGTGCCCACAAAGACTGAGAGCCATGACCCTACAGCCTAAACACAAGTGTTTAGTTGTGGGATGGCGACCGCCGTCAGAAATAGAGAGAAGGGATATGTCGAGTAGAACGTAGGTCAAGGTAAAATGAATGATTCGGAAGGTCAAGCGTGACGATAAGCTTTGTTTGGGATATGTCTATATAAAAGGAACAACAAGGAATTATGCGCGCACGTGAACAACCGAAATCACTTCGGCAGGGTGTTTGCCTGCTTTAGGACTATATTAGTTTGGTACAGGATTTTGACCTTGACATTGCCAAATTACTTCGGTTCTTACAAGGGAATGTAAGGGTGAGATTGCCAGAACAAGAATGAGACTTGCGGATAAAATAAAGAAAATAAAAGAAATTATAACATACGAGAGTTAATAAAAGTACGGCTGGGAGAGTTATACCCGTGTTAATCACCTGGTACTGGCAGTTTCTCGGCAGGAGTCCTGAAAAAGGTCGAGGAAGAGGATTCACCTCACATATCCATGATGTAAAATGCATTTAAGAACAGTGGCAAAATTTCGATGGATTGGCAAATGGCTGATGTCCATCCAATCTTTTAAAAATAAGACTGAAGCTGTGCTGGCGAAAACCGGCCGATCAGCCTGACTTCATTAGTTGGAAACGCGTTAGAGGGCCTAATTGGAGATGGGATCACAGAGCTTTTAAATTCGCGCAATTTAATCAGGATTCCAAGTATGGGCTCCATAGGAAACGGTCGTGCTTAAAGAATTTGCAGGATATTTTCTACGACATGATGAGAAAATAGGACTGTTGCTGGTGATGAACGTACTTTATCTGGATTAGCAAAATGCGATTGACAAAGCACAACGACGGAAGTATTTGACTAAGGTGCAAACGCTGGCTATAAATAGAAAGAATGGAGACTGGATTCAGAACTGTTTTCCTGATAGGTGGCAGAGAATTGTTGTAATCAACGGATATACCTCTCACTTTTCGTCATTAGCGTGCAGAGTCACTCAGGTCTCAGTGTTAAGTATAATCTTCATCGCTTATATAAACGAAGTTTAAGATTGATTATTTAGCTTAATAGCTTTCTTTACCAGAATACATAAAATTGCATCAGGAGATTGATGCCCGACCTGCGCCGGGTAGAGGAGTGGTTTGGAAAATAGCAAATGTTTTACAACTTAGAAAAGTGTAAGGCAATGTAAATCCGAGTAATCAAATCTCCGATCAGAATAATCTTTAAAAGAGATGGCTGAAAGTCACGGAAGGGAAGAAAGACGAAGGTATACTGATTAGTAGCAACTTAAAGTTGACCAGACAGTGCACCGAGGCATAGAAACAGGCTCAGCGACTTTAATTGGAGTACGCGATTCACTTTTGGTCCCCGAGACTTAAAATTATATTGAACAACTACAAATGGTTCGAACCAAGTTCAGGAAAACTGTTTCCTTCGATTAGACATATATAATAACAGGCGCGACTGCAAGTGCTCGATCTCTTTTCATGAAGACAAAGGTGTTCAAAATTCTTCGAGACTCTTCTGATATTGATCACCAGAACTCTTTTACTCTTGGTCAGAACACGACTCTGAACCATGTTTGAAGCTTGAACTTCCACGGTTCAGGAGTAATTTGATGGGCAACTACTTCACATGTTAAATATACTAGATATGGAACGAGGTACCTACAGAGGAAGCTAATAGTTCTTCTGTTGAACAATTTAAGGATAAAAGTGACCAAATGTTTTTCAGTCCGCAATGAACTTCATATAGATAGGTTGATATATATTTTTTTATAATATGGCTTTACTGTCCAAATTCCTGGTTGTGTCCCCTTTTAATTTTAATCCCTTCTTTACACATACCAGGTCAAAGGATTCAATTAAAATTTCCAAAGAAATTTAGTTGAGTCGTCCATCGTTAAATTCTAGCGAAAAATTCAGTTTCAAATTTTAGCGCTTTATTTAAATTAGACGAATTTATAATTGATGAAATTCTTTCACAGTAGAATTTAATTCTTTGACTATTTTTTATTAAATAAAACATTATTTGTTCTATACGAGTGCTCATTCATTTGTTCTGGCCTTAGGTTCTTATTTGTTCGTCAGAGTGACTTCATATTTTCCTTTATAACATCGTGTATTTCTTTCTCTTGTTTATTTTTCCTGTGAACCTAGAAATGAACCGAGATAGCATTTGTGTTTATCTAAATGTTATTTTTTTTGAAGATATCGAAAGGAAACGAAACAATCAACTAACATGAAAATGGATTTGTTTAAAAATATATTCATGAACAAAAAATTGATGTTAGGTATAAACAAAAGGAGGAGGTAAAGTTCAAGTTCAAGTTCAAGTTAATGAAAGTGATGAAATGTGTGGTAGGTTTTCAGAGGTGTGAAATTGTTTACTAGTTTGCCCTGGTGTTGAGGGCATCACTAGCATACTTTCTTCTTCTTGTTTGTTAAAAAAAATATTTTTCCTCCATCAATAATATCGCTGACCGTCGATGACGGTAAGGTTCTTCCATTGTATTAGAATTTTTTTTTTATTCTTTTAGTAGGTTTCTCCATCGTGGCTTTCAAGACTTTCAAGTAGTTTTTTGCTAACTATTCTCTAGTTTCATGTGAGCATTTTTGCCTCTTTTATTTGTACTTTATAACTTTGTTATTTGTTAATTATTTATTTTCTTTCTACTTAAATTTTAGCTATGCTTGTTGTTATTGCAGTTCATTTATCTTACTCTTTTTATTTTCGTTTACTTTGTTATTTAATTATTCATTTCTTATTTTTAATTCGAATCTTAGTTTGGACACTTCGCCTCTTTTCGTTAACGTTTTTGTTATTGCTGTTAGACTATCTTCATTTTCTTATTATTATTTTAGTTAATTTTGTTGATTATTTATTCATATTCTCATCTTTTTTTAAATTTGATTTTAGCTTGGGCACTTTGCCTCATTTTCTTTATACTTTTTATTGTTCTTTCTCTTCTTTTCGTTTTAGTTAAATTTTAATTTGGGCACTTCGACTCTTCTTATTAAAGTTTATTGCCTTTTTTTTATTGTTTTTCTTTGACTTGTTTCGATTATTGCATCATTGTTAGGTGTAGATGGGTCTTATATTTTCTCTTGCCCAGTTTCTTCCGGTGATGAATAGGGATGTCCTCTCTACTGTGCGTTGTCTGAATTGCTGTATGTCTATATTGTTGTTGATTGTTGGGAGTATTTCTTCTTCTACTTTATTCCATGTCTTTCTCCTTAGCCTCTGAATCTCCATATTGATCGGGTTGAGGCCGGTTCTATCGTGTAAAACCGATTTTCGAATACGGTCGATCCTTTTCGTGCCAGTTATAAACAGTGTGGCTTGATTCTGTACCCTCTGCATCGTTTTGTGAGAGGTACAACTTGGCATCTGTGTGATCCCGGCCGGGTACACCAGAACGGAGCGCACCAAGGTCGTGTAGAGTTTTCTCTTATTTGGCACATTGAGGCTTCGGAAACGGTACACTTTATTCAGCTTTCTTTTGGCTAGGGAGACTGTATTTTTACGTGGGCCTTGTATCCTGATTTGTAAAGACGTAAGCCCAGGACCTTTCCCTCGTTAGAGTACGGATAAATTTTATCCTCAACGAGGAGGTCGTCTAATTTCCGGAGTTTCATCGGAATTATCAGGAACTTCTGGCGGTTAGTATTTATTTCCACCTTTTTCGTAATCTCGGCAGCTGGCGTCCTTGATTGAACTACAACGTTCTTGATTGGACTTGGAACAATTTGTGTGATGTCATCTGCATATTGCAGATACATCGAATCGTCCCTCACTGGAGCAGGGAGGTCTATTGTGTACACGAGGTACAGCAATGGACTCAGACAGCTGCTTTGTGGAACTCCCGTCTCGAGTTCGAATTCGGGTCCTTTGTAGCTTTCGATCACGACTTGGGTTCTCCTTTCCATGACATAGTCACAAAGGACCATTTCCAGGATTGGGTCTAGCTGGAGGTTAAGGATCTTGAATTGTAGCCCTCTCAGCCAGACCTTATCGAAGGCCTTCTTTATCTCCCGCAGCACCACTTCTACGTATTTTCGCTCAGCTTTGTTGCATGCGAGTTCTTTCGTTAGGAGGGCGAGGGCGGTCTCCGTTCCTCGTCTCCTACGCAACCCATGCTACTGAGGGTTGTCAGCTCCTAGCGAGGCTAGTTGTTCTTGAAGCATATCAGCCAGGAGCTTCTCGTAGACTTTGGCAACGAACTCCAGCAGGGCGATTGGCCTGTAATTGACCAGTTCGTCAGGGGGTTTACCTCCCTTAGTTATGAAGATTATTTAAGCAATCTTAAAACCTTCAGGGAAGTAACCTGTGTTCAAGGAAACGTTATAAATATTTGTGATTCTCTAAATGATCTGCTGTGAGACATTTACCAAGTTGTTTTTGGTGATGCCGTCCAGCCTGGTGCCCTTTGCTTACAGGTTCTCACAGTGACCATGACCTCGACTGGTGTTATGGGAAGGCCATGGACCGCCATCTCCCTGCCTTCGTCTACTTGATGTTGTGGGTGCGTGCGGTGTATAATCTGATTCAGATCTTCGATCAGTTGGCCTTCGAATTCCTAGTCGAACTCTTCATTGTCTTCTGGGGTGATACTGAAGACGTTTTTCTTATGATTCCTAAATCTGTCTTCTAGAACCGCCGGGATCTTCCTTGAAGTCACCGACCCGTAAGACTGAAACCCCCTCCATTATTAGTATTGTCAAGTTCTCCCTTTTGATCTGAGCCTAGTAACATTAATCAATTGATTCTATTTGAGAATCCTTTCTCATAATAATTATCACGAGACTATTTTAATTTAAATAATTCCCCTTTGCCTATTATTATTCTTATTTTGATCTTTGTAAATAAAATTATGTTTTTGTTGTTTCATCTTTAAGTAACCTTGAACGATACTCTTGGCCTATTCAAGTAAATCTCGCGCCAACCAATTATGCACTACATTTTTTAATGTAGTTTTATGTATTGATTTAAAAAAATGGAAGTCATTTTTATCGAAATGAGTCGAGTTTTTTGTAAGTTGCCAATTACTATTTTTGTCAAATTTTGAAGATTTCAACGAATTTCATTCTTTTATTTCTTTTTTCAAGGTTATTTAACTAAATAAAATTTTAAATAAAAGCAACAGTTTTAATTAAAATGCCAAGAGGACAGTGTAAAAATAGCATAGATAAATTCTACTGCATATGTGTTTCAGTAACATTTTAAAAAAATCAAAGAAAATTTGTTCTCTAGTGAAAAAACTATATTATTTATATTTTGGATGTAAGGTTGGCGACCAAGATAAACCATGGGCACCACATATCTGTTAAACGACATGCTTTAATTATTTATCAAAATGGTTTAAAGGAAAAATAAAAAGCCTTCAATTTGGTGTTCCAATTGTATGGCGGAGCCCCAAGATCATGCTACTGACTGCTATTTCTGTTTGGTAGACATACAAAGTAAGTAATTGTTTATTGACAACTCTACCTATATTTTGAAGTAGTATACTGTAATATTATTTGTTTAAAATATAAAATTAATTAAGTTTAGAACCACTTTATTGTAATCACACATATGTACATAACTTCAAATTATATGCATATAATTTCCATACCTTTAGGTAAAACAACGAAGTGCATTTCAGCTGTGGTACTGGTATATCCCGACCTTATATCTGTTATTCGGCCTATACCTAACTCAAAAGACATTCCAGTACCTGAACCACCTGCTATAATTGTTTGGTCTAACTCTGATGAATCAGATATGGAATCATGTGAACCATAAATTGAAATTTATGTTCCTGAAACTGTTGATACTACTCCAAACTCTTTCTCACAACTTAATCAAGATGATCTTGTAAGAGATCTAGAATTAACAAAGCAACAAAGTGAATTACTTGCCTCGAAATTGAAAGAAAGAAATTTAGTAGCAGAAGATGTTCGAATTACTAAGACAAATTTTCATTTGACCACAATTTATGCTACTGTAATAATAATCCAGGTCTCTTTGGAGAATTAGATATACATTATGAAACCAGTCAATGAAGACTTTGCATTGACGCTTTTTTTATATAGTAGTAAAGCCGTGCTTCTGTATAATGGAATTTTACTACCATCGATACCAGTAGTTTACTCTGTTGCTTTGAAAGAATCTTAGGAGAATTTAGATTTCATTTTAAAAAGCATTAAATACAGTGAAAAAAATAGTTGATTTGTGCTGACCTTAAGGTAGTAGCCAGCTTAAATGGCTTGCATTCAGGCTACACAAAATTCATGTACTTTTTGTCCCAGTGGAACAGTAGATCTCGGAGAGAAGATTACATACACTCAGAATAGCCTTTAAGAGAAGATACAAAAGTAGGTTGTCATAATATCATGCGTAAACCATTGGTTCCTAAGAAAAACATAATTTTGCCACCACTTCACATAAAATTAGGTATAATGAAACAATTTGTGAAAGCCTTAAAGCATGACCAGCCATCCTTCTTATATTTAAAAACAAAATTTGCTAAGATTAGTGATGCTAAAATTAAAGAAGGAATCTTTGTTAGTCCTCAGATTCGACAACTTATGGTAGATGGTGAGTTTGAGGCAAAATTGAGGCCTGGCATAGTTTCAAAGGTGTATGTAATGGTCTGCTTGGAAGGGACAAATCACAAAAATTACCACATTCTTGTTCAGAATTTGATTAGGTCTTATAATGAGTTGGGGTGTAGTATGTCACTAAAGGTACATTTAAAAAAATCAGAGCATAAATGATTAGAGAACGTGATTATGAGGAATTGACCGATGATGTTCAAAAACTGGTCGATATTCACATTAATTCTTTCGTCACGTTTGTTAGGTTAGATTTATCTCTTACCATTAAATAGCCGCTTGCATTTAATTTACTAGTTTGTTTGTTTTTTGTTGTTTTGGGATTATATCCCAGTTTCCCCAAATAACGTTTTTTTTATATACAAGACCTCATAACTACCTGTAAGCATGGTTAATCATTAAGAGCGTTGCTTAGCGACATGTTTCTGCCTTTGAGTTTTAGGAGTTGTTCCTCTTTTGGGACTTCTAACAATTAACATTCCTTTCTCTCTTTACCAACGACTCTCAAATGGATAAGGATGAATTTATTTGCCGCATAATGGAACTTAAAATGAACGTTGACGTTAAAGACGCGTGTGGTGGACTCAGTGTAACTTCTAAGGGTGTAGTACAAGTGAAAACGAAGTTGAGAGTAAAGATTCAAGGAGCCTGGTGACTGATATTTTTCCCAGTTTACTATATTTTCTTCTTTTATCTCCTCCTTGTATTTATACTACAATCACTGGGTAATTACTTTTATTAAATCACTCAAGAAGGGCAAAAATATAGACCTGTATCGCTCTTAAATTTGATTCAAGAATTTAATAAATATCTTGTTACCGCATCAAAGAGCGAGCAATATCAATATTTATTCCAATCCTGCATTATATGCGAGATTTATTACCATCGGATGAATGGATAATGAATTCGGAGGAGCGAATAGAATGTAAATAGGAAAAAAAGACACCTCAAAGAGAGTAAACAGCGATTAAACCGCAACGATAAATCACATGAAACTTAAGTTTTTAGTGCAATAACTTTTACTATCTCGAAATCCATTATAGGGATTAATATGCCAGTATTTATAGGCCTTTAGTGAGAAAATTTGTAAGCCTTATTTATAATGCGATTTTGTAATAGATCTTTTAACCTTTACGCCTGAACTAAGCATCAATGGGCCATTTTCCACTCTCCCCTATCCATACTCTTTAATTTAATTATACCTGGTTTAGAAGGGATGAAAAGACTCGGATCAAATATACATAACTACATTAATTATATATTTAAGATTCCCGCGAACACATTGCTCGATCGTCGTCGGCTCCAGCTCGTGTCCAAGTATCGGTTCCGTTCTCAGTTATCCGGTCTCCTCGGCTGATGTTTGTGACGGATATGACTTAGGAGGCCCAGTCTGTTGTAGAAGAGCTGCAGGTAGAAGTCACATGGGAGGGCAGGAGGAGGACGAGGTTGTTCTAGTCACTTCTTCCTCCTCCTACGTTTTTCCTCCTCATGCTGTCTTCTGTTCTCCTTAAAAGCTGCGGTCCCGTCGCGGACAGCTGTCCTCCAGGCTTCTCTGTTCCTGGCCATTAGCTTCCTCGAAAAATGTTCAATGTTGGTTTGGGCCAGGGTGCGCTTTAGCTGGTCTTTGTGGCGGCGCTTAAGTCCTCCTCGGGGTCTTGTTACGGTGGCGAGTTCCTCGTAGGGCATGTTCCTGGGGAGTCGGGAGGGGTCCATTCGTAGGACGTGGCCTGCCCCAGCGAAGACGATGGAAGATGATGGTGGCTTCGACGCTGTGTAGCAAGGCTCGGCTCAAGACCTCTATATTGTTGAGGAAAGCTTCCCATCGTATTTTGACGATCTGTCTCAGCTTGTAATGCTGGAACCACTCGAGGCGTTTAATGTCACTGTGGTAGAGCGTCCAAGTCTCGCAGGCATAGAGAAGGGTAGAGAGGACTACGGCACGAAAGACCATAATCTTGGTTCGAATGCTCAGTGCATGGTTGTTGAAACCGCGGCGACCGAAGGCAGAATGGGCCGCCTTGATCCGATGTTCCGCGTCTTTTCCGCATATGGGGGTTTACGAGTGACTGCTCTCTAAGTTTGAAAAGTGATCCACTTCTCCCAGGGGTTGGCCATTGATAGTGATGTTGGTACTTAGGAGGGTTTGACCGGGCGGCGATTGGATAAGAGCTTTAGTCTTGTTGGTGTTCTCCTGCATCCCAAAATGCTTGTAGGCAGAGTTGTAAAGGTCGGCTGTCCGCTGAACGCCGTCAGCAGTTCTGCTCGGGGTGTCATTGTTGTCGGCATACTGCATTTCACGGACTGAGATTGTAGATGTCCTACTCTTTGCGCGAAGTTGTGAGAGATTGAATAGCTTGCAATCCATGCAGTACCACACGTCGATGGTAGGTGTACTCGGTGGGATTTCGTTGAACATGGCTGCATTGTACAGACATAAATGAAAAGTCTAGATGCCTTTTCTCGGAAATGAAAACGCTTTAAGAACGCAACCTCCATAAGACCTGGATTCATGTTATGTAGTGCTGGAGTGATAAAATAGGAATAAGAACTGCAAGTTATAAAGTGGGAGTTTTGGTTACATTTGGTCAAGATAACTTACTTAACCAAATGCTTTGTAGGTAATGGTGACTTTCTTTTCCTAACAAAAAAATATCAGTATTGGAGAAGGGAAGGTGATATAAAATCCGAGCTAACACTTGCTTTTCAAGAAATTTGATATGAATGGGTGTTATCAAAATATATATTATGTATGCTATTGACCATGTGTTAGTAATTGAGAGACAGAGTGATTTGGTAACAGCGACTAGAGTGTTTAACATGGTATATGTGACAAGGGGTCTGGAACTAAAAGCAGCAGAGTAAAATAAGAACTATGATTTAGGAGGGGGGATTGAAGTAATCCTCTAACCTAACTTATTAAAAAAATCAACATTGTCTATGTACAATAAAAAAACACTGTTTTGGAGCATAACGTTTATTAAATCGGGACTAGTTTCGATATGTAGTTTCCCATATCATCTTCAGCCGTTAACAGTTAACGGCTGAAGATGATATGGAAAATTGCATATCGAAACTAGTCCGGTTTAATAAACTTTATGCTCCAAAATAGTGTTTTTTATTTTACATTTAGCTTACTCGTTATTAAGTGAAACAGTGCTTTTAACATTGTCTATGTTTAACTTTTCCCTTTACGCTATATTTACATTTGGCTCGCTATTTTTGACAAGAGTAATTTTAGGTTTCCTTTTATTTACATAGTTAAATTGGGTTTACTAAACTCGGCATTATCTGAATCTTCGGTCAATACTATCCTTGAATTGTTCCCCGCTGGAGGTATTAACTACACGCAAAAGTATTGGACACATGAACATAACGAGAATTCAGCCCTTCTACTGCACTAAGTGGGATGAAGTTTGAATATAACTTGATAAATACTTGTACAATAAAGCAAGTAGAAAGTAATTGAAAATGATTAGATATTAACAAATATATTGACGAAAACACCGAAAGATCTGGCACAAAAGTATTGGACACATGGCACTAAATATTTAGTTACAAACCCAATGTTGGGAAGTCTTGTATCTACGTTGTTCTAAGTTGTTAGCAAAATTTTGCTTACAATTGTTCCTTCTTCCATTTAGAAATCTTTCAGGTCTTCCAATTTCAGTAGGTTTCTCGCGTGGATTCGTATCTTTAACTCATTCCACCGATTTTCAATGGAATTGAGATCAGGAGATTGGCTCAGTCATTCTAAAACGTTGATGTTCCTTATGCGAAACCATTCTGTAGTTGCTTTCTCGGCATGATTCGGATCGTTGTTCTGTTGCAATGACCAACCACGTGGTAGTTTTAGCGATCACGCCGAGGATATTAAATATTTATCCAGTATTTCGCGATATTTATAGTTCAATCAACTACATGAAGTCTGTTGGTTCCTGCGGATGACAAACATGCCAAGATCATTATATTGCCCCCTCCGAATTTTATCGTTGAGATGGCAATACAACGATTGAATTCCTTCCAATTTCACTTCAAACATTAATCGATGTATTCCGTCTAAAAAGTTTTAATTTAGTACCATCGGACCTACGTTCGCGAACTTCTACATGCGAAACCTAGAAGAAAGGCTCTTAACTAAAATGACGAACCCACCCAAAATTTACACTAGATTCGTTGATGACATATAACTGACAATTAATGATGAACACCAATTACTACAACTCAAAAGGACCTTAGAATCCCATTACGTTCTCTAATTTACATATGAATTAAGTGTAAGTGGCCGTATTCCTTTCATGGACGTAGACGTAAAACAAAACAGCGACGGAAAATATACCACCACCGTCTATCGAAAAGGGACAGACTTCGGTCGATGCCTTAACGCCAAAAGTGAATGCATCGGAGAACTATAAAATTCGGTAATTAGCTCATACATAAGAAGAACCACCAAGAACTGCTCAACGTGGACCGCACTTGATAAAGAATTTCGAAGATCTAATCAGATCCTGATCAATAATGGCTATTCAAACAGAGAATTCGACAACTTACAAAAGAAAATTCTCAACTCCAAGTTTGAGGTAAAGGAGGGAGGAGAAAAAGTAAACTAATACCACTCTACTACAAGAACCAAATGACGGATGCTTACAAAACAGACGAAAGAATACTACAAGATATCATAAAAAAGTAACACTATTAAAAAAAATAACAAGTTATCCTTACGAATTGATTATAAAAACCCAAAAGTCAGCAACTTATTAATTAAAAACAACCTCCGCGAAAAGCAATCGATCTTAAAGGTTACAAATAAGGTATACAAATTCCAATGCCCCTATGAGAACAGTAAAACTCATCCAAATAATCAATAAATAGGTATCACCACTATTAATCTCGATCTTAAGGTGTATGTGAGAAGAGCTCCTTCCGAGGGCTTTGAAAGAGACTGTGTTTGGCAAAAATAGCCTTTTAACCGCATAATTAATTGCGTTACTGCAATAATTTTTCTTAATTTATAAGATGTGGTGAAGATGGAGACAAAAGAAGTTTTCCATTCTCTTCCAAAAGCAAGGATGACACTTAAAAACGCCAATCGAAAGATAGTTCTTTGGCTATCTGAGAGAACGCCTATTTTAAGTGTTATCTTCTCGTGTATGTTAGAAGAGCTCCTTCCGAGGGCTTTGAGGAAGACTGCGTTTGCCAAAAATAGACTTTTAACCGCATAATTAATTGCGTTACTGCAATAATTTTTCTTAATTTATAAGATGTGATGAAGATGGAGATTAAAGAAGTTTTCCATTCTCTTTCAAAAGCAAGGATGACACTTAAAAACGCCAATCAAAAGATAGTTTTTTAGCTATCTGAGAGAACGCCTATTTTAAGTGTTACCCTCTCGTGTATGTTAGAAGAGCTCCTTCCGAGGGCTTTGAGGAAGATTGCGTTTGCCAAAAATAGCCTTTTAACCGCATAATTAATTGCGTTACTGTCTTTAAATTGTAAGCGGGTATGAAGATATAGTATAAAAATTGCTTGGAGGTTCCTAGCTTAGAGAGATACTGGGTTTGATGGGGTAACGCTTTGGGCGAAGTAGAGTCACTGTGCATGGTAGCTTAGCGGTAGAGCATCTGACCGGAAATCATCAGACCCGGGTCCGAGGCCCGGCCAGGAATTTCAAACTTTTTTCCCCTGGCTTTATCTCTGTCTTCTCGGTAAAGGATTGCCTTCATTGTGCCGCCCTCTGCTCTCTTTGATTCTAGTCTTCTTCTAATGTCCCTTTCTCTTACCTTTAAAAAACTCCTGTTTCTTGTCTCATTGCTCATTCGCGTCCAATTTCTCTTCTTGTACTATATATATATATATATATATATATATATATATATATAGAGAGAGAGAGAGAGAGAGAGAGAGAGAGAGAGAAAAAAAAAGAGAGAGAGAGAGAGAGAGAGAGACCAAGAGCGAGCGAGCGAAAGAGAGAGAGAGAGAGAGAGAGAGAGAGAGAGAGAGAGAGAGAAGAGAGAGAGAGAGAGAGAGAGAGAGAGAGAGAGAGAAAGAGATTGAGAGAGAGAGAGAGTGTGTGGTTTTGTGTGTATTCGTCTGAGACCTGATCGTTGTATCTATGCATGAACCGGGAGGGTGTCTGCAGCAATCGTTTTCAACTTTTTCATTTCTATTTGCTCTCTGTTTATTCGTTTTTACTCCATATATTCTTGTCCGACCCTTTCTACCAAAAGAGCATCAACCTTTACGAGAACTCGAATAGTAAGGTGAGTGCCTTTATTATGCTACAGACCTACAGGACCCATTCGAAGCAAAGTGTAGTGGAGTGCGGAAAACCTAAACCCTTTGCCTAGTTAAGAAGGAGAGAGTAAATGGAAGCAGGAAAAAGAATGTGGCGAAGGAGAGATGAAAATAATGATAAATATAAACTGATACAAACTGGGATGACGGAGAATGAACACTTTCAGGACCTGCTAACTTTAAGTGTTGGTATCGAACCTCTTTCATGGTTCCTCCACGAGTAAACCCTTAGAGACAAATGGGAGACACCGACTCATCGACTCTCCAAAGAACATAAAATTGAGAACAAAACAATAATCAATGATCTCGTACACGAGCACACGATCGCAGAAGAGAATAAATAGAGTACAAATACAGAGCCAGCTTTTGCGGGGTGCTTGTATTTACTCTTCATTACATCCATCACGGTTCTTCAAACGGGAAAAACCGACGCCAAGATTGTCAAATAAAGGTTTATAAAAGTTGCTTCGTCATGGATGTGTACCCATCACAAACAGAATGCTGAATGCAGCCTTTGAAGAAGAGGGGAACTGGCGAGAGGAGCGTTCTAGGGCCGTATTCTCCGAGGACTAGACAGAGAAGGAAATACACTTTCTTTTGTACATTCTTAATCACGAAATGTTTCGTGAAAACCTAGAAATAAACGCAGGGAACGTTGGAAAAGTAACCATTTTCGCGCTTCTATGTAATAAAAAAATGGTGTAAATATTTATCCAAATTCTTCCTGCTGCAATTTTTTCTGGCCGTATAAAATCGAAAGCATGATACCGAACTCCCTTGCGGTGGGTTATGGGTAGGTCGTGGCAGAGGAGTGCTAGAAGGGGATTTTAAAATGATTTTATTTATTTATTTATTTATTTATAATAAATAAAAACAATAGAACATCTCAACCAGGTAGGTTTTGAAGAGTTTCGGAACCACTTTAAGATTTTGCTTCCCAAATGAGCATTTCAAGAAAATTGCTTCCTATTTTTTTGTAGGTTTACATAGTGCCTCTCCTTCCGCATCGGTTTAACATACTGCCTTCTACATATTGCTTCTCATTCCGCATCTGTTTAACATACTTCCTTCTATATATGGACTCTCATTCTTCATCGGTTTAACATACTGGCTGCTAAATTTTGCTTCTCATACCGGTGTAACATACTGCATCGGTGTAACATACTGCTTTCTCCATATTTCTTCTCATTCAGCATTGGTGTAACATACTAGTGGAGCACCGAGTCTGGCGCAGGAGTTCCATCCACAAAAGTTATCACACGCAACCACTCATAACACGGTTTTCTCCTCCACATTCGTACAACACATCACTCTTCTGTTTATGAAAACCGCCTAAAGGGTTTCCAATCCATACCTCCCGACGTGGTGCGACTAGCTTGAACTAGGAAACCTTTTTTCGCTCGCTTGTTCGTGGCCAAACACTACTGTTTTTCTTCTTATTCCTTACCGCCCAGTGATTTTCATACACTTCTTTAAGTTGTTTTATGTATCTGATCTGTGTTTCCGTCAAAGGAAATCAACGGATAGTGATAATATTAATACACTAAAACGCTAAACAAATAATGCTGAAAATATATACAAATTAGACCGGTTATGTGATATTAGTTAAGTTGGTTCGAGCCTATTTTTCCCCAAAGTACGAGCAGGTATACCTTCAAATGATATTTAAATTTGTATATTCATTAAAAAAAAACCCCGGCAAAAAGCGTGTTTTCTGGGAATGTCATTTTAAGATGTCGGTTTAATGGTCGCTCAAGCAAGGTTCGGACAATGATCCCCTCCCCCACGCGTCACACACAGCCTTCCTAATTCGGTCGAGGAGCTAATAAGAAGGGAGGAGTCAAAGAGACGCGACGCAGAGTCAACAAACATCATGTCAGTCGAGGTCTTGTCAAGAATATTTTTTTCTTGTATTCTGTTTTACTGTGAGGTTTATCAAGCGACGGGAAGGGGGAGGGAGTTTTTTTTGTTTGGTATTTGTTGCATCCTGTTTTCCGGGGAAAAGATAGGAGAAGAGTGGTTGAGATACGAGAGGAAGGTTGCCATTCTTCATTCTCTCCCTGTATTCGTGTAGGGGGTATTCTTTAGTACCTTTCCGCTTTGTTGTTAGAGGTTTCGAATGTGCCCTCACGTACTTTGTTTTATCAGTGCATTTTTATCCAGTCTGTCTGTTTGTCCTTATTAATAACACTGCTTATTCCTGCCTCCTCTCTCTTCATCCCCATCTCATCGCCACTTTCTGTCCTCTTTTCACTTTCCGTCTTCAAAATTCTTCTTCTGTCTACCCTTTTTCCTGATAAGGGATACGGAGTTGATTCCCTTTACAGTCAAAAGAAATACTCCAAACACCTTACTTGGATATGCGCGAGGTGATTATTGAGATAACGAAATGTGGTAGACGAGATAACCAAAATTATCTGGAACTAGGGAATGAACACCAAAGGATGATGAGGAAAATCACTATTTCAAATGCGAGTAAGCTCCTGTTGGCCGGTCTATATTATGTGGGTTATTTTTTACATGAGACATTGAACCAGGATAAGTTTACTCTTCTTGGATCAGTGCAGCATTACTAAAAATTAATGTTATTGTTACCATTGTTATTATTTAACTTTGTCTCGGAAAAATGGTATGAATAAAGTACTTTTTAAAACCATGAAAAACTCCATTCTGAAGCGATGGAAATCATTAATTTTTCAAAGAAACTTGACTGTGGTTATCTGCCAAATCCTCAAAGCTGAACAGTGCCTGGGTGGATTCAGTGTTGAAGGCAGACAAGAGAAAACCTTGAAAATAACTCAAGTGTGGTAAAAGCTTTAACACCGATTAAGGAAGATTGTGAAAATGACGCAGAGAAGAGAAGACCTCGAAAAAGTCCCACGGGAGCGAAGATCTTCTTGATAATTAAAGACCTCAAAACTGTCCCAGAGTAGAAAAGAATTCCAAAATGACCCAAAGGAGGGATGACCTTTGAATTTGATTAATAAAGACCTCAAAGAAGAGAAAACCTCGAAAAAGTCACACAGGAGGGAAGATCATCTTGATTTTTGAAAGACCTTGCAAATGACCACGAATAGAGAAGAACCCCAAAATGATCCAAGGGGAGAAGACCTTGGACCAAGATTAATGTATACCTCAAAAATTGCCAAGATTAGAGATAGAGAAGACCTTCAACTTCCATTAATAAGGATTTAGAAAATGATATAGAGAAAAGAACACACCGAAGATGTCCCGAGAGAAGGAAGACCTTCAAACTCGATTAATGAAGACCTCAAAAATACCCCGAAGTAGAGAAGACCTCGATAATGACCCAAAACAGGGAGGAACTTCAATTTGGATTAATGAATACCTCTAAATTCTCCTAGAGTAGAGAATAAATCGAAAATGACATAGGGGAGAAGAACTGAAAGTGATGCAGAGTAGAAGATGACCTCGAAAATGAACAAGGGGGCACCTTTAACCTCAATTAATGAAGACTTCGAATATGGCCCAAGGTAGGGAAGACCTTAGACCTCGATTAATGAAGAAAATGCGGCTGGAATGGCGAAAATGGTGGTAAAAGATAGGAGAACGTCCAATTCGTCGATATCTTTTGAAGCTTCGAAGATCGCAAGCGGTTTCTTCGATGCTTCATCTTAACCCAAGCAAACTCAGCTCGAGGGCAGCCCGAAACGTTGTCTCCAGAACAACTTGTTCAAACTCGCGCCATCCGTACCCCGTATCGTAGACGATGTTCCTTCACTGGATAATGAAATGCACATAAGGATCAGAATGATTTTAATCCCGTCCAATCGCGAAGGCACAATGACCAAATCCTCGTTTGGGAGGTGGCCAGGATATCAGGTAGTATTATGTTTTGACACCAACCAGCCATCATAAAACCCTTCGTGGTTCCGCGTCATGAGTATGTGTCTATGAGTACCCCCGTAGGAGATAACATTCTGCGGTATGTGGATATGATAAATCCATTGGTAGGGCTCCGGAGCAGAACAGAGAGTGGGTATGTGCTATGAAGACGGAAAGGGAATAATGGTGGCATATTCCAGCGTATCCGCCAATGGGCGGTGAGCTCGTGACGGCGCTGGATGTTTTATGTCTGCGATCTTTCGGATCCAAACAGTTCCTCGACGATAGAAATCTAACGCTGTAGCCAATAGGCGAACGAGAGCATCTCCATTGATTGTATTTTGCATGATTGAGGAGGTTTAATTTTCTTTTTAATCGAATCGTAATCTTAGACGAGACTTGGATTTACCAATAAAATCCTATCAAAACTAGTGCCTACAAACAGGATCAACTGGTCCTGTCCAATTCAAAACCTATAGATAGGTCGACCCACAAGCTTATTGTGTCAATTTGAGGGCGAAACCTAAATGGTAATATTGAGACTTTCTCGAAGGGCATCAGACAATCACACCTGTTTATTAAGACATAATTATAATTAAATAGAAGTAAACAATAGTAAAAAAAAAGACCGGAAAAGCTGCATCAAGAGGAGATGTTTTACTTCGCCACTATACCAGTTCATTCTTCCAAGGTACTACGATAATACATTACCTCATTCTGCTAATGTTTGAAGGGCAATTATTATTAACTTATTATTATCTTGAATTCGCACCTTCAGATTACTCTTTATTCCCGCAAATGAAAGTAAACTTCAAAGGAGTCTGATTTCTGTCGCTCGGTCGAGCAGTTACAACGTAGTGATCCGCATCGCTCTTTTGAGAGCGTTGGGAGAATCGCCAGAGGAAATAGACTGACGTAGTAAGAGGATACGTTAAAGGAGTGATTTGTTTTTGTATAATTTATTTATTTAATTTTATACGTTTAACACCATCTTTCAACCGTATTTGGGTCGATACAGGCGTGTAGCCATATAGTCGGAGATTAAAAAAAGTGCCAAAGACGACCCTAGAGATACCATGAGTTTCCCTCAAGCCAATGGGGTTGGGAGGGCGCGCCGCCCCTCTAAACTTCAGTTGTAGCAGCCCCCCCCCCGGTACTATTAAGAAGGGTTCTGAATAATAAAATTACTTTCATTTTGGGGGCAGAACGTTTTGAAATTCCATGTACTACCGATGGGTATGTCCACGTGTGAATTATTATTATTACTTAAAGCTAATTTAAGCTACATCGGCTTTGGTAAGTCGTCGGATGGATTCTCAATTCGGGTCGACACCATGGTGTCTTTCTTATACTGTATTGATCCCTGGTTCGGATCACAGGGATCAAGTGCAGAGCGGTGTTAAAACTCCCAACAAATTATTTTTATTTATCATTATTATTTAAATGTAATTAGGCGACTCTTATTAAGGGAAATGTAGCCGGAGCTTAGCTATTTAATGGTTATAGAAAGAGCGTATTTTAAGTAATTATTTACCATTAATGATTTCCTAATCCAAATCCATTAAGATAGCATTAGAAAACTTAGACCACAATTCAGATTTTGTTAATGGTGTGTGGTAAAGTCGAGCAAGGGAAAGAGAGGTAGCAATCAATGTTATTCTTTGTAGTCACTACGAAAGGTAAGGACAAAAGACAAAATGATTAATAAGAATATATATTTCTAAAAATCATCGATCAATAGCCACTAATGAATTCACCGCTAGTAATGATAAAAATAATTGCCTCATAAAGTAAGCATTTTCTTTAGAATTTTCTAAATGTCTTGCGGAGGGAAAACAATTTAGCGTAATGGGGCACATTGCATGTCTCAAAAGCCCCGTGGCACTGTCAGAGCCAGGCACGGCCATAACGAGGGCCA
Source organism: Ceratothoa steindachneri (assembly GCA_963969495.1). Classification (NCBI taxonomy): domain Eukaryota; kingdom Metazoa; phylum Arthropoda; class Malacostraca; order Isopoda; family Cymothoidae; genus Ceratothoa; species Ceratothoa steindachneri. Next base: position 187,196,099 of record OZ018325.1, read on the forward strand.
GGCACTGTGAGATGCCTCCTGCTATGCCTTCTCCCGTGTTTGTTTTGGGTAGAATAACGGTTCTGCTCACCCGAAACGGATGACATGCACACACGCCATTACTTACACAAGTACTTGCATACACGCGTGCACACACACACACACATGTGCTGAGACAGAAGGCAGATCCCTGTCGAGTGGGATGGGGACGTCGAGGTTGAAGAGGGGTGGGAGGTAATTGTGGACCGGGGGATGCGTTGGTCCAGGTGGCATCCAGTTACACTAAATTGCCCTCTTCTGATCATTTGTTGCTTCTCCTCTCTGTTTCTCTTTCCCCTCCTAAATCTCACACATCTCTTTCTCTCTCTCTTTCTCTGTGTGTGTCTCAATCTCTCTTTCTCTCATGTTTTTTCTCTCATTGCCTCTGTCTCTGTCTCACCTCTACTCTCATTTCCTTTTCTCTCTCACTCTATATATTTTTCTCTTTCTTACTATATTTTTTCTTTCTCACTCTATATTTCTCTTTTTCATATCTCACTGCCTCTCTGTTTCTGCTTCTCTCTCTCTCCAATTTTTCTCACGCATGTCTCTTTTTCTCTTACTCTCTTTCTTTGTCTCCTTCTCATCTCCCTCTCTTTCTCTCTGTGTGTATCAATCTCTCTTTCTCTCATGTTTTTTCTCTCACTACCTCTCTCTGTCTCTGTCTCATCTCTACTCTCATTTCTTTTCCTCTCTCACTCTATATTTTATTTTTCACTGCCTCTCTGTCTCTCTCCCTCACTCTATATTCCTCTCTTTCTCTCTCTCTCTCACTGCCTCTCTGTCTCTCTCTTTCTCTCTGACCTCTCTCTCCCATTTTTTCTCACCCATGTCTCTTTTTCTCTTACTCTATTTCCTTGTCTCTCTCCCATCTTTCTCTCCCTCCAGTAGAAATGTTTTAAAGGTATTAAAAATAATGACTTAATAAAGAGGATGCTCCTAAGTGCAAAAAAGAATAGTCATCGATATGCATAACACGCCTTTAATTCAACCTATCTCTGTTCGTCTCAACCGTGTAGAGTTCTGTTGCAACAGACGCATTTAACTGTTTAAAAAAAGGAACTTGGAAGACCAAAAAGGTGGATAAAAACAAACTAAAATGATCCCCTTTTTGAAGAAATGAGTTAGAAAACTCGCTGAAATGACCTTTTTTATCTCTTTTTATCTGAGGTGGTGTTTGGATTTCTAATTAGGTAAGCATTGATTTGAAATGATTGCTTGTTTCTTTTTAAAAGAGTCAGAATTAGTGAGACCTTTGAGGCTTTTATAATTAAAGGGAGGAAATCTAAGCATGTATAAATTATGGTAATTATCATGTAAAATGGAGGAGTCAAAGAAATTATCCGATCATGTTACTCTTACTATTACTGAATTTAATTAATTAGTTTAGGAAGCAAAAATTCAACATAAAATCCAGTCTTTCTTAAATGGCCTTATTTTGGTGAAATTAATTATTATTATGAGTTTGAGAGGGACACAATATTGATTTTTTATACACTAATATAATTTGAAAGATCAGTTTTACCGATGTTATGGTTACGTGAATTGAAAGATGCATATGTTTAACTACAAGTAAAAGCAAAGTTTAAGTGATAATCTTTGAAAGGATGATTTTTTCTAATGTTTAGTTATAATCGAGCGAGTCTTGGTCAAATTTGGAGCCATTCGCTCTCATTTTCGACTCTACTTTATTTTCATATTTGAGTTTTGGCTTTTGGGATGCTGCCAGCAGCGATAAACAAGGACATCATATATTTTTAGTAAGCTTTTATCCTATAGACACTAATTATAAACGATGAGTAAATAGAACAAGGAAATTTCCTCTAAACCGAATATTGCACTATTGGTGTCATTGTTAAATCTTTGGGTTTATTTGTGATAAAATTATTGTTTGAAAGAAAAAGTGGGATTAAAACTATGAAGAATGTGCCTTAGGTGAAAAGATGGTCCTCGGAAAAAGTAAAATTCGCATTATTATAGATGAAATGTTCACAACAAAATTCAATCACAAATAAGTTATTACAACATACTTATAGATTTGGTTCCTTGGCAGTGTTTTAATTTATTCACAAATTTTGTTATAATATATTTTATCGCATTAAACAAGATTTAATAATATGGATATATCGTCCCGAAACTTTAGTGAAATTATTTTTTGTCCTTAAAATTGAGCCATAAATTTAAATTTAATTATATAATAACTAACTCAGGGCCATCAATATGTGGAGAATGATGTAGTAAAGAATTTTGTCTAATAAACCGGCCAATATTGTGACTTGGTATTAAATAACGTGTGTATCACTTAGAACTAAGGCACGTCGCTGTGCGTATGCCCCCATTAGTGTGCGCCTATTAATCGGCTCCACTCAATGATTGAATCATCAAACCCTAAGAGTGTCCCTTCAACCAAGACCACCCACAGATGGTGAAACTCCAAACAAACTACAAAGAAATCCTCATCCAGTCCCCACCTCCACTTCTACCACACCTGCGTGCATGGAAGAGGGGACTAGGACCATTCCACAGGGTGAACCATGTGAATCACCGCGGGCCAAAACATGGGTTGGCATTTGCCGTCCCGTTATCAGCTTATCGCTCCTCCCTGGCTTCTCCTCTCATCTCTCTCTTTATTTTTATCTCAGATTCGAAAGGAAAAGGGGGAAAGCGGTGACCTTATTCGCCATTTATATTCCTGAGAAAACAGGTGGGGAGGATTCGAATACCGCGTGTGTCACTTACTTGTCGTAATATTCGCTAAAGTATAAGTGGATTGGACTGGCTGTCATTTGTTTAAAAGGACAGTCAATTGTCCGCCCTGCCAGGGAACCTGTCCAATGGCTGAGATTTATGAGAGTTACGTACCATTGCGGTCCTTCAACTTGTCTTCTTATGCTTTGTACCTTTCAAACATTTTCACTCCCTTTAACTTCACCGTTTTCTTTACGAACCACTTCAAAACCCTTTGGAGTAGATATCCTCATTGGATTTTGCTTTGATCTTTCATGAAGAAAATAAATGACATTTATTTTTATTACTTTCTTAAATTGGTTTTCCACTCTTGCATTTACTCCAAATGGCTCCTCTGGGAAGCTCAACATAGCGCTCTCATAATCCTCGTTATCCTTTATATAGGCAGTTTGGGCTAAATTTGACCGTTTGCATAGCGGTAAAAATCCCCGCAATATTTTATCTAAAATAAATGTATTTTAAAATTTCAAAAATATTAACTAGAATATGGCCAGGAGATAAATGTTTACTCAAAGTATCCGCCTTCAGCGTCCACTGCGGAATCAAGACAGCTCTGGAAGCTGGGTCTTGCATTCGTCACTCTGTTCCTGGAAAGATCTTCGAATACCTCCTAGTTCTTGGCCATCAGTTCGTTCTTCATTTTGCAGGAACAACGGTTCGTCTCTTTCTAAACCGCGCCCTACAGATAGTATTCCATGGGATTCAAATTCTTGGAATTAGGAAGCCAGAGAATGGCTCTGGTGAAGTCGTAGAAATTCTGACTCTTTCCGGAGGTATGACTTTTTAGCAGCAACCCTCCTCAGCTAGGATTTGAGCACCATATCTGATTCTTGAATTCAAAAGCTCGGCATTGGCCTGTGTGAGACCAAGAATTCTGACAAGGTCGTTGAGATCATTTTGGTTGCCACTCGTTGGGGTTACAGGTGATTCCGATTGCCTCAAACAGACAGGTCACATTGTGACGAAAGCAAAACTCATCTTGCCGTGTAAAAAAGCTTGAAAAATCACTGGTGACGCTTTCTCTGACCTGATATTTGCACACTGCCATATAACAAATCCCACTGCTCGAGTCTCGAAGTTAAAAGCTCGGCATTGGACTCTGTGAGACCAAAATCTCTAATAAGGTCGTTGAGATCTTTTTGGTTGGGGTTGTATGGATTTCTCTCCTCAGTGCACCTCTGTAATCTGGACCAATGACTTCATCCTCTTCTGAACTGCTTTTCCTTTCTAAAAACTGCTGCTCTCTTTTTAGAGTAGTCGGGAAAAATAGACAAAACACATTATATTATATATATATATATATATATATATATATATATATATATATATATATATATATATATATACTAGTACATACTAGTGTACCTGCGCCGTCAAAAATGACGGCATTATTTTTAAGTTAGAGCTATATTTCATTATTATAGATAATATCAAGTGATTGAAATATACATTACAAATTTTTTTCAAAAGAAGTAGATTCGAGTATTACTGACCATAATTTTTTTTTTAGAAATAAATACACGACGAGTATTATTATTATAGATAATACCAAGTCGTTGAAATATAAATTACGAAAACTTTCAAAAGAAGTAGTTTCAAGTGATACTGACATAATTCGTTTATAAATAAATACACCACGGGTATTATTATTATAGCATATTACCTTCAGAGTTCTTTTGCAAAGCTCGCAGATGAAATATGGTGCCCAAGGTTTGTCTTGATCTCCGACTGGCATGCCGAAATATCCCTTGTAGGCATCACACAGTTTAGCAGATCTCTCTACAGAGTACCTTTTCGCTCTTGTCCTAATAAATTCACCGAAGACATAGCAAAATGCGTATTTCGGATGCTTACAACCTCTTGATACCATGTGTGACGAATGCTTCTATCAATGACAAGTAACGATCTCTGCGCTGTGACGGCTAGAGTTAAACTGATCTATTGACTAGATATTATTTGTATTTATACAGTCATCTACATTGCCAGAATGTTCTAGAAATTCTTCAAACATATAAAATAATTCTCGAAAGTTCTAGAAACCTCTACAGTTTTTTTTTTACCAACTTAGCGCTGAAACTATGTGGAATGTAAGAGAACTGCCATTGCTGTTCAGGTCGCAAAAAACAAAATATAATGGAAATAATAGCTATTACTATTGTATTACGGTTTCTATAACTTTTTAAATACAGTATATAATGTTTATACAATAACTGATAAAAAACACAATCCTTGAAACTTTTGATATATTTTTACTATTTGCATCAAAATAATGTTAATTACCATAAATAGGCTAATTTAAAAATTCAATGTCCTAACCATAAAAGCAAAGTTTTGGGATTAAAATTGACTTTTTTTGATTTATAGAGCCACAAACAATTGAGATTCATGATGGCCGAATGGATTCGCCGTTCGCTAACAGTTGTCCAGCAACGCGGGAAGCTGTTCGCAACTCACTTACGCTACTTTCATTCTTTATTTTTTCTTTCCCCCTCTTTCCTACTCTCTTCTATCTACAATGGTGCCCATACCCAGGAGGGGAAGCATTAGACCTTGAATAACATTACCGGAGCGTATTTCTTCAAAATACGCTCCGCTTCTAGAAGAGGGGCTGTATCGCTTACGAGAAGTGCAGGCGAGCGAGCGGCTTGAAAACTTTGCTTGAATGAATCCTTTTTGAGACTCAGGTTTGCCGAGTTAATTTGCCGTTCGCTAACAGTGGTCCAGCAACTCGGGACGCTGTTCGCAACTCACCTACGCTACTATCATTCTTTATTTTTATTTTCTCCCTTTCCTACTGCCCTCTATCTACACCCCAAGAGCCAGAAGACAAGAAAAAGAAGAGAACATAATTTCTCGTTGTAAGCTTCCTAGAGATGTGAGAAACTTCTACACTGCCATATTCGAGCCCAACTTTCCCCCAGCAAAATACTTCCTCGATCCCTACTTTTGAGGCTAGCAGTGGTTAGTGGAAGATAGGTTGTATCCTCCGTCATAACTTCGAAAAAGACGAGTACTAATCTGCTCTAAAGTGCAAACCCAACCCGTGTTGTTGAAAAGTAATCAAGCTCGACGCTCATACCCCTGCTCCTCTCGAGCAGCAAAATCTTTTGGTCGCAGATCGACACTGAATTGGAGTCCCCTTTGTCGGTCGCGTGCGGCCGCCTGAGTATACTCACGGCCCCATCTGGAGCCAACATTCTAAACCTATTCGCCCACTTATTCATTTGCATTTATCTTTCATGTCCATTATTTTATTTTTGTTTGTACAGTAGTAAAGATTATTTTGTTTCGTCCAGTTTGATATCCAGAACATCCTAGATAGTTGATTTAATTCTGCCAAGTGTAGCTGTTGTCATAAAGAAACTAATCTCTCTTACGAGATTTATTGCAACCCATATCCACTATCTTCTCCGGAACGCGGAAAGCAAACAGAGGTCAGGAGATTTAACCTAACCTGCGACATTAATTATTATCTACTAATTTTAATTTATCAATGTTATCAATTTAATCATAAAGAAATGATAACTAATATTTTTCCCATTTTGCTGTTTGGGGCTGAGTAATCGAGCAGGAGACGTCAAATGATCGACTGAATTGCGCATATCCAAAGGATAGATACCCCAAATCGTGTAAGACCCCATCTAGCCCGGCAAACTGCAGCAACTGTATGTAAGTGGTCTCGATTCCACAGGTGAACGGTAAACATATATAGAGGTGACATATACCGCCTCGATTTCTGTCTACAGTTCCTTGATATTTGTAGGTGCTGGATCTTGGACACGAATAGATCTGGCCACCATGTACCATATATACTGATTGGGCATATGTCTGGTGAATGTGGTGGGCACACTATTCGTCAGAACTTTCCTGAATGTCCCTCAAACCAATACTGGCCAATTTTGCCCAATGGCACTGTGTCTCATCTTGCTAGAATCGTCTATCTTTGTTTAGGTACATAAATTCCATGAATAGACGCAAACCATCACCAATCAGTGCAACGTAGCAGACATCACTCAATGACATGTTTAGAGAGACTAGCAGAACCAACCTATGTCACGTGAACATAGCCCGCACTAGCATGGAGCTATCAGCACCCTGCCCGGTGACTTGTTGATAGATGGGGTCTAAGGCATCATGTGGTCTGCGTCAGACCCCGAACTATATCATAAGACATAAACTGCAATTGTGATTCATCGGACCACGCACGTTTTGCCAGTCTTTCAGGGTCCAATTAATGACGTTACAGGCACTGATTCGGTTCTCTATCCGGCGTCATAGTGGAAAAAGGGGTACCCTGGAGGGTCTTTTACTTCCCTATCTCACGGAAGGTAAAGAATGCTACACTGACATACGTCTGGTACCTCCCGCATTAAATTTGGATGCAAATTGAGTCAGTCAGTGTTGGTTATCTGATGTCATGGACAATTCTAGTCAGACGCCGCTGGCCACGGTCATTAAGAACACGTGGTCAGCCATTGTGTTGTCCACGGTGAGGTGTTCTCGGTACATACGTAACACCGTAGATCGAGAGGGTGTTAAATGCCCACAGAGTTTCGGTAATGGAATTTCCCATCCTTCTCTCTCCCACTACCATGCCCCTTCAAACTCCGATGAGGTGCCACGAGATATGAGATCACAGCTGAGAATTTCAATAACGTCACGGTAGGGTGGCACTGCCCACAAGTTTCTTTACATACTGCTATCCCATGATTTTGGTACTTTCCTGTATGTACTTGTTTATGATAGGATAAGGAGGGGGGAGGGTGACTAAGATCGTATGTTTTAATGTAATAGTGAAACAGAGGCAATGTCATCCTATTTGAGAGTTCAAACATTCTTAGACATGAATTTGCTCCGGGTGGATTTATCTAAAATGTATTTACCCACCCTCTGTGTATATTTGTGTGCATATTCAACTTTGTATGTCTGTCTACGTGTAAAAATGAGCATGCAATCTTAAAGTTAGGTGTGCTGCTTTCTCTACTCGTAAGAAGGGAAGAGTGAGCACTGGGATTCGAACTCTTCCATGCGATTAAAAATTAAAGATCCTGAGCAGTGGTCGCCAGCACAATGGTAGGCACCAAACCCCTCCCTAGCGCATGTTGATCAAAAGTCTCCGCTTTTAATCAACAGCCTATTTGAGTGAAAGCACCTTTTCCGATTAAAGCGAAGTTAAGCAACATTAGGTGTGGTAAATTGGGGGATGGAGTCGCGATTTGGGTTGACTTCACAGCTGCTGCCATACCCTGTAATCCCTTTGGTTCGTATCCCTCGTTAGACTGTAGTTCCCCGCTGATTCCCCAAAGAGTGATGATTGGTGGTAAAACACCTACCGACTAACAATTCTTGTTTTACTTCCCTGACTAACTAGATTATTCCACTTCTCCTAACTTCAACCCTTTAATGGCGATCCCCTTTCCTCCCAAACATCCACTCGAAGATGCCAATTCTAATTTCATCCTTAAAAGGAGTAAAGAAGATAGCGCCACCCACGGGTTAACTCACTGGCTGCCCACTCGATTCAAAGCTTTCAACCCCGAGGAACGTCACTATTTACTTCTCCCAGGTACTTTAATACAGTGTGAAGAACGCACAAATAAATAGACCACCGGTTTATTATCCACTATTATCTGCCCTCCCCTCGACACCAGGTGAAACTACCGAGGATGGGGCCATTCGCTCGATAGCCAGATATATATATTCATATGAAGTGGACATTATGGTCATAAATAACTATAAAGACTTGAAAAATGGTAAAAGTTCTGACAGGGTTATCAAACACAGAGGGGGGGGGGGATTGGGAGGAGGGGAAAGATACTTGAGATTTGAATTAAACTTTTGAGACCAAATTAATTATCGAATGATGCTTCTGATTAAATATGCCGGCGCGTGTGTGAACCTGTATATGTGTGGTTATGTTGAGAAATGTTTTTGCTTACGTCACAGCGTATATGTGTTCTTATACACTTGGGAATCTATACATGTATACAGCGTATCTGTGTTTTTTCAGTCTCTACTTTTTTTTCCTTGAATCTTTGATTCTAAATTAACCCGTGTAAGTGGTTGTAGCTCAGTACATTTGAGTGTCTGTGACTTTGAATTTGTTGCTGGAAGCTTTGATGCACAACCCGATCCAAGAGATGGCAAGGTGTGGAGAGGAAGGATGCGGGGGGGGGGGGGTATGTGTAGACTGGTAGACTTGAGAAGCGACACACTATCCCGACCCCAGTGCTCCGAGATAAACTGCTGCTGCTCTCTTTCTCTCTTTTTTCTCTCTCTCCCTCTGTCTGTCTCTCTCTTTCTATGGTCTCATCCTTGTCTCATCCTTTCTACTCATTTCAAATCTTGGTAATTCTTCCGACGTCTCCCCCAATCCTCCACATGGGGATGAATGGTGTAGCAATTGCAATGCCCATTGCCCATCCTACAACAAAGAGATGGAAGAACGGAACGCGCTCTCGACGCCAGTGCTCGCACTTGTGGGTCCCCGTTGCCCCATTTCCTAGAGGAAGACCTACAGATCCATATCTAACTTTCTTCGTGACGCGGCCTCGTTGCTATTGCGCTTTAATTAAAAAAAATCATGATTCAAGAGTCTTACTCAAATGTTTGTAATTATAGTATATTCTTAGTTATTATCTTGGTTTCTATTCTCCATTTTTCTCTTCATTTGTTCTTTTCCTTCCTCCATCTGACACAAAATTTCCAACTCTTCCGTGCTCCTTGCTTACCTTTCCTTGCCTATTCCCTACTCTTCCTTTCTTCTCATTTTCCACTATTCCTTGCTTCTCATTTCTTATCTTCCCTTGCTTCTCACAAGATATGAATGCTTTGCGCTTCTGAAAACTATCTAATTGAGATCTATTGATGTTGCTTTTGGAAAAATACGAGTATAATCGTTGTATGCTAATAGATCGTGGACAATAAACGAATTTAGTATTTATTTTTATTTTAGTTAAATTAGATTATAGAATTAATTAAAGCGCAATTTCTATTTAGACTCGATATTATTTCCTGTGGCAGAAAGCGATCAAACCAGGGATCAGATCAAGTAGTCCCTATACTCGGGTGTATATAATTTAAAACTACAATAGCGAAGGGGCTTAATGAAGAAAACCATGTCTGATATAGAGTTCGATCGTGTGAAATGAAAGTATGCTATTAACAATGAAATTTACTTTGATAGAAGGGATAATGAAATTGATTTTGCTGACTTTGTTTACCAAAATATGCATGAGGTTACTTAACATTTCGCATGTTAGTGCAAAAATTTGTGTCGAAATAGAGACGAATTTTTAAGATTTTGTTTCCTATAAAGACGAAATATAGGACTTTAAAAAAAAATAAATCCATTGTTAATTTAATGGATATCAAAATGTTAGCAAAAATCCGCGACATACTATCTTGAAATGTGTGCGTGCGTATGTGGGAGGGATTAGCCTGAACTCCCGCCTCTCCCCTCATTTGGGGATGAAGGAATAAACTAGAATAGAATCCTTATTCTAGTGTACATAAACCCTCAAGGCTTTCGGCCTGTGTTGAATGGGGAGAAAAAGAAAGAAAAAGAAGAGCAGAGCAATTTCACATTGAATGAATAAATGCGTTCGATTCTTGCCTAGGATTAAAAATGAAAGTAGCACGGATTTTATGAGACTCGTTCAAAAAATCAAGAAAATGAAGTGAAAAATCCTCAAAAATGAAACATTTGTATACGACGTTTGCAGAATATAAAACGTGATAAATGCGATAAGTACATAGTTACAAGTGAACGTTGAACGATTTGGGAAACATTAAGACTTAACTAAAGTAATTTGCACTAATGGGCTAAAAGTGAAAATACAGGGAGGAATGAAAGTTCTAAAAACATAGGGATATAATTGCACAAAAATGTAAAAAAAAAAAAACATGTAAGTCCTCTAATTTTCTTTTCAACTGATTTAGAACAAATTTGCACCACTGAATACGAAAATGACATCCGTTTCCTTCGATCAACTCAGGTTTTTGTGCTAAGTAGATCTTTTAAAAATCCGATCTTATAACCAAGTCGATTACATTTTTGTGATATTTTCAATTTTTGTTAAAACTTCTCATCCGAAATATGTTTTTAAGATAAAAAACATAGCTTTCTAACACAACTCATTAATTAAATATTACAAAAATTGATTAGTGTATATTGAATATTAGACATTAATAGAGGTAAGTGCCTGTAAATTGGATATTAGGTCATCAATGTTCAGAATTCAAGGCATAAAATTCCATTTTTTCGAACTCCTAGAAATCTCAGCGGTACGGATGTGTTTCTCTTCAGAGTCTCAACAGTAATAAGCCTTTATGGGTGCATTCCAACATCTCTGATACCCGGTCTCCATTTCTTTCATGTCCTGATGGGATCTCTCCCCATGCTTGTCGCTCATTGAATCCTGATTCTCAGGAAACAGATTTATATGTGAGAATAAGTAATTCATTTTGATCCTTATGTTGTATCCTAGGTTTCTGAAAGCAGTAAGTATATTATTGGCAAGTTATGTTTAGTTCCTGGCTTTCTTGTTGCCAAGGAATTTCTTCATGACTAGAACAAATGCCTTCCACGATTCAAGTTCAATGAGTTTTCAAACTCTGGATCTCTGATGAGCTGACGGAGTTGAGGACCGTCAAAGATGCCAGTTCTCAACTTCTCGATGTTCAATCATGGAAAAACGTATCACAAATGAGTGAAGCAGCCACTATCCTTGTCCAGAACTTTGGTGAACTCTTTGATCAAGCCAAACTTGATGTGCAGCAGTGGGAAAAGTATACTGTTACTGTCCACCAGAGGATTGTTTAGGAATCTTTTTGTTTTGCAAGGCATCAATTCTTTCCGAACAGGACAGTCCTTCTTCGTGTAATGCAGAGCTTGATTCCTACTATCCCAAATTAACATAAAGCACGGTATGTGGTGAACCCGAACTGTTGTCCCAACAAAATGTTAATCATCTTCCGGTCACCACAAATCAACCACTCATGCTAATCTTAAAGAATTTTCTCTATCACGTACTTCACCGCTTCATATTTTTCTCCTTCAGTGTAGTTGATTTGGTAAGGGGTATAGATGCAAATTCGTTGCCGATGCGCAGTAGAACATTTCAGGGATCATTTTCTGCTGTCAATGAACAGTCTCAAATCTTTAGGCTGGTACTTTAGTACACAAAGTCCCCTTCAGAGAAAAAAACGGAGGTAGACTTGATGCCTCTGTGGTAGGTGTACGAGCACTGTCAGGGAGGAGTTTTTTCATTAATCTGGATGCTAACAGTTTGCTAGAGGACTTTGACAAGCTGAGATCGGGAACTAAATCATTTAGGTCTCTTGGGGGAAAAAGGAGCGTCATCTTCAACTTCTTCTTTAATTTCTTCAACACTGAAGGAATCTTCGTCACTATGGTCAGGAGGTTCTCCAAAGATATGTACTGGAATTTTATAATTCATAATATTCGATGCATGTCTTCCATACCATGTGTGGAGCTCAAACATTATCCTTGTCACTAAGTTTCATACCCCAAAAAGCATGGACAGCACGCTTTATGAAACTTGTGACTAGATTCCTGTTGGGAACAAGGGCCTATTCGCCGCAGATGTAGCAGAATACATCGGGCTTACTTTTGTAAGATCTGGCTTAATCCATTTCATTCACCTGTCAGAGAAAATACCAGTTATAGTAAGGGCATTTTATGAGATATTTCACACATCTGCCAACTAAATCGTTACCAAACAATTCTTCACTAATATGTTTGTGAAGGTGTGTAATAACATGTTATAAAGTGTTGAAATTCAACTTCTGTGGGAAACCTTGAAAAAACCTGCTCAAGTTCGGGTACCGATAAATGATTGTCGAAATATCAGGGGTTTTTTTATCTGACCTTAACTAAATGATGAGGGGTCAAATCAAGATTTTTTCATGATGCTGAGTTAATTGGTAGCATTAATATTTAACCAAAACATTTCATTGTTGAATAATGTCACTCCCACTTTTACATTTACATTTAAAGTAGTTTTTATTTCAATTACTAACAAACAGAATTATTTGTCATTCATGTCAGAAGCTTTAAGAGTCATTTTATGCCTTCTTTAGTCTCAACAACATCATAAGTGCAATTTCTGCATGTAAGGGCTTTACATACTCCACAGGCCGAGATACACGTTACCCTATTCTTCTTTCAGCTGCACCACTAGCTGCTGTAATCTCCATGACAATTACAGCTCGGGAAGTTCAGTAGATCCTAAGGAGCCATGGGGTCTAGTGTTGGAACTGGCTAATACCCATGCACACTTAATGTATATCTATAGTCGCAGGGTTTCAGAGACATGCTACATAGAAGGATCCAGTCTCGGGTCTGCAGATAGGCAAGAATTCTGTGCAGATGCAACCTTTGTTGGAGGTAGTCTGGTTTGATCACTTCTACCGCCGCCTTCCTTCAGAACATGTTGTACCGAATTTCACCTAATGTAGTATCTGGTCCATGATTGATGGACTGGAAAATGCAGTACCAGCCTAAATCACTCCTTTCTTGGGGGAATTTTGTGTCAGGGAAGATGTCCATGTATTCATCGACTTCCCCTATGTGGTCGTGATCTTTTGATGATCTGCTGTAGCCATCAAGACCACAATAATCTTCTCGAAGCAGCGGCCCAAACAATGCACATATCTCAAGTAACTGTTGGCAATATTCTGTCAGGTATAATGTTGTTCCCACTTAAACATGTATAGAAGCCATCCGCCATCAATCACCAGGGTGCAGCACGGTTGGTTAGTGAGCATCAGACTTGTCTTTAAAAAGTCTGCCTTATTTGCTCGTCATTTTCGGATCTTTGTTGCAAAACAAGGACGATGAGAAGGGAATCAGCTCATACTGTAAGCTTATCTCAACTGTCATATCCATTTGGGCAAAAATGATAAGTCGGTTGAACAACTTTAGTGAGTCAAGGTGAATCCTCTTCTCGTTGAACATGGGAATCTTTCTGAGTGATGATAGGGCTTTTACCTTTGACTTGACATCCATGGTCGATGTCACTGACTGTCCATTCATCTTGATCTGCATCTTCATCTCTACTTCAACTGCTCTCTCAGCATTGACTGAGTCATCTCCTGTGCTTGTAAATCATATTTAAATACACCAGAAACTCCTTGTCTCGATTGTTGTCGAATGGCTTGTTCTCCTCAAACAATTTTAGGGCAAGTTCAACTGCCTCTGCATCTCGCTTCATCTGTTTCTTAGCAAGATTTCTGTGGAGTATATAATTTTTACTGACGTCTTCCTCCATCCGCTGGTTGACAGAGAGTTGACTGCAAGGGAGTGTCCAACATTTGTGGCCAGAAATGCTGTTTCTCATTCTCCCTCTGCTCAGTTTACCTTCTGATTTGGCTCCCTTCATTAATGTCTGCTCAATGCAGATTTCGAACCAAGCGCCGGAGTACTCATGACTGGAGTAACGGACAACGTGGTTCCCGTGAGCAGTGAAACGTTCTAAGGTGGCCTTGCAAGCAGGCAAAGTTTCGAGTTACTTCATGAGTTAACAGTACAGCCGTGCGCCCTTGGCGTATTGATGATGGCTTGCATTGGTAAATATGTAAAGCATCTTGGTAACAATGCAGGGCATATGCCAGTTGTAGTTTGAAAGTCACTTGGTTTTGATAAAGACCTTGATCACATCTACCATGTGGTGGTACTGCACCAGGAGTGCAAGTATTCTTTCTCCTTCTGTGAGTCGTTTGAAGATTTCTTCAAACCTTTGCTCAAACACTGCCACTACTGGGTATGTATGTTTAGATCCCATTTTTAAATCAGCCACCTTCTTCATGAAGGTCCTCAGGTCACCATACTCCTCCTCGGTAAAGGCAAGTTTCATGATGCGCTGATAGATGGCTGAATCAATCAGGAGGTGAGCACGGATTGCCTTGTAAAAACATCTTCCATCCATGATGTAGTTGGATGTCATACTGCCAAGATAAATCAGCTGGATCACCTTTAGTAGTCTAAAATCTTGCATGATGTTACCTATTGATCCAGGATAAGACTTCAGCAGGTGAAATCCAACAAACCTTGCGATGGCAGGTAGATTTACCTGCTTTATGATATCCACAGCCTTCAGCCAAATCGAAAGATCAAAGGTCATTATAGCGACTCTGTGAGCAGAGAGCCGTATGCACTCTGTGAGAGTGGTAAAGATGGTGTTGAGGTCATTAGGGTCACCTTCAATTACTGGGAGGTAGTCGATCTGTGTGCTCTGCTTTGCATCATATGCATGGATTCGCTTCATCCAGCCATTCCAGTTGGAGTGTGGGAACTCAGGATCGTAGGGCTTGGATCACCCACCCCGCTGCCCAGAGTGCTTTGTAAATAGAAGAATCTTCACTTCAGCTCCTATCAAGATCTTAGCTTTGTCGAGTGCCTTCAACTTCACCCTGGGAACAGCTGCTGTTGTCTGTGGATCTGGCAAAGGTGGTGCTGGAGAGGTGATTTTGATCCAACTCATTGAATGGAAGAGAATGTTTCCACGAATAGACACAATGTTTAAATCTATATTGTCTCTAAAATACTGACTGACTGCATTGTTTATATCCCCAACCCCCATAGAGACAACCTGATCGTTACTCGACATTTGACTCTCAGCATCAACCGCAACCTCATCATTGATCTGACCATTGGTTTCTTCCACAATGGTGTCAAGAGTTAAGGAAGAAATATTTGTAGTTTTGTGTCTCCGAGTAAGATTCAGTGTATTCCAGCCAGTGTAACTTTTTGAGCATCCCTTTTGACCCAAGTCTATGATAAAGTTGTATGGGAAGACTCATTTGGTGTGGAAATACTCCTGACCGCGATTGACAGAACTTAATGAAGTTCTGCACCCAAACGGAAACTCTTTCGTTTGTCTTGACAATCGGTCTAAAGAATATCTGAATGCTTGCGGAAACAAGTTCCAACTAACTATTGATATCACTCATGCTGTGTGTGGTGGGGTATGACTTCGGATCTAGATAAATCATGGCAATGTCATTGCATATAAGCTTGAGAGATGTCTTTATGATCTGATTCTTCTCATTTCTATGTTCAACATTAGAATGATGCTCTCGCAAACTATGGTTGGTGCCATCTTTGAGACAAGATACATCTGGCCTTCTCTTCTGTGTTTTGAAATACAAGGTGATTAAACTACTTCAGCTTTTCATGGACTTGGTCAAACGTCATCACCCCATGCTTTAATTCTGAGTCAAC
The DNA here is from genome assembly GCA_963969495.1 of Ceratothoa steindachneri. Taxonomy (NCBI): domain Eukaryota; kingdom Metazoa; phylum Arthropoda; class Malacostraca; order Isopoda; family Cymothoidae; genus Ceratothoa; species Ceratothoa steindachneri. The sequence goes on from OZ018325.1 coordinate 187,212,111, forward strand.
CCATTCGCAAAATTCAATAAAAACTGCCTCTCGCTCCGCATCAATTTTGCTCCGTCCTCTCTTCCTTTTGCCTCCCTTTTTAGTCTTGGAGTAATGGTTACCTCTCTCAAAAAGAAGTTTGCAGCGCAAATGGCACAGTGTTTCCTCTGTTAACAAGTCGTTGATCCCTTCCAGGTATCCAGTGACTTCAATGCCCCATTCATCCCCGTGACTTTGTGTTGTCTTCAGTAAGATTGCCTGCATTTTATCTGTGTCATATTATCTGGCACACTATATTTCTTTCTAGCTTCTGCTCGATCATTTGTGTATAGCTAAGTGGGTTCGTTGCAAAGAATGCATACATCCTTATACAGGAGGTGAACTGACCTTTAACTTCTAGAACTACAGCCAATAGATGTACTGAACTCAGAGCAAGTGCGTCTTCTCTTCAACTTTGATAACTCTTTCTCTACCTTTGATGCTTAAGCTGACTTCTTAGTGATTTCAACAAAGTTTTTGTACAGATCATTTTTACACTTCATGTGGTACCTCAGTTTTCCTTCCGCTCGAGCCTTCTTCATATGTTCCACAACTGTAGCATTTTGACAGCTTCTACATGTTAAAAAATGTAGAGTAACCTTTTAGAGTTGCCTGTATGAGCTCTGAGCTTGTGTATCCGGGCCTGCACAGATAAAGCAATTGAGCATAGGTGGAGTAACGTCTTCATTTATATTGCTAGACTACAATATCCTGCAAAGTAGACTATGAGATATATTTAGAATTTATTTTTCCAAAAAGGAGTGTGTAGTAAAATATAAATGCACAATCAACTCAGAATCATGGAAAAAAACCTGATTTGACCCCTCATAATTTAGTTAAGGCCAGATAAACCTCCCCCTCCCCCGATAATTCGACAATCATTTATCAGTACCCTAACTTGAATAGGATCCTTCAGGGTTTCCCAGGGGTGTTGAATTTCAACATTTTAAAACTTGTTATTCACACCATTACAAACATATGGGTGAAAAGTTGTTTGGTAACGATTTAGTTGGTAAATATTCATATGTTGCTTTACTATTAGGTTAAAATTGCTTCATCTAATCTCTTCAGAATTTGTTTATTTAAAGAAATAAGAAAGGTTTTTCATCATATGTATAAATAGAAAATACCCATATATGTAAAAAACAAAACTTAACAAAATTTCATGTGGCGATAAATCAAAAGGTTGATCTGATTTAGCGAAAACAATGTGATTTGGGGATTCAACAGATCAAAATTGTCTTAGATAAGCTAAAGAAATTAGACAATAAAGTTGGTGTTTGACAGAGTTATCAAAGTTGGTTTTTGCAAAAATTATTTCAGGATTCTTAATAAAATAAATCTTTTATTTATTATCAACTTTAATAAATTCCATATTTATTAATTGGATTTTTTAATTTATTGTAGCCAATCTTTCGCCTGGTATTCTATCTCGTTATCAATCGTCTTTGGTTCAATTCAATAGTGTGTTTATGCTAATTAGGTTTATGATTTTCGACGATCAAGGTAGTATTTTGGAAAATCTCATCACAGATAGGACTGTACGGTGCAATATTTATTTTATTTATTTCCTATAGATAGGGATATTATCACAGTAGTCAAAAATGTTGTACATCTGGTAGCTCACTGCCGATTTTGTGTTTCAAGGTGTTGAATCTTATCATTTTTACCATCAAATAGGAAAATGACACCAAGAAGTTTCCTGAAATATCGCTGCACAGAAATTTAAGACAAATGACAAGTGAAACTCCATTGTATTTTCTTTTTGAAAATGCTGACTGACTCCAGCGTTTTAAACTGAAGTAGTCAACATAAAAACCTTGAATAATTTTCAGTCACAGTTGTCTTCCAAACCGGGAGATACTTTTTGAATTTTGAAAGATTAGTCAAAAAGCAAAAATTGTATAAAACCTGAAAAGTACATATGATCAAAGTTCAACACCAAGAGTTATCTTTTATCTGGCTTAGTTGATTGCAAGAAACAAGTAAACATGTACTCCTAGTCAGAAATTTGTTAAACCTCCATATGTGAAAATGGCAGCGTTTATACTTGGAACGATAACAGCCATGTGACTAAATTCAGTGTCTTTGCCTGCAAATGTTCTAAAAGAATTCCTATCTTAGCACAAAATATGAGAGAGCAATCTAATCTTCAACTCGAGAACGATATTGAGATCAGAGCTCAATGGAATTGACGTCTTGAATAAGGTAAATGAATAATAAATACCACAAACCTTAATTTAAAGTGGGAAACCTGCACATCTGTGTCTGTTGCTGGAGTTTCATTCATATTGTGGTATGCTAGTGGTCTTTTTGGCCTTGACTAGACAAAAAAATACAAAAAATTAAAGTTAGGAACTGTATAATCCAGCAGAATGCACTGATTGTGAAAAATTTGGAACCTTCTCTGAAAGCCATGTGTGACGTTATCAAGCTTGCCAATGTTGTCAAAGGACATTCATTAAACACATGGCTATTTCATGAATTATTTGAAAATATAAAGACTGAATATTTCGATCTACTTTATCACACAGAAGTGAAGACATTTTAGGGTAAATGTTTGAAATAATGTGTGAAATCAAATAAAGAACTTTAAACTTTTCTGGTTGATTAAATACATGCCTTCACAGATAAGTTCACAAAATTCCCTTTGGTTACACACCTCGCGTATTAAGCTGAAATATTTGGGGATTTGATTGAATTAAACAAATAATTGCGAGATAAAATATAATATCCCTAAGCCAGGGAAAGACAGCGTTTAAATAAAAGATTCTGTATTAGGGCCATAAAGGAGAACAAAACAAGATAGCTACAGTTGCGCACATATCGATTGGGAACACATCTCAATTTTTGTAATTTACGAATTTTTATACGATAATTGTTCTAAATATACATATTTATAGTATATTTACTTATATTAGCCTAAAATCAATATATTATAATGTATAAATGATAATAAAACAAATTATTAACATTAAACATGGTGTTTATTAGAAAAACACAAGAAGCGAAAGTATTGGCAACATTCATAAATATTATTATTATTATTATTATTAAAGTTCCAAGCCACAACCCCAACTGGAAGAGCAAATAGCTATAAGCCCAAGGGCCCCAGTGGGGAAAGAAACCTGGTATGGAAAAAACGAAACAAAGATTAAGAAAAACATAATAAATAAATAGAAAATCAAAAAAAAAAAAAAAAAATAAAAAAAATAAAAAAATTAAATGCTATAATGTTAAAAATATTATAATATTATATATGTGTGGATAATGAATAAAATATTAAAGTTATAAGTTTCTGTTAATTAAAAATGTATTAGCACCCACTTTAAATTTCTGAAGTTCCAAGGACTCAACAACAACACTAGGAAGTTCATTCCACAGTTTAGTTGTGTTAGGAATGAAACTTCTTGAAAACTGTGTTGTGTTGAATCTCATAGGCGTAAAGGCCCTACTATTGGCATTTAGTACACCTCTGGTAACTCGTTGAGGGGCATATAAATTGGGCAGATCGTGATGCAGTGGATGATCTGCATTGTTAAAAATTTTATATAAGATGCATAAGGAGCTTATTGCTCGCCTGTGCCACAGATCAACTTTGAGGTCAGGAATTAAAAATTTTATTGCTCTCAAATTTTTATCTAATAAATTAAGATAAGAGTTGGCTGCCGAACTCCAAACAGGGGCGCAATATTCAAAACACGGAAGAATAAAAGCATTAAAACAATTTTTAAGAACAGTCTGCTCTCCAAATACTTTGTAAGATTTCCTCAAAATGCCAATTTTTTGAGCAATAGAGGAGGAAATAGATCGAATGTGATTCTCAAAAGTAAACCTAGAGTCAAGCATAACTCCAAGCAACTTAAAAGAATCACATATGGAGATGGGAATGTTATTTATTAAAAGATCTGGATGGGGAGGATCTAGTGTTCTGGATCTGCTAACAATCATACTCTGGGTTTTCTTTGCATTTAACTTCATGCCCCATGAAGTGCACCAAACATTTATCTTAGCCAGATCTCTATTTAAAGACTCTGCAACCGATGCTCTCAACTCAGGAGATGGGACTGGGGCTATTAGAGTAGCATCATCAGCATAGGCTATAAGTCTATTTTCCAGTCCAAACCACATATCATGGGTATATAATATAAACAGTAGAGGACCAAGAACACTGCCTTGTGGTACACCAGATAGCACCTCTCTCTCATCACTAAAATTATTGTCAACATAAACCTTTTGATGTCGATTTGTTAAAAATTGTTCAATAATATTTAAAAATACACCACCTACTCCCAACTGCTTCAACTTAAATATCAGGGCCTTATGATTGACACGGTCAAATGCGGCACTGAAATCCAGGCCAACTAAGCGAACTTCTTGACCAGAGTCTAATGATTTTTGGACAATGGTGGAGACAGTGAGAAGTGCATCACAAGTGCTCAGACCCTTACGAAATCCAAACTGTAAAAAGGGAAACAGACGATTAAGCTCGGCAAATGTACTTAAACGTTTAGCTAGTAAACGTTCAAAAATCTTAGATAGAACAGGAGTTATAGAAATGGGCCTATATTCAGTAGGGTTAAAACTACCACTTGCACTTTTACATAATGGAATGATGTTACCAATTCTCCAACATTCGCAAAAACTACCACTCCTCGCCAGCTTCCGAAGAATAACGGAAAGCTTGGGAGCCAAATACTCTGCAGTTTTCTTAAAGAATAAAGGGAATATACCATTTGGGTCAGTACCACCATAAGCATCCAGATCAAGAAGTAACTGTTTTACTTCACTTGAACGGAAAGCAATCTTGTTTAACCTTGGTTCAGGGAAACAAGTGTCAGGTAGAGTTAGATTCTCATTACTTTGTTTATTATCAAAAACATCAGCCAACAGTGTTGCCTTTTCTTCAGGACTATGGGTAATGGAACCATCAGGTTTAAGAAGGGGTGGCATAGATGAATCATTCCCAAAAAGAGCAGACTTGAGAGTGGTCCAGAATTTGTGGGAATTTGCTGTGCGCTGAAGAGTTCCCTTTGTGGTAGTATTGAATTCAACTTCCGCATTATTATATACCCTCTGAGCTGCTGTTCTGTAGTGCACATAATTATCCCATAGAAAGGCAGATCTACTCCCCTTCCACAGGTTGTAGGCTTCTTGTTTCTGCATATGAGCCCTCTTACAGTCATCATTAAACCAGGCTTTGTCCTTAGTGCGATATCTGATCATACGGAATGGAACATGTCTATCAATAATTGAAACAATTTTATCATTCAAAATACGAACTGCTTCAACCTCCTTATATATTAGTGGCCAGTTGATCCGGGAGATATCATTTAATATATTGCACCAGTCTACTTGAGATTTGATGAATACTTTGCTTGTATGAGCTATATTAGGAATAGATTGCACAATACAGATAGTTATAGAAATTGCACAGTGGTCAGAAGTTCCCACAGGAGGATCAACAGCACTTGTAACGACTCCAGGGGAATCAGTGAAAACCAAGTCAAGGCAGTTCCCAGATGAATGGGTAGGCTCCCTAATGACTTGCTCACAACCCGACTCACACGCAAAATCATAAGCCCTGATACCATGACAGTCAGTAGGGGAGACAGAAGACAGCCATTGCCTATGATGAGCATTGAGGTCTCCCATAAATACAAAGCAGGCTTTCCGGTCATTTTCCTGTACCTTGGCCATGGCAAGGAGCAGACAATCAAAAATAGTATCATCTAAGTCTGGATTGCGATAGACAGAAAAAAGATAAAAATTATTTTGCTTACCACATACTTTCATAACTTGCATCTCATGGCAAGAACAAGCATAGGAGGTCTTTGAAGCAGAGTAACCATTCCTAATGTAAACTGCCATTCCTCTAGCCCTAGGAATGGCATCACGCCTAAGTAAAATTGGTTTTTTGAAGCCTGGTATAAGTATTTCAGAGACATGCCTCATATTTGAAACCAGGGTCTCTGAACAGAGTAAAATGTCATGAGACTTGGATGAAGCAGTCAAGTCTTTAATATTGGCATGTAGGCCCCTAATATTAATATAGAGTAGACGACATTTTATCTGACGAGGATGACCAGGTCCAGGGTTGAGCTCAATATCTCCTGATAAAAATAAAATCGATATTAAAAAAATAATATTAGCAACAAGATCTTCAACAAAAATAACAATTTGTACAACAACAACAACAACAATTTGTACAAAATTATTCAATAGCAAAACTTTCATTAACTGAATATTATATGTCGGAAAAAAAACTGGTCAACATGATGGAGCCGACACATCATGCAAGGCAAAATTCCCTTCAGGACGCCACAACAACTGAGGGAGGACAGTAATGATGACTTTGGAATGAAAAAGAATAAAGAAAAGAGAAAAGAAAAGAATAGACCAAGGCAACCTCATGAAAAGCCATCAGAGCCTCTTTGCTCATCTATTAAGCCTGCCCTACACACCATTTGAGTAAAACAAGAGGAGGAATGAAAAATAGGAAAGTATGCCTAAATGTACCCTTAGGCAGGGATCTCAAACACAAGAGAGTGGAAGACCATGGTACAGAGGCTATGGCACAATCCAATGCAAGAGAACACCTTTCTGTCAGGGAGGTCCCTTAGCCTTTGACTGAAGTGTCTATCCACAAGACAGTGGAGGGTTTGGATTCAGAGTTATCCCTCTCCTAGGCGGATTGTCAACCAAGACTTCGAGCTCCACCTGCCCGGGTTTGAGTTCGGAGTTGTCCCTCTCCTAGGTGGATTGTCACACAAGACTATGAGCTCCACCTGCCCATACCGTAACCCTGGTATAGGGTGGCTACCGAGCGCTACGCCTTGCCAAAGGGCGACTCGTGATTTTGTCCGGGGCTGCTTATTCAGTTTATTCGCAACTAACCTCTATATCTAGAGGCCTTCCCCCGATCCGCAACCTGGGGACCCGATGGATGGGAGTTGTCTTCTCATACTTGGTATGACCTCATTTAGTAGCAATCACAGTAACTAGACGTTTGTGGTAGGTGTAAACAAGGTTTTTGCAAGTTTTAGTAGGAATTTTACTACACAATTCCACTGCAAAAGCTTTCAACTCTGCGATGCTGCTTGGTGACCTCTGATGAACACGTGACTTCAGTTCTTTCCATAAATTTTTAATCGGATTTAAATCTGAACTTTGAGGATGGCCATTTCATCCCTTTCAAGCGTTGATTGGCAAAATATTTCTGCGTTGATTTGCTCATGTGCTTGGAATCATTATCCTGTTGGAAGATGAACTCTCTGCCAAGACTAAGCTTCCTCGCTGATTGTTTCACATGTTTCCCAAATTCGCTGATATCCCTCAGAATTCAGTACCTGTAGTTGCAAAACACCTCCACAACATGATAGAACCGCCGCCGTGTTTCACAGTAGGTATGATGTTCTTTTCCAGCAAAGCTTCTCCAGATTTCCTCCAAACGTAATGGTGGTCGTTTATGCCAAACAGCTGGAGCTTAGTCTCGTCTGGCCATAATATTTTACTAAGTTCTACTTTAGTGTCATCAAGATGTTCTCTGGCAAACTCAAACGTCTCTTGGGAACCGTCTTCGACAGTGGTTTCATCCTTAGTACACGTACATGGAGACACTCACTGGTTAGGTAACGTCGCACTGTTGACACCTCCACGATTGTTCCACTGCTAGCCAGATTTGCTTTCAATTCCTTGGAAGTGACATTCTTGTTGACAATTCGAACACACGAACGCACATCTATGTCAGTTTATTTTCTTGTTCGCCCTTTCTGCACACGATTAACAGTAATCCCATCAGCCCTAAATTTTACAATAATATTCCTTACAGATGAAATTGGGATATTCAAACTTGCTGAAATTTTTCTATATCCATTTACTTGGTTGTGCAGCTCCATTATAAGCTTCCTATATGCTCTTTTGAGTGTTCGGATGTCTTCATCATGCTTCTTTTTCAAAATTATTGTAGAGATCATTCTTCAGCGGTGTCTAATACCATAATGAACACCCAAAAAAGTTAGCCGTGCAAGTAACTTGCTGTTCTGGATTAGTCTAGAATATACCATCAGCCATTCTCGAACATTCTTTACGACTGATTTTAATCATTTGATTTGTTAAATCTGTATTATGTAAACGTTGCCAATACTTTTGTTTCTTGTGTTTTGATAATAAACACTAGGTTTAATGTTAATAATTTGTTTTATTATCATTTATACATTATACTATATTGCGTTCAGGCTTATATAATTAAATATAATATAAATATGTACATTTCAGACTAGTAACGTATACGAATTCGGAAATTACAAAATTTGACATGTGTTGCCAAAAGATATGCGCGCAACTATACATTTCCGAACTTAGTTATGTTTTCCGAAGCTTGTGAAGATCATTATTTTGGTGACCACAGGAATTTAGTTACATATCATCTTTACAAGACCATAAAGCGACTATCTGATTACTTTGCAGAGCTTGATTTATATAATCTTAGTTAGGTTATGAAGCCCCATAACTGTAAAATTGCTGATGTGCCAGGAAAACAGGAAGAATTGGCGGAAACACTAATTGAGTTTCGCTCCAACAACAAAGAGCGCATTGAATTTTAGAACAAGGAAAATCGCTCATTTTTTTCAATTTAAATAATACATACATGCAAAGGCTTAAAAAAATGCACATGATAAGGCGATAAAATGCTGCTCTTGTTTTGCAACAGCATATCTTTGGGATCAAGGACTTTCCAATCTTATCAACTTAAAAACAGTATCCAAATTGTGCTTGGAAAAATACCTACTTTTAATGTTTTTGGATTAAAGATTAAACAATAAAAATTCACTAACTCCTAAAGTGAAAATGTTTTAAGGAACTTATTTACTTCCAAAATCAGATTTTTATTAATTTTCATATTAAATTTATATGGAAAGCAGTAATTTATGCCCTCTGAAGATTTTAACATTCCTGCATAGGAAATGACACGTATCTCACATGTAAAGTAAAACTTTAATTAAGTGTACTAGGTAACACTCTAACGCAAATCTTTAGTTGCGTGCACACGACTCAATTTACTATGTCGTCCGGTTGATTGTAAACATTTTACTTTTAAATAGGTTATTTGATAAAATTGCCAAGCTCCTCCCACGGTTAGTCCGGGAATTATTGAAAGTTTTGAAGGCCGAAAGGTCATAATTCAGAATTACTTGAGAGTACGCGACTTAGATATGTTGACATTGTTAATATTAATATTAATACTTTGTTAATATTAATACCTGCCCCTACTACAGTGGCAAATAACTTTTCATAGATGGCGAACACAAAATCATAAACTTAAGACTTCCAGATTTAAAATCGAAATACAAAGGAAAGAACAAATTCCAGATTTGGTTAATTGGGAGAACAAAGTGGAACTGCGTACTCGAAATGAGGATGGGTGAGGGGTTTATATAGAGTCAGAACGATATTTTCGACTTAAGCGTGAAATTCCAGACAGTTTATCATATCATCCTCTTCAATGGATTGTTACAAAAATTTAAGGTTTTGGGCAAGTAAGACACCCATTTCTCCTTCTAGCTTGTAACGTAGTGCAATTCAACTAAAGAAAGCAAGAAAGACTTGAATCGTTAGACTTACATATGATCACTAGTCCATAGTGAATACGTGGCCAACTGATTGAAAGTTTTAAAATACTAAAAGGGCATGATAATATTAGTTATAAACTATTAATTGTGATGTATGCTAGAGAAAATACTCACCAAAATGGATTTAAATTGGCAAACAAGCGCTTCATCACTGCCATAGCTTAAAATTACTTTAGTGATAAAATCCCACAAACGTGGAGTAATGAGAGGTGCGTCAATTTTATGCTAAAAAAATAAGTGACGAATAATTTTTAAATGCAAATAATACTTAATTGGAAGCACAAATGAGAATGCGCACTGTAATAAAAAAGCAGCGACTAAATACTCTGATAAGCATGTGCATACATGCATTTTTCATGTTCCTTTCGCACTTTCTCGCAATTATATGTTTCGTTAACCACTAGTGGGCAATGTGGTACATGAAGAAGATCTTTCCTATTTCCTCATGGCTAGTGAATGCGTATTCGAGAGTGTGCAACTGGCTTTGAGTATCACTACCACCCCCTTCCCCAACATGAATTATATGTGCATACGTGGATATGTGTGTACTCTTAATTTTGCTACATTATGCGGATAAGTGTGTATTAGTCGTTCTTGCCTTACCATAAACTTAAGGTTAATGAATTAGGGCTCATTTAAATGTATGATAACTAATCTGGTTAGTCTACTGCTGCTGTCTGCTTTTGCTAGGGATTTACCTCTAATCTATTCCTTCTTGGGCTGCACTGAGTGCATCATTAGGAATTTGATTTTCTTATTTTCTTCTTATTATTATAATTATTCACGTACGCATTTAGTGAAGTTGTCTCCTACCAAGTTTCATGTTTTAGGAAGTCTCGACGAACTCCGGTGAGTGTCCATGATTCTCCTAGGGGATTTCGCACTCCTAGTAGGTATTTGCTGGTTTTGGCTCAGTAGTACTTGTGTCAGCATATTTGGAATATTTGTTGAACTGTAGCTGGTTCCTGGAAGAGGCAGAAGAAGATCTCTTTTTCGGTCGGTCAGGGCATTATTTGTGTTTAATTTTGGCTGGTGACCCCACCGGAGCTTTGCCAAGGTGCAAAGCTCTGTGCAACATGGGAGGAAATTTTCTTCTGGGTTGATATTAGATGGAATGGCTCTTGAGAGGTGAGTTGTTTCCGTTGAGTGGATGTGGGTGATTTGTTCTGTGGGTAACGGTGGTTTTTGGAATAACTCGTGTACTCTGTTCCTGGAGTCTTGAGGTCTGGCATGTACTGCTATGGAGAACTTGGTTTTAGCCTACTATGGAAAAATTGCATTCGCGGAGGTCAAAAGAGTGTTTATGGTCACCAACTTTGCTTTACAGTATAAATGGTATATTGGTGTGGTTGAAATTCAACTTGAGGCATGGCTGACTGTTTTGTTTTGTCTCTTCAGCACTGTGCTAAAGAGAATGCATGCAAGATTGAGTGCACAGGCCGTCGAGGCATAACTGGGTAAGAGACTGATACAGTGGTTGTAAATGTAAACAATGAATTAAGTGAATGACTCGAATGTGGTTAGTATGAGTTCTCTTAGTGTTTTCATCTTTATATTCGCTATGTTAACTCTGCTAAAAGATTATGGCAGAGGTTCTGTGATCACGGGAGTTTGTTTGTCTACAAAATATCTCAAAAAAGTTATTGACGGATTTCAATGATGTTTTGTGTACTGGTATATGAAGGGATGAAGAAGGTGTTCAGTCAATTGTAGGATGGATCCAGGGCCTGATGCCGACTCTAGATGACTTATTCACTTTATGTTACATTGCGAGATCGGCCTTTTCTGACCTTGACGGAGGTGAGAGCTCTCTGAGTGCTTTCCAGCTTGTTATGTTACTATGTGCTATCGGAAATTTATTCCTGGATCCAATGTAAACACGATCAATGCAGGTGTTGTATTCAAGGGGAGTGAAAGGATTGATAGAGTAATGCGATGGTGTTTGTTGAACTTGTTTTTTTTCCCTCTTTTACTCTCATTTCTATCACAATAATAATAGGAAGGAGCCTGTGAGACGATCTAACCTACTCTTTCCTATCGTGTGAAAGCCCCATTTGAGTGAGTGGGTGGTCCCTAGTGAACCGACTGGTCATCGGTAGCCATCTAGTAACATTGAATTGCGAGAATTTCGGGTATATGCGTACAGTTGCGCGCATAAGCATAGGCAAGACCTATATGATTCATATTCTTAAAATATTTTCGATTTAGCCTACACTTGCAACTTGTATAGGTATTACAAAGTTTTACTCTATTGCGACTAAATATCAATACACAATGGTAAAATAAAGCGAGGATAACAATAACAAAGATTAATTTATCGGAAAAATGAAAATCAAATAATGTCAACATGAAAGGTATTTCTTATAAGATTCGTGCATGTTTCTGGAAAGAATTTACCCCACTCTTCTTCAGCATATTTTTCCGATTCAACAATGTCACAAGGGCCTCTCTTGTGCACATGCTTCTTCAGCTCCTTCCACAGATGTCCGATAGATTTTAATTATTGGCTTTGAAAACGCCACTTGAGTACATTAATGTGCTGTTGTGATAAGTACTTCTGAGTACACTTGCTAAAATGTTTTTGATCGTTGTCCTGTTGAAAGGTGAAATGAATCCAAATACCAGTTTCCTTGCCGATTACTTTCATTTTTTATCAAATACGTTATGATAGTTTTCAGAAATCTTGCTCCCATCTATCACTTTTAAGGCGCCAGTGCCAGCAGCAGCGAAACATCTACAAAAAATAATCGAATGTCCACCATCTTTTGCACTAGATAGGGTGTTCTTTTATGATCGCTTCACCAGATTTACGTCAAACGTACCTTTTGTCGTTTTTACCAAAGACGTCGATTTTTCTCATCTGACCTTACCCTTTTATTCAATTTAGCTGAGCTATCTTCAACAGAGGTTTCCTTCTAGGGACACGTCCATGAAATCCTTCAAGGTGTAAATAATATTGTACCTTTGAAGCGTATATATATGACCTGTGCTGCAAGATTTGCTTGTAATTCATTTGAAATAGTTTTATGATTGTTTCTGTCTTCTTCAAAGACCGAACATCTCTATGGCATAGTTTATTTGGTCAACCTTCATGCGGACGATTTCCTCTGATGAAATTGGATTTATATTTCACAATCCTGTTCCTTAGAGAAGGATTTGCAATTTTCACAATGAAGGAAATCTTTCTATATTCATGACCGGCTTTGTACAGTTTAATAATGTTGTTTCTTACAGATTTTAAATGCTCAGCTGGCTTCACCATTGCACTCTTGGAAATGTTTCCACGGGGAAGTCATGACAACAATTAACAAATCGCACCTTCAAGTTTACTCTAGAATCGATTCGAAAACGTTTTAAAAACTTCCATAGTCTCGATTAGATGGGGAACTATATCATATGAATAGATCTTCTAGTTTTCAACCATTTTAAATATGGTAATACAATGCATTTTGTGAGTATTTTTTATCTTTTAGGCAAGGTGAGAACAAAGTAGTTAGATGTAAATATGTATATACAAGAAACATGTTGCAGATGTGGATATGTATGAAAAATAGACTGTCCTTTAGTGAATTTGGTGGAATAAAATGTAGGGAAGAATAGTATGATAGAGAAGTGAGAATTTTCTACACGGATATCATGAGGAAAATTAATTTAAATAAATGAAATAAAACACAAGAAAAAAGTTATTGGAAGGTTAGTTTCATACATAACTTACACATCAATTCAAATAATGGTCCATTATTGATGCCAAAAATATTCTCATTCTCATTAAGAATTTCAGATTGACGCTTGTACTCATTTGCCTTCGGCGTTAACATAGACACTTGCAATGCAAGAGGCCAAGATGCAGGTATAATGTGGTGAAATGAAGTTAACAAGATATTGGACTAATTTGCTGCGTCAACTTATACCTAGAGAAAGAGAAAGTAGCACAAATTGATGAGTTTATAATATCCTATAAAAAGAAAGAGGATAAAACTAAAGAAATTATAAATTAAAGGAAATAAAAGCTTAATTGCCAATTAGCTCGGTGCTGTACGTTACGTTGAAGAATTTATGTAGTTTATTAATTAACAAGCAAAAATTAAAAGGCGCATCTCTATCACACAATTATTGGAAACAGATTTGTATAGAAAGTGATGAAGTTAGGGCAAAGAGAGAGTAGTTCTCTGGTAGTGGACAGATAGATAATTTTTTTTATCGAAAATGGCACCATCTTGAATGTCGAAGTTGACTTTAAACAAGGACGAAAAAATCGTTCGCCACTTAAAAAGAACAATCACGGTAAGCTCTCTGGCCAAACAGCCCATTGGTAACACATCTACGAACATTGTCTCCATTGCTGCGGACGAACAACAAATAGCCTGCTCAATTCAGTGAACAGGCAAGTTTGGGTCTCGTCATTGTGAATAATCACCTGTTGATGAAATTGGCTCAAACCATCGATTTTCTAACAGACAGAGCCCCTAAAGACAGTAAAATACTAGAACTACTAAAAGAACTTCTGGAAACCAAGAGGAACATTATTTGCTTTAGTTACGCTAGAGAAAGGGGTAATGGAAGATACGATTAAATTATTGATTCATGGTCACTATTAAGGTAAATGAAATAAAAACTAAAATAGGATTTTCCGTACCCCATAACATGACATTTTTCGTAACAAAATAAGAATAATAATTAAAATATGAAATTTTATTTCTTCCAAATAATAATCGAAACATATGCACCAACATATAATATAATATTCAGAGAAGAAGTAAACAATTCTCTGAATCACTAAAGATAGCTCCTACGGAGAATAACTAATTATTGCTAATCGAAATTGTAACTTTTTGTATAGACTCTATTTCGATGTGATGCTGCGCATTATCTTGATAAAAGAGAACTTTTCTTCTATTGATTAATGCTGGCCTTTTTCTTTCTTTAAAGACTACATGTAAAAAGTTCAAGGTGGATTATGTGATTATTTAGGGCCTAAGGCCTTAAAAAGTGTCATATTAATATTATTATCATTATTTATTATTATTATTATTATTAGTAGTAGTAGTAGTAGTTGAGGTCCGACTTTTTATCTTTTAATTGTCAACACCTTAGCTCACTTGATCTTTAATAACTTCCTAACAAAGTTTAAATTCCTCTTCGACGTGGAACAATGAGTCACTAATTGGCCTATTGAATTACACGAACTTTCCCTCACGTTACTTCATCCCCTCAAATAGGCTCCTGTGTAACGTCATTATCACGAAATTCTCCTTCTCGTTTGTCCGAATTCGCAACTAAAGTTAAGGGCGTACGCAGGTCAAAATACAAGAGTAGATATGATATGTATGCTCTTTCAGACACACTGCTTTTATGTACGAACTTTGTAATGGTGGTTTTTAAATTCAACCACATAACCTTAAGTGTTTGTTTTTGATGAAGCTTTTTCTATGGAGGATTCCTTTAATTTTAGAGCTTTTTGCTTATTCCTTACTAATTATTCTTTCGTTGTATCTCTTCAGTCATTTTTCTATTTTCAGTGAGTCGAGCTTTTTTGCGAGAGGTTCTCTTTTGCGTTTTAATAAGTTGAATTGAAGAGCCGGACGAGGACTCTCAAAGGACTTTTGTATCCTTCACATTATGACGAAGGGAAACAAAGCGCATAAATATGCTCACCTTCACATAGAGTTGGGGATTATCGATTAATTTCTCTCTCTCTCTCTCTCTCTCTCTCTCTCTTACTAGCTACAGTTAATAGATTAAAACGCGAATACATAATTGGAATGGTTTAGCCAGAGCGTTTTTCAACGAGTAATTGAATAAATGATTCAAATGCCATTTGATTCATTAACTCCGAGAGGAGAATGTTCACTAATGTAACCCGAAGGCGACTCGCTTTGTCTGCGTTATACCTCATATCACATTATTTAAGATTAAAGCTTCTTTTAGCAACATTTCTGATTGATGAACTCTTAAAGTGTTGTCTCATCTCTGCGGTGATTTTTTTCCTCACCTCGGATCTTCTACTTTCTCTCTCTCCCATTGGCTTTCTTTTGCATGAAGGGATTATGCTTCCAATAAATAATTATTGCTTTTCTTCCCCATATTTAAAACTATGACACCCTTTGAGGGATTAAATCAAGAAAAAGCCCCCATAGAATTCTAAGGTTGGGGGAGGAATACCGTGCAGAAACACCGATAGGCGTTATCTCCCCTCATTCTCTTCTCTTCATTCAAGTGAGAAATATTGGGCGCAGATTTGGGGCGGGAAATAAAATACGTCTCGCGCGTGATTCCCTTTCGAATAATAGCAATAATAATGACTATAGCGGCCTTGTTCTCGTGTGGCTGAAACGTGTGTATGTGTGAGTGGTGTTTTAGTGGTTTCTCATTTTTTTCTCTTTCACTTAGATACACCCGTGCACGCGTAAACACACTCCCGCTGCAGTCCCCTTTTAATTGCAGGCTGATAAAGACTCCGCCAATGCTTCGGGCTATTTTCCACTTTACCTTTAAGTTAGAAATGCAGAGACATTTTAAGATGTATCCGTATGTACGCGCGTGTGTTTGTGTCGTTACGCTTATATGCACATGACTAAACGAACAGGATAAACGTTTTAAGAAACTTATCTTGCCCGCAATATAGCTACGGATACAGGCATGGATGCAAGCGTGCACGCAATCTTGCAGTCCCCAGTAAGTTCTGAGGGGGGTTGTCTACTCCCTTATGACTGTTTTTTTTTTTAATTCCCATCAATTATCACGTTCTTACAACCAACCGGTTTCGCCCCAACACCTCTTTACTCCGGTACGTGCTCAAAATTAGGCCTCACTACGCCTTCAACTATAATGTACTGTAATTAGGGTTCTCTTCGATACAGTGATTGTATCCAATATACCAATTTTACAGCCCTACACAACTGTATCGATTTGGCCGAAAAGCCTTCTGGACTACTTTAACTTAATTGAAACTCCTTGCAACACACACATGCACACACACACACACACTTCCTTCAACACATCGAGAAATATATCCTTTATCCATACATGCACGTAATCCACAGAAATTCTAGTCCAGTCTCGCTCTTGGTCCTGTCACAATTCGGATGGACTTGGCCCACTCTTTCTAATTAGGCTGCATCGGGGTCTAATATTTGGCCTGTCACTCATTGCCCCCCTTTCTCGAAGAGCTCGGGGCCGAAAGGAAGGGAGAGCAGGAACGGGTTCAGGGGCACCCCTCTCCTCAAGAGAGCCTCTTCACTCTACTCGAAATGCGCAGCGCAAAGCAACGCGAGGCGATTTGACCCACTGGGGGGGGGGGTCTAAAGTTAAAGGGAACCTGTGCCTCTGTCAGAATTTATTCCTGTGTTCATCTATCTACTTACTTATCTATCTCTTTACCTACTTAAATATCCATTCTTTTTTATTCTTTATAGTTTTATTTGCAACAAAAATTCCTGGGCTTCAATATCGCCACAAGTCTCTTCATTGGGTTTCTTGGGTTAAGAGTATCCTCACGTCTTTCCGCATTTCTTCACTTAATCCTTCATTACTTTTAATACGAAGCTCTTCTTAAAATGTCTTAAGGCGCAGAATTTGCTATGGCTGTTTTGAAATAAATAATTCTGTCTCTATCTTTTTCTCTGAATCTACTTATATAATGAGTTGTTTCTCTCTATTTCTCTCTTGCTCTGATTCTCTTTCTCTCTCTCTCTTTCCATTTCTCTGTCTCATATTTTATCTTATTTTGTGTCTGTCTATCTCTATCAGTTTCATTGTAACTCCTTGTGGCTCCTTATCTCTGTCTCTCTCTCTTTATTTCTCTCTCTGCCTTTCGTTCTATCTCTCTTTCTCTCGCTCTCTGTTTCTCTATTTCTATCTATCGACTTATATTTCTCGTTCTTTCTCGCTATTTCTATGTTTTCTCTTTCTGTATCTATTTCTTTCTCTCTCTGCCTCTCTTTCTATTTACCTTCCTGTCTCTCTTTCTCTATTATTACCACCTCTATATTTATCTGCCTCTTTATCTCTCTTTCTTTCTCTCTACCTCTATCTTTCTCGCTCAATCTCTTTCTTTTTCTCTCTCTCTGCCTCTCCTTTTCTCTCTCAATTTTCGTCTGTCTGTCACACCACCCCTTTTCTCTCGATATACCCATATATCACTGATCCTTCTCTTATCGTTCTCATAAATTGATAAATAACCAAACGTTAGGAACAAATTTGGCTCCGAAATCATCTTGAAATAAAGTCCATCGGCGGCCCGGGCCCAGAATTACACTACTGAGCAAAAATAAAAGAACGATTTTACTTCATTAAAATATTTAAAAAAAATATAAGTAGGTAAATGAAATTGGAATGGTACATAAAGGAATGCATTTAATATTTTGGGGGAAAATTTCATAAGATACAATTGTATATTCAAGAAATTATACTAAATAAACTAACAAAATAAAATATTGATACGGGCAAAATAAGAGAACGATCATTAAAAGAATTGCTTAGAAACAAAGCAAGATTTGACAGATATGAAACTAAATAACTTAACATGAGGTATTGAAGCCATGGTTTTCTATTACTTCGGCAGAATGACGACCACAGAATCTCACCAGTTTTTTTGAAAATTTCTGGTGTTATTTTGTTCCATTCTTGCCCACTTTTGGTCCATAAATCCGCCGCAGTTGAAGGCTGCTGGTCTCGAACTTTGTCTCCAATGATCTTCCGGAGGTTCTCAATTGGGTTCAGGTCCCGGCTCTGAGCAGGCCATTTCATTACTCCCAAATTTTCTTGTTCGAAATACTATTTTACTCGCTTTGCAATATGCCATGTCGCGTTTTCCTGCATAAATACTGCTGAATGATTCAGAGATGCTCGAAGTGAAGGTAAAACATGTTGTTGTACTAGGTTTAGTTACCAATCCGCATTTACCATTCCAATTAATCGCACTAGCTGACCAACTCTTTCAGACGTAAATATCTTCTATACCATGACGCTGCCTCCTTCATGCTTGACGGACTTTTTAGCAAATTTAGGTTTCTTTGTCGCCATCAGCGCATCTACATAACAAAGCGTCTGCCATCAGATCCAACTAAATTAAATTTAATTTTGGCATGAGATTAATTCTCCCTCAATATTCCTCCCTCCCCAAAACATGAGCTTCAGCATATTCAAATCTTGCCTTTTGGCTCTCTTTAATGATGATTGGTTTAGTTGCTGGATAACGAGCTTTTAAACCAGATTTATTGAGGCGACGGGACACTGTGAAAGGGCTCACTTCTTTGCCACTATTGATCTTAATTTTTGAGAAATTTCTGCTGCAGTCTTAAAGTGATCCTTCATGGATCACTTCAACCTTCACGAACAGTTATGTAGGGTACACCAACCTTTGCAGTAGATTTATAGTTTTTGTTTTCATTGTGCAACTTCAGAACGCGCGAAATCACAGTCTTGGACCTTCATACTTTTCTTGCAGTTGCAATTTTACTCCTCCCCGAAGTCTTCAAGCGAACAATACTCTGACGGAGCTCAGGAGTCACTTTCACTTGTGGTGGTATCTCTGTTGAGTGAGTACGACAAAAATTGTTGTTGAACAATTCTTAACTACTGAGAAAAATGTTGCCCAATGATTCCAAGAAACTTCTAGAATGCTTCTGAAAAAATCGTTCTCTTATTTTGTACATCTCAATATTATATTTTGTTAGTTTTTTAGTATAATTTCTTTGAAATATTTATCCAATATATTAAATACATGCCTTTATGTACCATTAAAATTTCATTTACCCAATCATCATATTTTTGAAAATATTTTGATAGAGGAAAATCGTTCTCTTATTTTGCTTGGTAGCGTACTACGGAAAATGGTTCGACGCTACCCAAAGAAAAATCTCTTACAAAGTTGAAATATTAGAAGCCCCTTCACTCTGCACGCTCACGGATTTACACACGAATCAGCGCGCACAAAGAAAATACATTCACACTATTATATACACAAAAGCACACCAATTTGCGCTGAGGAGACATGCACGCACGAAAATATAGACAAACGGGCTTGCTAGTATTACCCAAATAGAAAACATTATTACGGTAAACATATCATTCTCTTGGGCTCTATTTGAGTCTGTTGAGGAGAGATTTACTAGAATTTATTTATTAATTCTAAGAAAATGTAAAAACCAATGAAAACATTTGGGTTAAACGGTTTTCAAAATGATGATTCTAAAGAAAGAGGTGAGTTTAGGGTAAATAAAAATCCAAGGGAAGTTTGGATGGCGACAAAGAAATCAAAAGAGTCAAGATAGTTCTATTTCGCACTTCCTCACACACACACGCACTTCTTTCTCACTCTCTGTATTCATTTAGCTTTAATAAGGGCTTTTGATTTGCTATATATACATTTTTACTTCATCTAATGCTACCATCTTTCTTTATGACCCTTCTTCCTCCAACCAAATAGTGTAGATTATCTCATTGTTTCTCGCTTCTTTTTAAGGTTAATATATAAATCTAGCTCTCGTTCATACACGCACAAGATAAATATATAAACCTACCACTCTTTCATAGACGCACACGAGCGCACATAAAGCTTCGTTCTGTTGGCCACAACCATAACGGCATCATAACGCCTCGGCTACTAATTTCTGCTCCCATTATCCCGAGCCCGTCCAACCTCTTCACATGAGTGACAGAATTATCCTTCTCGATGGCCCCTCTTGGCAGATGGGCCACACAGCAAGAAGGCCACAGGGCCCTAAAGGAAGACTGGGCATCGAGATGGGCTCTTCGGGCCCCGGACATAGGGAAAAGACAGAGGAAAAAAAGTAGAATCATGTTCCCTGCTAAAAGGATTGTGTGGAATCTTTCGAGTTTTGTATTTGTGTGCGTATATGTGTACGCACGTATTTAGAATGGGGCAGAGTTTGTGGGGGTATCTTTGCTGCTTGGGAGATACGGGTAGAATGGAATATCTTGGCCATTTGGTGTAAGGAATGAGCGTGAAGTGGGTGTATAAGTGTGTTTGTGTTGTAGTCCATTTTTATTGTTTGGAAGAAAGCACTGACGGTCATTGAAGTTAAGAGCACATAAGTGTGGACTAAAGTTGTGTGTATGAGTATGGAGGGAGCGTTGGGTGTGTATATTAGCAATTAGTAAGTCCGTGTATGTCTGTGTAAAAAGTAGGGTCTGTTTTTAGAGGAAGAGATGAATTTTGAGTCCTTTGAAATTAGGAATAAATGAACTAGAATGTTTCTATCCCTGTTTGTGTGAAAGCTCATACTTCGAAGACCTTTGCTATTTTATTCCTCTCTCCCTTTCATTTTGGGCGCCAACTCTCTCCAATTTATTCTTGTCGCACCATTTGATGGGTCTTTACTCATCTGCTTTTGACAGTTATGTTGCCAGTATATTAGCAAGTTTATTCTTCTGCTTCAGTCTACTCCAACTCAGCAACAACAGGATGACAAAGGCCATTTAGCTCACGGATTTGCTAAATGAACACCAAATAATTAGTAGCTCTCATTTACTCATCGTTCCAAGCATAGGCAAATACAGTATGTCCGTGGCCAGATATATACATGGGCTTTTTAATTCAAGTTTTAATAGTTTTATAATTTCCTTTTTTCAAGATATCGAATAAAATTAAGCTACAACATTGGAACATCCATAGAATATGGATTTAATTAATTTTATAAAGGTGCATGGTTAACTAGTTATAATCTTCTACATGACTTCCACCAATTTTGACTAGAGATAAAGGTTAAGATAAAAAGGTTGAATAAAAACAAACTTTACGTATATAGCAGACTTTTAATTATAACACTGATCATGGTAAAACGATTACCGAAGGCTGAGATTCCCCCGAGGCTGTTCATTGACCTTGATCTTTAGAGATTATATACAATTATTAAAAATAGTCCAAGATTTCTTCAGAAGCTTAAAGAAATCATGAGTAGAAGAAATACTGTGAATATATGGAATATACATGAAGGCCATATGAGAGGAAAATAAAAAAAACTTCATTGTTTGCCTAATCATTTTAATGTCGAGATAATTCGCAGTTTTCAACATAAATATATTAAAAACAAGTTTAAGTGTCTTATATGAAGCAATTTTAAGAATTAAAATAATGGAAAATTAGATAAAATAATCTTAATACGAACTGTTCAAGAGCTACTGGACAAAGGATGAAAACAGCAGAGAAATTCTTTACAGCATCTTGAATGGCTTCGCAAATGCCTTTTTTTTTGCTAAATTTCCTGTCATTTGCGTAAACGTCTCTCTTCGGGTGTTCCACAAATTTTATATTGGTTTTAGGTCACAACTGTTTGGAAGTCAGTCTAAGATTGAGTCATCTTCAAATCGTTTCGCCTATAACCAATTCTTAAAGAACCTTGATACATGAATAGGAGAATTATCTTGCATAAAGACAAGTCAATTTCATCATGAACAGTGTCTGTCTCGTGAACCAAGGTAGGAAGTTTTTCTCCAGCATCTCGCACTACACATTCGAATCCATTCCAACGTCTTCTTCGAATTAGAAGAGTCCTATTAGCTTGTCTCCAACAATTGCAGCACAAACCATCATTCCTCTTATTTCGTGTAGTCGATTAATAAATGCTTCACCTGACGTCAATTGACAGCTCACCCTCCTGCCCAACCATCCGGCCCATCCAAATGAGAATTGATTCGTCAGTGAAGATTGCTAACTTCTGTTGTCATGTATGTTTAGGGCAACAGCAGACGCTTTTCTCTGCCGTTTTGGTTAATAACGGCTTTTCTGCCATATTTCTAACGGCAGAATATTTCTTTAGATTCTTACACGTCGTTTCGCTCGAGGAGGAAAGGGTACCTGCAGCTTTGGTGGTAGCATAAAGGTTCTTAGCCACTTCCTTTTGATTTAATGAAGATCTCAAAGGTTAGGAGCTCAAAATTCTGGTTGCAAGCATTTCTTACCTGGTTGAATAGCATTCTCTACAGTTTCGTTCACATTGTAATTTATTCCATTCTTTCACCACCATAAAAATTCTCTCGTCTTGGGAAAGTTCCTCTTTCATAGTCATTTTATAATTCTTACAAAAGATGTCTGGACGGTTGTGGTAACAGAATTTCAGAAGATTGACTATAAACTATATAATACTACGAGATTAATAATGTTGTATCTACCAAATTGTGCTTACATTCAGAAGCGTATCTGAAACATCAAATTTCATCAAATTTTCTGGAAAATAATGAGATGCAAAAAGAGGTATTGCATATAATCTCAAGAATATATATATATATATATATATATATATATATATATATATATATATATATATATATATATATATATATATGAAATGAATAACTCACAAAGTAGCACGTGAGGTTCGCAATGAATGCAATGTCCCGCAGGAAAAATGAAAAGGTGCTTCCAACTACTTGGTAGTTATCCTTGAGAATGAACTGAATAAAGTTCGAAAGTACATTAACGCACTATTTCATTTTTCCTGTGCGGGACATTGCATTCATATATATATATATATATATATATATATATATATATATATATATATATATATATATATATATATATATATATATAATTCCTCTCCCGCTAAGTCGCTCACACCTACCTATTCTCTCTCCTCCGTTCTCACACATAGAGACGCACAGCGGTGTTGAAGAGCCGAAGATTGTGAGTAATGATGTGTGCGACAAGGCGGGAGTGAAGAGGGGCCCGAGCTGTCTTCTCGACGGCGCCCCGAAAACACACTCACGTTGATTTAAGGCGGACTAATCTGTGCCTCTGATAATGGATCTGATAAGGCCTGGAGTGCTCCTCTCTGTAACCCACCTTCTCGCTCACCACCTCTAGGCCCGATGTGTACGCACATGTACGCATATGACGAAGCGAACAGCCCCAGAGCCACAGCCACCTTTACTTGTAAGCCAACACCGTAAGTTAAAAAAGTGAGAAATTAAGAATATATATATATATATATATATATATATATATATATATATATATATATATATATATATATATATATATATATATATATATATATATATATATATATATATATATATATATATATATATATTTTGTCCCTTGTCAAAAAGTCTCTATTCGGTGTAATTCCAATACTTACGGTTGCAAAACCGAGCATCTCTTGCGACTTGTATTTTTTTACAATAAATTTTCTTTGAAGGAATTCCTTGTGCAATTTGCTCCACCTTACTCCACTTTGTACCCTCCAACTAGCCCAGCATTTTCCCTCTCCAGAATATGACCCTTCTCTGTTGCTCAAGTTTGCCCCGCCTCAGAAGCCGGGTCAAGCAAACCCCTTCTTAAAATCTTTTGGCATACCTGATCGATCGCCTTAAGATACGGATAAACCCACCCTCTATGTCATAATAGGTCATGGTTGGTTAAACTTAAACTCCAGTTTAAGCTCTGACTAGTTTGTTAATTAAATTTATAAGCTCCATATTTCTTTGTAAAAAAATTGCTTGCTCGGAGATATGGACACTATCTCACCTTTTGTTAATTTACCTCGTAAAATCGGCCCTTGCGAGTCATTACATTTTTTTTTATATAAGTTTCGTCAACAACATAATTAAAATGACATCAAATTGGTTCCTTTTGGGTTCCCTTTTTAACTCGTAAAGAGACCAGGCATCAGAGCCGTGCTTTCCCTTCCATGCCCACAATTTGCGGATTCGAGCTAGTCACGTTGGAGAAGAGGACTGCATAAAGGCCCCCCCGTGCTAATGAGAGATCGTGCTAAGAAGTATAAACCTCTTTTCGTGGCCTTCAAGAGCATCCGTTGGGCCAACCACTGTTGAACCCTAGCACTTAATAGAAATTACCAGCGACATAATGGACCTTAAGACGAGACTACAGCCATCACTGGTGCCCGCTCATCCCCCCTCCCCTGCTTTACATATCTATTATTTCATTTACGACCAGCTGTCGAAATGTGCCTATAAGTGTATCGGTACTTGCCTTGGGGCGGAGGCCTAGGAATATTTCTGTAGCGTGTATGGAATATGTTAGACGGAGCATAGGTCAACATGCTGCAGCTGACATTTGGAGGTTTGTATTTCTGTCCAGTTCCAATGCCCACAGGAGGATATGCGGTTATACATCTTTCACACATTTTCACTTCCTGCATCTTTACTTTATTTACCGATGTTTCCATAGAAATGTTCTGTGTAAGCCGATGCCCTTGTTGAATTTCGCTCTGTATTTAATTGTATGAATAGAATTGTGCATGTGGAAAAAAGTGGGTAGCGACAGAGAAGAGGGGCTGAAATACTTGCCCCCCCCCGAATTTAAAGTGCAATAGCAACGAGGCCGCAATGCGCAGACAGTTTGTAAGGAGAAATCTGTAAAGAAAGTGATGAAGGTAGAGGAAATGAACATGTGTGGAAGATGTATAGCCGCTGATCCTCCTGCAAGCCTTGGAGCCTGGAGGGCACACTGCGGCCTTTGGGGCCGGGAGGGCACGCAAGCATCCAAATGTCACTTCACCTCTATCGTTCGGTCTGTAAAAGGATAAATGATGGAAATAAAGATGGGAGAGAAAGATAAAATGGTGGGAAGGATGCATACATCTTAAGATGCCCTCAAATCGGAGTCAAGAGGAAGAGGGAAACCAGCCCTCTCCTCTCCAAGTCCTGGACCAGGGATGAGCGAATGGACGAAAGCTGGTCGGTGACTAACCGTTTTTGAAATTCGCATTCTCTCAAAGTAAATTGGTGAGGAGCGAGATCACGAGGTCGTGACGCCCCTTCATGTACTAGGTGTGATAGTCCACACGGGGCACCTCTTGAGGGAGGGGCTATCGTTTTGAAACAGCTACTACAGTGCGGGTTGAATCCTGCTGAGTTTACCTTTCCCAGTCCTCTGAGACTCGGACATTGTGATTAGTGGGGATAAGGCGATAGGAATAAATAACAAAGGAATAATGAAGGGGAAGGGAAATAAATATGCACTTAGCGGAGAACGAGGTTGAGGAGAGCAGGCAAGACACGACTATCGCCCTACCCCGTATCAAGTGAAGAAGTGCAATTCGAAACCGCCACTGACGCCGCGCGCAGAAGTACTTACTACCACAAGCGATGGTAGGCGATAACTTTGCAACGTCATTCTCGACGCCCTCCGATGGATGCAGTTTATTAAAGGATGTGTTGGTTGAGGCCCTTAGATGACCTTTGATCGGTCCTTGTGGCATTTGCTATTGATAAAAATTGTTATAAGCGAGGCATATATTGACTGATCGCCCCTTTACAAAGAAGAGACATGTTCGTAGTTTGGAGTTACGGTATCTTGTATACGAACTTCTTCGCCTAGGTTTGAACTGCTTGTTTCCAGCTTCCGCCTTCCGACTTCCAACGCTCGCCGTCCGCTATCAAGGTTGATGAGGCTTTGCATAGCATTAACTTGATAGGTTAAATTTTCTCCTTAGTTGTGACGCAGCAAAACTAACCATAACTTCCAGGTGGCATTAACGGAAGTTTACTGACACTTTCGTCACAAAGATTTATATATTTATAAATGAAGTGAAAATGAATAACTCACAGAGTAGCACGTGAGGCTCGCAATGAATGCAATGAATGTTTTTTTTATAGTTGACTCGTATTTGAAAGCAACTAAAATTTTAAAGTTTTTTAAAATCCTTGAGAATGAACTGAATAAAGTTCGAAAGTACTTGGAAGCACCTTTTCATTTTTCCTGCTGGACATAGCATTAATATATATATATATATATATATATATATATATATATATATATATATATATATATATATATATATATATATATATATATATATATATATACATACATACAAAGAAAGAGCAACTACAGGGTCTGCGGGTGATAAAACAACCACCACAGGGCTATGCCATTTTTATTTTCTGTCGTTCAAATAAATTTGAAGACAGAAAGAAAGATGCTTCCTTTGATTCTGGATTCTTCTAATGTCCTTCTCTCTTGCCTAAAAAACAAACAAAAAACAAACAAACTCCGGTTTCTTGTCTCATTTGCTCATTCGCGTCCAATTCTTATTCCTCTTTTACTATATGTATTTATAGTCAGCTACACCAGGTTTCTACATCTTTCTTTCTGTTTTCAAATTTATTTGAAAGGCAGAAAATAAAAATGGCGTAGCCCTGTGGTGGTTGTATTATCACCCGCAGAACCTGTAGTTGCTCTTTCTTTGTATGTGACATGGACAATGAGCCTTTAAATTGTGAGCGGGTAAGAGAATGTGGTATAAAATTTCCTTGGAGGTTCCTAGCTTAGGAAGATACTGGATTTGTTAGGGTAACGCTTTTGGCGAAATATAGTTACTGTGCCTGGTAGCTTAGCGGTAAAGCATCTCACCAGCAATCAGCAGACCCGGTTTCGAGCCCTGGCCAGGAATCTTCAAAACTTTTTTCCCCTGTCGTTATTTCTGTCTTCTCGGTAAAGGATCGCCTTCACTGTGCCGCCCTCTGCTCCCTTTGATTCTGGAATCTTCTAATCTCCCTCTCTTGCCTTAAAAAAACCAAAAAAACCCCCCCTCATGTTTCTTGTCTCATTTGCTCATTCGCGTCCAATTCTTCTTCCTCTTGTACTATATATATATATATATATATATATGAAAATTTTGTTGAAGACCATTGTGTATTTTGCCTTAATTAATTTCCTTTGGCAACTTCCTCTTCTTCTAAATATCTTTTTTATTCCATCTTGTAGATGGTGGATTACCTGTCCAGTATTCATCTCTTTTTTAAATGAATGTGTTTGGTAAAAAAACAAACTAAATTGCTAAGCTTTCGATCTTATTCAATCATCTTTGGAGCGTTTTGAAATGTTCTTGCCTCCTTTACCGATGTAATGAGTGGAGTGAGGATCTGACAGAGGGAAAGAAATAAAATGAAATGAAAAGAGAGGTGGGAGACAAAGAACAGCTCTTCCAACCCTCCCTCCCCCGTCCCCCTTGGCGCTCATGGAGCAGCCTAGGAGGCAGGGGGGAGGCCCGGTACTCCTTTATAGACCCCCATTGTAACACTGTTTAGAGCCTAAGTAGGCTCCAAGCACTGAGTACGGTGGTTAGGAGTGAGAGGGAGAGGAAGACGAAGGTTTTAGGATAGGACAGCGAAGAAAATAGTAGGAGACAAAAGTGGACTTAGTTAGTCATGGGACCTACAGCTTAACGTGGAATCCGAACCACGATGTGTCGCATGTCTCTAACTATAACTATAACAGTTTATCGTGACCCATTTCCCACGTATCACTGTAAGTTCCGTGTGCGAATATGATGGTAAAAAACGACTAGATGCAGAAGGCTGAAGGAAGTAAGAGGTTTGCAGAGAGATGCAAATTGCCTGGAGGTCAGGCTTATTATCTCTATCTATTTTAGGTAGTATAGCTAGAGTGATAAAGTTAGAAAGTAGTATTGGTATTTATGAGGCGTTCAACCGTTATTAGTAAATATTCTTACTAAAAACTGGTGTAGGTTTTTATCTTTCTATCCATTCTTTCCTATTCATATTCTAGTTATAATTGACTATATGCTATTCTCTGGTTTGCTTCGGTTAATTAATTACTCTTAGTCGTCGTCGAGTATTATTCTCTTTCTCTAAGTGTAGATTTCTTCTTCGTCTTCTTCTCCTCTCTCATCTATCCTTGGGAAACTTGGGAATAATCTGTGTGATCTCCATCCTTCTCTCTGGGCAATTTGGTTGGTTAATTCAACTCGTACTTCATTCTGTCTTTTCTAAGACTTCCTTGCTCTTTTTACAATTATTCTGTTAAGTGGCTTTATCCTCGCCTCCCTATGTAGGTCTCGTAGTCTTCTTCTTTCTTCTCTTCTGGTGTTTGTTATTAAGTAGATAGCTTCGTTTTGGACTTTTTGGAGTCTTAATAGATTACTTCTCGAGATCTGGAACATCGCGATGGTTGGATAAATAATCGCGGACTGTACTATAACTTGATAAATTTTTCTCTTGTTTTTCATGTTTAGGTTAACTAACTTGTACAGTAATGCCAGGCCGCTTTTCCCTCGATTTCGTAATGGTTAGTCCGAGCACCTTACATTCTTTGTAACGATTTTTAAGGGGTATTTATTCCGCCTAGGTTGAACGCAACGTTAGAGGAAATAAGCCACTCCTGTGAGTGGAATTTTTAAACTAATTTTAATATGCGATTCCAGCTTGTCGCTTGACTGTTGATGGCCGGCTTATCTTCATTTATTAATAGGGTTTCTAAGATATTCAGCCTCGCTTTATTGATCTCTTTTCTTTTAATAACGGTGTTATCAACGAGCATATCTCTCGTTAAGTTAATATTATGGGCACTTTCCATGATTCTTAGGCCCTCCGCTTTATATATATATGTGAAACCTTTTGTATACGACTCGAATTAATGTTAATAAAACTACTGTGTAGGAACGTACTGTTTAATCATGAGAGCAGTTTCTGGATAGAGTTTATCATACCATCTTCAGTCCTTTACTGAGAATGGGCACAGACTTCCAGACATACAATTACAAGAAATCCGATCAATATCACTAATCATGGAATGTGAGCTTAAGTTTATTAAATATGTCGTCCAAAATTAGATTTGGAGTAAAATGGTTATATTTAATTTACCAATCAGAAGGGTTGAAATATGAGATTTCTCCAATCAATGTGGATTTTATAATTTATTTTTTATGAAAATCATTACACGGGTGATGATTTTAAAGCCGAGGCTCTCAATAGTACTCTTCTTTCTATTAATGAAAGAAGTCTCAGTATTTTTTTTTTTGAATCGATCAATCTTTTTTCTGTAGGTCTTGGGACAACTGTGCTTTCCCCTATTATTAGCACAGCGAACATACTCAGTCACCCAGAGTGATTATAATGATCACCTTAAAAGTCTCTTAACTGGTTCTTCTCAACCACTTTCCTGTTGGTCTTCACTTAAGCAGAGCCTATTTGGTATGGACTCTAGCTTACCTATATTGTCATATGCAGACTGTTCTATTTGTCATAACTCTTTAAGGAAAGAGTGGCCTTCTTGTTCCGCTTTTGAAAAAACAAAAACAGTGTAGTGAACAACTAGCATTAACTCCCTTTTGTTTTCCTGATATTAAACTATGCTTCTTTGCTTTTAAATATTTCAAGCTCGCCATGCTCCTGAATGATCTGACTTATTTGTTGGTTTTGATATTTTAGGATTCGTTTCTCATTTTTACAAGAAAATTGCCCCCTTATTTTGCCCTTAAATTGGCTGTTTCTTTTAGAATTCTTTAACGACAGGATTCATTTCCAAAATGATGGTGTATTGCAAATGTGATTCAATTCCTTAGGCGTTTTCACTTTTTATTCACCCTCAATATTTCACTTGGTTTTAGATAATAACTTGAGGAAATGCTCTGAGTACCTTCATGCCCCTCTCATTTTCACACACAACGTGCAGATGATACCTATCGATGCCTATCATGAGTCAAGATTCGTCTCTCTTGATTTTAATTCTGTCTTCGATAGAGTTAACCATAAGTTCCTCATGTACAAAATTAGATCGCCTCGTATTGGTGGCCAATTCCTTGAAATGTTCGTCCGAGTTGCTGACTAACAGAAGACAACGTGTGTCGCTTGATGATTGTTTTAGCTAGTTTAGTTTAGTTTTGTCTGGCGTTCCCCAATGCACTGTCCTCAGTGAATCCTTTTTATTTTTTATACCTCCGATATGTGGTCCAATATCGTATTTCAAATGATGGCTTATTTTGATGACACCAATTTGTATGCACTAATTCCTTCTCGAGAGGATAGACAGAGGATAGCCGATGCTCTCAGCAGTGATATTTTGAGGATTATGTCGTGGCATGATCTTTGGGGAATGAAGTTGAATCGGAGCAAATCTTACAGTATCTTCATTAGTCGATTGAGGATATTATACCATTCTCACCCATATATCATTAACAATGGTGTTACAATTCAAAATTGTTACTCACTAAGGTTAATTGCATTACGTTCAATTCCTACCATCTTTTTTATTCCCATTTGCGCTCAGCTGCTTCCTCAATTTCTCAAAGAATTGGATTAGTCCGAAAGTGACGCAAAAAATATTTCACCGATGATGTCGTTAGAAATTGCTTTTATTCTTTTATATTGCTCTATTTCAAGTATCGCCACAGTCTGGCTGTCTCTTTCCGAATCCAACTTAAAACGCTTTGAGCTTTTAGCCAAATTAAATTTTTGCTTCGTGATATTGAGAATTAATCTTCGGCATCGTTGTTTGGTGGGATCGCTAACCTATTTCTTTAGAAATACATCTAATCATCCGCTGAATCATCTGTCGCCTGCCTCTCCACATCCAGTGCGTACTACTCATTACTCATTTGGGTTAAATCACCATTTCTTTTCTGTTTATCGGTTTAACACCTCGCAATTTTCTCGATACTTTTTACTTGCATCTGTTAAATTGTGTATTACTCTCTTTAATGGTGTCATCAACTCTCCTAATTGGGTGATTTTTAAAACGCGGGTGAATGCTTTTCTTCTCCCTCTTCTTCCCTCTATTCATTATACTTCCCTTTATTCATTATAGGCTTTGTGATTTTTAGCTGGTTACCTTCATTGTTTTTTTGCATAAAAATAATAATAATAAATCATTTGGGTCTGGGAAAAATATATTACAGGTTTAAATTTATTAGTGTGATTGAAAATAGTTGATGTAGCACTGACACACCTGACATCACTCTTGTGTTCATACATATACACTCTTTGCCAAACATCTTCCAGTTTCACTTAGGTAGAACAAGGGAAAATTAGTATTTACATAGTATAAATCCCATGTAAATGTACCAATTGCATCTTGTTCTAAAATCTTGTTTTAATTTGATTTCGATTTGCGCCTGAAAGAGCTGATAATCGATGTTTAATGAACTCTTTCCTCGAAGAATTACGGCCTTGTACTTCATTTTCGCTCCGTTTGGTCCCATACATGTCCATTTTGTGCTTCGGATATTCGTGCAGAAGGAGTTCACAATGTTAAGGGTTTACTCGTATTTCAAATTCTATTAATCCATTTCCACATTTATGCTCTACTGTAAATTTTCATACAAATCGACGATCAGGTCTTTGTTCTGAAATATTTGTATTGAAGTCCAGCATAATCATCTTGAACTGATGGTTTCCTTGTGTATGTGTAGTCATTAGCGCTGCGTCAGTCTTCAACTTTTTCATCTGAGATATTGTAACTGTTTTGACTCCAATTTCTTTAGAAAATCGGAGTCAAAATATCTTTTGGTATTGTAATTACTAATTTGATTAATCTGTAGGATATTCTTATAATTAATTACCCATATGAATGGTTCTTTGTATTTGTGTATGAGAAATCCTATGCGCCTTACAGGAGTCCCGTTTCTACCCTAATAAGAGAGTATGTGATTGTTTTTCAATTGTCTAGTTCCTTCTTTCCTTCTTACCTTGGTTACCCTAATGCTCTTGTATTCCACCCCTTTAAGTTTTCTAGTTCGTGTAGGGTTAGTGTTATGTGAAGTTGTCCAAATAGTCCACATAGCCACAGTCGTTAACCAGTTCTTAAACCCGGGTTTTTAACACTCTTTGCTCCTAAGCTCACCTTTCCGCTGCCGTGGACAGGGGTTCGTTCGCCTCTGTAGAATTGGGAGGAGGGGGATTCTGTCCCATCGTGGAGGTAAGGAACCAGATAACTCACGGCGTTGGCCTGGTTCGAGCGGTGAGTTATTTGGCCCGAGCTCCAAAGGTAACACTGGTATATGAGATCCGACGATCTCCACTACTGCACTAATTAGGCACTACATGGGGCGTACCTTGAAATTTGTTTTGCTCAAATGAGTACCCGGGTTGCATTGCACTTTACTGGTGAAGAAGGTGCAATGCAACATTTTATCTGGAAGTCATTTTGAACATTAACACTAAGATAAAACAAATGGGCCAAAGATAGTGTAGATAGAAGGTGTGTAGGAAAAGGGAAGAATAAAAAAATAAATAACGAAAGTAGCGTGGGTGAGTTTGGAACAGCTTCCTGCGTCACCGGAGCACTGTTGGCGACCGATGAATCCACTACGCCATCCTGAGTCACAAAAAAGACTGATTAAAGCGAAGCTTTTAAACTGCTCACTTGCACTTCTCGGTAAGCTACAAGAGCATAGTAATCGGTGCGACTAACGGATAGCAAACAAGACTTACAGTATTTAACGGACCACCAGCTAAAACGGATCGACGAATGAATGACATGGAATTATATCTGATACATGTGAGGGAAAATAAAATTTATTGTTCTTCTAAAGGAAATAGTGAGTGCCTTTTCTGAAGGTAGGGATGAAGCACGGCCTTTCAAACCTTTATTCTTATAGAAAGAGAAATACTCTCAATGGAATAAAGGAAATTGCTTTCACAATAATATACTAGAAAAATATCATTTTATTCAAATTCAAGGTGGCTACTAAGGTTACACTTGATTGCGAGATAGAATAAATATGTGCAATGAATTGTAACTGATTAAAAAAATAATCGCTGGGATTGCAATGAAGAGGAAAAAATACAATTGACCCACAGTGATTTAGCAAAGGACCGCAATAAATAGTGGAATACTAATCCTCAGTGGTCATTATCATTACCGGTGATGGAGTCGTTCCTACTTATCAGAGTACACTACGATATAGAAGATTAGGGAGGTAAGTCTGTACTGTGGAGTGGTCCTCAAGGAGAGAGCGACTTCACCTTAAAGTCTCAATGATGACAGCAGTAAGAAGATCAAATGATGAGATTTTGCCATCGGGAACATCGTCAGGAAGCAAGGCAATGAAGTCAGTAGTTGACCAACGGCAGAAAATAATTCAAATTTCGGTGATAAGAAGTGGTCAATCGAGCGAGGAAATTACATCCAACACGGATTGTAAAGAAAATGGAAATGACCGTATGTATGCGACAGGAAGTGGAAAATGAACGAATAGAAATTTCGCTGCAAAGAGGTCACCAATAGAAGGAGATAACAGAGACAGGAAAAGTGGTTAATCTTTCCTTCCCTCCAGTGGCAAAGAAACTGATCGTAATGACACTTTTGTTGTAAGAGCTCAGAAAATCAATATGATAGTTAAGTGAATGATTTGACCTAGTGTGGTTCTTTGGCATGCCTGGTCCCGTGGTGTATGTTGTTATTCCTTGCTGTAGTCTGTGGCAACTCATGGTAATCTGAATTAGGTAAAGTGGAGCGTTGCTCCAGCAGGATTGCATAGATGCTCGTTCTTCTGTAGTGAAGTCCGTCTTGTAGTAAAAGGGAATAGAGTTATATAGGAAAAAGTAGATAATTGCGGCGAAGTATAATGCAGAATGGCAGAATGGTCATATAGTTTTAAAAACTCCTCTAGAATAAAGCAGTTTCTATCTCACCTCTCAGGCAGCCTTCGATCGTGCCATGGCGTATTTCTTTCCCTTAAAGGTGGATACCATACAGAATAGTTGGGCAGAACATTCAATATCCAGTGAGTATTATGTGGAGAAAATAGAAAGGTGAGCGATTACTTGGGTCAGGAAAATCATTAAACTGAAAGCTCAAAGGGCTAAGATATCGATATCCTAACAAGTTTTAATTGAAGGCTTGCTTTGATTCTTCTTTCTCTGCATCTTGTCCCCTTCATCTGTCAGGGTCTATGTTCCTGATCCGTCTCTGACACAAGTATCGGTTCTGTGCATTCTTTTCCCACAGTCCTTTTTCTCTCAGGTCAAGACTGATTTTGTCCATCCACCTTTACTTCGGCCTTTCTCTTTTCCTTCGTCCCTGCATCTCCATTTCCATGACTCTGCTGCCCTCATATTTTCTATCTCTTCTTATCACATGTTCATACCATTGACGTCTTCTCTCCTATGCTTTCTTCGATATTTCTCCAACTTTCGTTGTTCCTCTTATCTTCTCATTCCTGATCTTATCTAACATGTCATTCACACATTCATCTTGGCAATCCTCATCTCTGCTACTTCCAGTTTCTTCTCCTGAGCTTTCTTCATTTCTCAGCTCCATAGGTGATCACCCCTTTAACCCTCATGCTCATTCGGCGCTCACTTAGCATCCCTGATTCCTTCTTTTAGTTTTTCCAGCCCGGTTTTTGCACTTTATGAGTAATTATGCCTCCAAATCATCAACTATCTTAGGTATTTGAACTTGTTCAATCTCTTCAGTTCATCTCTTTGCATTCTAATTCCCGAGCTTTGATCTTGGTTGAACCTCAGGTACTCTAACCCTCTATCTTTCAAAGTAATTCTCCATTGTTTTAATCTTTTCTCCACCTCTTCCTTATTTGTGATGCAAAGAACGATATCATTCGAAGAATGCATGCATCAGGGAGTCTGATCCTTAATTGCTCGAGCCAACACAGCCATGATAAGTTCAAAGAGATATTGGCTTAAAGATGATCCCTAATGTAAGCTTACTCCAGCTCGAATCCAATCTGTAAATCATATGTTGCTTCTAACATAGGATTGACAAATGGGATTCCAGCTAGATCAGGTTTACATAAGGGATATCATTTAAGCACACATCTCTTTGATCTTATTATCGACGTGTTAATTAAAGTTAATTAAGAAGTTAGAGTTGAAAAATTGTATCGAGTGATAAACTTCATAGGGATTACACGCCTTCTAATCTTACTGCGTTGTTTTTTTTTACGCTCTCACTATTTAACGCTGAATTATATAAATAATGGTATATTGAGATGAAAAATGAGAGGCCAAAAGGAGAAAACTAGAAATCCCACCAATAAGAGACGAAATAGAAAAGTCAAATTGAATGTCTAGGGCAAATGTATTCATTTTTTTTTATTTATGCTGGACAGATATCTAGAAAGACTAATAGATATTATCCCATGCAAGATACTTAGTAAAACATAATGGATTGTCATTAGTGCGTACATGTATTCGACAGTAATGGTAAAAGGAGGTAATTACTCTCCTGTACATGAAGTGAATCAGTGCCAGTTCGCCTCACGCCCAATTACTATCAACTTGTATAAATAAAAATATTAATAGAAATCATAATATATATGTTTTTCAATAAATGAATGTCGTATTTGTTTAAAAGAAAAGTAAAATAGTTTTTTAAAATAGAAAAACGAAAGAAACATTCATTCAGTAAAGTATTTTCCAACATTATTGACAATGAGATCCAATTCCACTTCCTTCATACAGAGTGAATTTTGCCATTTAGGAGATATTTTAATGAAATAAATAAAAAGTATTCAGATGAAAAAATGTCTACTGAATATGGAGGATGAGGAAGAACCTCCCAAAGTAACGCATTTTTCTTTTTTCTTTGGTCAAAAAGGACATGTGTGGGCGTGTA
Source organism: Ceratothoa steindachneri (assembly GCA_963969495.1). Classification (NCBI taxonomy): domain Eukaryota; kingdom Metazoa; phylum Arthropoda; class Malacostraca; order Isopoda; family Cymothoidae; genus Ceratothoa; species Ceratothoa steindachneri. The sequence continues at coordinate 187,248,075 of OZ018325.1, forward strand.
TTGGCATGAAAGCGAAGCATACACTTGGAGTGGACGAGTGAAGAACTTATTTTGTTTAAGGGTTTCATTCATTTGAATGTGGAAATTGTTGAATATTAATTCAGAAGTAATTGTTTATTTATTTTAGATGACCTAATAATTAAAGACTCCTTTCACATCCTACCCAAAGCCAAACATAACCTTCTGTTGTTACAGACCACGTCTAGTTGTAGAAATGGGTTTTTATTTGCGATTAAGCCATTTTTTCCAATCAATGTTACAGGAAAGAGTACATTGTTCAGCTCCCGTAACCCTTTTGATCCGAAATGGCTCACAAGAATTTAGATTTAATCGTGATCCATTACTGTTCGCACGTTGTAAACTTTGTCCCTCAGACAGTTAATGTGGCACGCAAACACTATTTTTCTGAAATGCTCATCTTTATAAGATGTATACGGAATGTTTCATGACTGATATTTTGTTTACAATAGGCCCGAAGTATATCTATATCTTACCACTAGAAAACACGCCGAGGACGCATGCATACCTCCACCAATGCCAGTGTCATTAAAACATTTTCCATAATGGTGGAATGAATGTGGATTTCAACTCCGAACCATCCATAGGCCGAATTAAGTAAGACCATATGACTTCTTCAGCCTGGAAACCGACCTATCATCAGTATTTTGTGAATTCTCAACAAAAAGCCGATTTCTCCATAATGGAAGATCTGGATCTCGTATTCGTCCAGATATAACTATTTACGTTTAAAGAATAGACAAAATCTGCTTGATGCCTAAATATAAATGATTTCAGGCAGACACTTGTATCGGTTCTATATCTCTCGATTACCCTACTGTGGCGCGGTGCATATTATCCCTCCAAATATATATTTGGATCTCATAGATCCGTATCCTGATCTTGACAAATTAGTGTGTCATAAGTTGTCAATTCCTGGGTATTTCCAATTTGACTAGAGCGTTTTATTCTATGGTTTAGGCAAAGGTGTGAGAAAATTCCCTTTTTTGCACTGTTAAAGAAAGTGATCCAGAATCTGGATCTGCACCTGGATCTACCCCGAATTTAATCTACTCTTCCTTGGCCCAATCCTCCCTCACCCCCTGCACAACATTCCATCGAAATCCACAAATAACGCTCTGAGATATCGATATCTTGTATACAACAGACAAAAAAAATAATTATAAGGGCGATCACAAAACCTTCACCAACTCTATTGGCGGAGGTAGAAAGGTTTGGCCCTGTAACTTTTTATTTTAGCTAACAGCAATTTCAGGGAAATTTAAGTACATATGCATAAGATGTATTTTATGTCGTCTCAAAACATTAATTGATTGATAAAATAATAGCAATAAATAGAGGAAATTTCAAATTATTTATGCTCTATCTACGAGAAGTAAAAATAATTGAGTAAAACCAGAAAATTTAAATATTAAATAAAACAAAAAAACCTTGTTAAATCTTTAGTGAGAGGGTAAGTAAATGATACAATCTACAACGACTACCTTAATAAACATGAAGGAAAAAAAATCTCCACCAAGAAAGGAGAGCTGGCAAACAGAAAAAAGAATACAAAAAAATCAGAAAATTAATAAAATTTGAGATTATAAAAATGGATGCGCCTTTGATGACCTTCCAAGAAGGGCGTATTAGATATCCAAGCTTCAAACGTACGAACTTAGATGCATTCCTGTCTCTTATAAGGGGATGGGTTCTGAGGCGTAATAACAGGGCTCCTAAGTAGTGTTGACGGATCTGAGCGAGTTCGAACGCTGGGAACGGGGATCGAGGAGGGGAATTGGATTTCAGTTTGTTTGATCAACCATTTGAGAGGAAAGCATTCACGCTCATGGCCGTTACAACGCCTCTCTCTCTCTCTCGTCCTCTGTCTGCTTGTCTTTCTCTCTGTTTGTATGGTTAGTTTGTCCTTCGAATCTTGAGTACTTATATACAAATCCGCGTTCATTACTAGACATTAATTATGCGCACATATACATACATTCCCTGCCCGTGTTACGACCTTGCTGAGTGGTAACTTTGCTTCCTAGACAAAGATAAGGCCACATCGGGTGTAGTTTATGTCAGATAAAGACACGAGTCGAGTTGGTTCTGGGGCGGCTGCCACATATTGCAGTGACCTGTGGTTCGGACTAAATGTTAAACAAATGTTCCCCAGTCAGAAAGGCCTCAGCCAAATAGTGCAGGACGCTGGCAAGACACAGACTCACTCAACTAAAATATCATTTAGGTTCTCGTTTTTAAGGATAGAATTGTTTATATTATTATAACATCAATTTTAAGAAAAAATACTATTAAAAAGGAAAAAATCGATATATAATTATGTAGGACGCGAATGAGTGCACTACAAACCTTGTCAGATCTGAAGGTTGTAGTTAGATCTTATTTCTCTATCCAAGAACTAGTTCGTACAGAAGGCGCCGCAGAACCACCAAAATATGACTGCAAACGTAAACTTGTATAATATTATGAATTTGGTGAGGTAGTGAATATTTGTTACTGGTTTACAGATTATTTATAGCCGACAGACAGTTGATGTGGGATCAGGTTGAAACAGCTTATGGCAGCCATTGCAATGTTGACCTCTAAATAAGATTCCTCCGGTGGCTTAACCTCTCCTGACCAGCGTTCCCATTCTCCTCGGCCGTAATTTTGAGTGATCCGCTAGTTAATTTTCTTCGTACTAGAAAATGAAATTCCTTCAAAGTTCAGCATGATAATCGCTGGCAAGGTCAGTTGCACAGGGGAACGATCTTTGGTCGAGGGTAGGTGCAGGCAAAGTACTATTCTACTGCTTGGTCACTCTCCTGAGAGATGTTTGTTTGTTTATGATGACGTGCGTGCTAGCGGCGTCTGCTCGTGTAACTAGACTCAACGCATTGCTTGAATGGGGGCTGCCCTCTGTGAACCCCGAATCTTCATGTTTCCTCTGCTGACCCGAGAATTGAACTTGGTACTTCTGCTTGTAAATCCAACGCATTATCCACTAGGCTAAACGGAAAGATCTGAAGCACTCATATGTGTGCACTTCTTTGTGATCTTCAGCATGAGTGCATGTATGAAATGTATGTCAATAATCATTGTTAAATTTCCCTTTTGTTCCATTATTTGGTCCCAATCTCTCGTCCACTTTATTATCGAGGAAGGCGACTGATTTCCTTCTGCGGGAAGATGATTACGTGCATACAGATGTAAGATTTGATTGATTTGGTCATCATCTTTCATATGAACTAACCTAGAGTAGAGCAGGGATTTATGTGTTTTGTTGTTCTTGTTCTCTTGTACTTCTCTCTGCTCACATTCGTTCTCGCTGTCCACTGTGGACACCTGTTCCGCGTGAATTACCTTTGATCTCCCCATCGTTGCTAGATGGGAGAAAGGTTTAAGAGGGTTGTCCGCTCTCCTAGTTACAAGCACTCAGAATAGTTTCCTCTATTGGTTACTTGGTATACGTAAATTACAGATGTTTTCTTTTCACTTAAGTTTTTACTTTTTTAAGAACCTTTTAAAAATATCCCGAGAAGACATCGTTGGTTTTCACTTCTTTTCAATATAAAAATGAACGCTGACACAGCCCACTCATAGAATGGTTCTAGTGGGTTCTAATGATGGTAGTGAATTATGCTTCATACATGGTTGTATGTAGTTTATGAATACAGCAACTCAACCTCACTTGCTATAAATCCATCTGATTTGCTTTGCCAGTTTAATCTTTCAGGATCAACCTCACATAATAAACTTCTTCAAACTTCAACTCCAGCCGTTTTACCACAAAATGGGGTTGGCGCGGTTCATTGTCACTAAAAATCTATCACACAGAATAATTCATCTATAATTTTCAAAATCACCTTCCCTAATATCCAAAATGGTGTGATAAAACTTCTGTCTAATACTTAAAGCAAAACCTTTTGCTTAATACTCTTAATGACAATACCTCCCCTCTTCTCACCGACTTTTTTTTAATTAATAAAAATAACGAGCAGAAACCGTTACCAGATTTACCCCATATCACTCGCACACCCATACTTACACCTTACCTCCACTTTCGAACTGTCTAGAACTTTTCGAGACTTTCCGAGCACTTGAAAAGCTAATAGCATCCTTCAACTGCTTATCTTCGCTCTAAAAATGTGTCCTCTCTCTCACACATACAAACATCCACACACTATCCTCCTTTTCTTCAATATCCCCCACCCTCCCTTTAAAGTGAGGCGAGATCTTGAGGAACTTCTCTCGAAAGTTTCCGCTAAAAGTTTGGCTTAAGTATTTCGATAAAGCGTCTCAAGGGCCATCCTTTCCCGTCTAATTTTGTACTCTCGAGTTCCCCTTGTGCTCTTTTGGACATTTCTGGCCATCGGGACTCTTCCGTGTCCCATTTTCTAGGTTCCCAGAATATGAAAACAATTTTCAGGATTTTGTAAGGGCGATTATCGGATTCCGTAAGATCTGTTGAAATCATCGTTACGAATACCAGAGTTAATTGCATTTAAATGGATTATTTGTAAATGCTTTTTCATTTTGAATTTATCTTAGGTTCCGTGTTCACAAGTTTGGGTTCTTTTAACCCTTAGTTCAAAGGTATTCTATTCGGTTTGAAAAACACTTTTGTCTCTAGTATCCAGAAGAGTTGTGCGAACCCATCCGGGATTTGGTCTCCAAGTAGTTTACTCGGACCGTTTCGCCACAGTTTCATGCCTTCTGGCTTTATTGCTCTTCTCAATAACCTTTTAAACGTAAAATCTTATCTACTCTTATTTCATTATTTCAAAGGACCTCTCCTTGATAGTGGTTACGAGTTTGCCTTGTAATAACCATCGAAAAGGCGGTTAAAATTCCTATTTTTGATTGAAAGATTAACGATGAGCTCTTAGAGTAAAAAGAAACCCGAATAATCTCTCAGGTATTCCATATCATGATGAAAAATAGGTTTTCTTTTAACGGGATATTTTAGGAAGACAAATTCCCACTATTTTTCAAAATTTAAACGTTCACCCACAAAATCACATGTGTACTAAATTCAGCAACATGTGCGAGTGTTAAGAGAATGATAATTGATGTACATGCCAGGCTGTCTTGTATGGTTTTAGTCTGTCATCACATTCGGAAGCCCATACTCAAATGCCAGACGTAGGAAGATATTCATTTTTTATTTTAACTCAGGAAGAAGAATTTCTATTTTTAGCCCAATTTTTTCGCCTTCACGTGCTGATGAACAAGTAGATGGGTTTAATTAGTTGTCAAATCTTCTCTTTTTTTTGGTATAATGCCTTTTTTAACCCCTCCAAAATAAATCTTGCGTTGACAGCTCAGTTAATTGGTGTTGAAAGGTTAAACATATCGTACAGTTTTCTTGCATAATTGCTCTATTATTATAGCCCAAGCTACATATCCCCCTGCTGCTTAATTAGATTTCATGACTTACGTCAATCTTTCAGTGTTTTTAAACTATTCCCTTTTTTGTAACTTTAATTTGTTCTCGTTCGTTAAATGTTAGATGGATGTCATAGATAAATATGGGAATAGAGCGATCGTAGCCTTGTTGTTTCTAATGTGTAATTCTATAATGGGTTGATAAAGAGGAGCGAAAATTCTAAAAGTGTAAAATTCTTTGCTGCCAACGTCAGATCGGTTTCAATTACATACTTGAGCTCTGAGAATTATTCTTAATTCTGTCTTTCAATTAGCAGATATGCGCGATTAGCTTTGTGAAACATTAATAAGGGACTCTGAAGTATTTCCGATTTGGGAGTGTTAGGAATGCACTAGAAGAGTTGTATTATATTAATGGAGCGTAAAAAGATAACACTGACTAATTGAGACGAGAATCCGACCTTTGTCCATGTGACAATCAATGCCCAGCAGGGGGAGGAGAGAAGGAGGACAGGGGAAGATATTAATACATTTAGTGAAATGAGCGAAGCGAAATAAAAGATGGTAGGAAATATTGTTTCCACAAAACGCTCTCCACTATTAATGTAAAGGTATTTGGAATCATTAGAAAAAAACACGAAGGAAGCCATTCGTATTTTTTTCGACAATCAAATAAAATAAGAGAGGAAACGGGGGTGAGCTTGAGGATGAAGAGCGTGAAGCTTCATTTATTCTGTGATTTATACCAATGAGTATGAAAATATATGTTGTTTTTCCATTCTTGCTTTTCGAAGAATAGGGGTCAGCGCGCGCGCGCGTGTCTATAGTGTGTATGTCTGTGTGACATATTGGGGAAAGGGAGAGGAGAGGAGGGAAAGGGGATGAAGTGGGAGAGGAGACTTTTATTTTTAGTTCTTGGTCGGTTATCTCGCTTAAAAAGTGTTTTAATTTATATTACTAAACCCATTTAGTATTTTAAATACTTCAATAATTTGGCCGCACTCATGCTGATGTTTTAGAAAAAATGAAATAGTTTGTACGACCTAATTCTACGTTCAGAAAATAATTTCGTTGCTGTATACATTCCATTATTACAATGCACTCTAACATACAAGGAGACTAGAACTGCCCCACATTCTCTAACTGGTCTTACAAACGCTTTGACTAAGAGGAGATTAATATCTTTCGATTTAACATTTAGTGACGTTTCAGTTCGTAGTTTCAAAAACAATAGATGATTCAAGATTAAAACACGCATATCTTTTTCTATGTTGCCTTTGTTTAAGATTTGACCAACTATTTTATAATCTCGCTTGTTAACGTTAAATTGCATCTGTTATCTTTTTGACAAGTTTACTACTGTCTCTAAGTCTTTTTTCAAGTTTTCGCAGTGACTATGCTATTTGGCCCGAGTGCCAAGTATTGTGAAATCATCAAATTTCGAAATTTTACACAATATATTCGTGTCAAGGTCGTTAATATATATTTTGAAAAGCGACGTTCCGAGAAGAGAGGTCTAAAGAACGCCGCAAGTAACTATTGTTCATGATGGCCTATTTCTATCGCTAGCAACTTTGTTTCATTGAAGAACACTTTATGACACATTTATATGCAATTTCTTCTATATCCAGCATTTACTATAGAGAATAGAACGCGTTTTCATGAATAGATATAGAGCGATTTGGTATAAATAGAAATAAATATATTGCTGTACGTCTTTTAGTTGACGGATCCAGGAAATCTAGTAGAGATCTCTTTGGCCATTAAGGCTATTCAATATTACTGAAGCAATCCTTGTAACTCTCCCTCTCTCAAGTTATAATTTTCTTCTTACGTGATCATCTGTTATTTTTAGAGAATAACCTTATGCCTCCAGCAGTGTATAATTAACTATATAAATTAAGCAAGAAAACTTTTCCTCTACTTCAAAACTTCTTTCATTCTGAATTTATCTAAAATCAAACGAGTTGACAGCACCCTAGGGTCTTGAGATTGTTCCTGTCTTGCAATGGCACGAATGTTCGTCAAATAACGAACGAAATAGTCAGAAGAAAATGAATGAAAGGAAAGAACTGAGCAGAGTAGAAGAATCGAGAATCTCAAGGACTCCAAAACAAGTTTGGTTGATCATCGATTCTCACGAAGGTTGGTTAGATACATTTAAATCCTCCTGGAAGAACTGCATGCTAGAGAACACATGGACCCTATGTGGAACATCTGTCCTGTGGTAGACTAGTAAAAACATCGTTTTCCATGACACAATAAGATTATAACAGATGTAGGCTATAAAGAACTAATTGGTCGACTCAATGCAAGGTCATTTATTTTGTAACTTCTTGATATGGTCATCATGGCATATCTTAAAACAATTCCAGTTGCTGTTAACAACTTTTGCCGGAAGACCGTTCAAGGAGTTGACGAATTTGAGGACATAAAATTCTTGGCGATGTCGACTTTGAATCCTTTTTAGCTATTGACTCAATCATTCACTTTGAGCAGAAGCGAGTTAAAAATCTAAAAACCTTCGTTCATGTCAAACTTAGGGAAAAAACTGGAATAAATTTCCTTTCCAACGTATTTTGTTTCTATTAACCTCAAGTTAAATTCCTCGAATCTACCGTCGAAAAATTTGTGTTTTAAGCCAGTCTTCATTTTGGTGCCCTGGCAAAGCACCACTTCCAAAATAATGACAGGATTTCGCAAACATAGGCAGCAGCACGAGATTCCCATCCAACGATTAACCACACCTAAATAGCTTAACAATACTCATAGAGAGACCAAACCAATTTTTAGAGTGGAATATGCACCATCTAGTGGTTCGGCTTCTGCAGATAAATCCAAGCACTTTATTTATTCACTTAATAGCTCCTACACAATGTTAAGGGTCGCTTCTAGGTTGAGGTCTGCCGAGACAGAGAGAAGGAGGGCGGGAGGGGGATTGGGAAAAAGAAAGAAGTTATGACTATGAGCTTCTGAGGTATTGTGGTAATGCAAGAAAAATAGATAGAAATAGACTTGTGAAGAGAAGATACGAGAGCGAATGTGACGGTGTGCTAAGGGTGTGAATACCGTTTAAAAAGTGGTATGATTATGAGAATGAGTATTGAGAGAGTAAGGGTTGACTATGAAGCATACGGTTGATATTGTATGTAATAGGAATGCATGGAAGAGGATTATGAGGGGGCTTGCTTGGGGACTTCTTCTCAAGGAACAAACAGAAGTGGACGAGATGCCATATCGCATAGACCCCATTGCTACTCGTATAAAGGAACATTCGGTGTGAAAAAAATGATGGATGATTTGTGCTTGATAGGCCACAGGGATGGTGGGAGAGGGTGGGTAGTTCTAGTGCTGTTTGTGTGCGCTTCCCACACTTTGTGTGAATGTCGTAATAGGTAAACATAACCTCTTCTCCTGACTTTAAAAAATAATGACCTATCGAAATCAACTTTGAGGATTTTGTACCAACAGAAACAGCGGGTGCTAAGTCGACATCGGGTGCTAACAATGGCAAAGGGGTACCATTCTAAACGTCAAATTGCCATGTTAATATTTCTTTTGTCGGTTTAAACCGTCGAGACGATATGTCAGTGTAAATTTACGCTTAAATAAGGGTTCTGAAAAATATGGCAGACAGCCTAAACATTACCCGAATCTTGCTCCCAGCCGACAACTAACCATACCCAGTGTAATGTACCTTCGCCGATGCCCGCAAGGACATTTCTCTTCGTTACACAACATGGGTAGATTTAGGAGAAATAAATGCCAACCTGGTTCCTAGTACGACAAGTAGTCTTCTCTTTTGCCAAGTCGGACTACGTATCTTCCACACATTTTCTTCATTGCTTCCTCACCGAACCTCCTCTCACAAATTTTCGCTCCAGGAAAATTCTCTCGTTGGTTTTTGCTTCTTAAGTAAATAAAAAGATTCAAACTTGTGAGACTCACCGTGCAATGAAACGAGGTCTTGATGGTGATGAGTAGAGTAAGGCGTAACTGGATGAGTAGAGTGGGTGGTGTGGGTGAATGATGAGTCTTGCACAGGAGCCACTCCACCCGTAACATATATCCCATTGACTGTTTCCCCCGATGGAGGAGTGAGGGGACCGGGAGAACCTAGTCGAAAAAGAGACAAACCAATTAAATATTTATAATTATTACTTTTTCGAAAGTTTACATCAACTTTATATTATTCTTTTGTTTTGAAATTGTTTTTTTTATTAAATTTCTAGGTTTTAAAAGGAAATGAAGAGAAGTGTTTAATTTTGTTTCTTGTTTGATCTAAGCTTTCGTTATGACATCGTCAGAGAATTGGATTTTCTGACCTCCTCCTCGTGAGTAGGGGAAGGTAGGATCAAGGGATGGGTCCATGGTAGGTCTTGATAGTGAACTTTAGGATTTTCTGACCTCCTCCTCGTGAGTAGGGGAAGGTAGGGTCAAGGGATGGGTCCATGGTAGGTCCTGATAGTGAACTTTAGGATTTTCTGACCTCCTCCTCGTGAGTAGGGGAAGGTAGGGTCAAGGGATGAGTCCATGGTAGGTCTTGATAGTAAACTTTAGGATTTTCTGACCTCCTCCTCGTGAGTAGGGAAAGGTAGGATCAAGGGATGGGTCAATGGTAGGTCTTGATAGTGAATTTAGGATTTCTGGTCATCTATGGTTTGTGAAGTATCCAATATATGAATGCAGTGATGATTCTCCTATACATAACAAGGTCAACATACCTAAGTCACGTACTCTCAATTTTTCTGACTTATGACCTTATGACCTTACCACCTTCAAAATGTTCAATAATAAATACAAATAAATCAAAACTTTCAATAATTTCCTGAGTAACTATGGTTACTCCCCACGGTTACTCCGGCGATTCTATCATTCGAAAGAGAACGTAAAACAACATAAGGGTTTCAAATTTCATTAGAATAGGGCAAATAGTTATGATGTTATTACCCAAAAAACTCATTGGAAAGTAAAATGATAACCATCCGACTGGGGAACCTATGAACTGAAAAGGGAGGGGGGGGGGGGTGATTTTAAGTCGCTTGCACGAGACTTAAAATTGATAGTTGACATCGTCGTTGGTAAAAGAGTTTGAGTTTTCTTTTTAAATCCAAGAGTAATTTGAATGAAGCAGATGATGCTGTTTTCAATTCTCTTATTAAGAAGCTTTGATTGAATTGCTATGCTCGTGCGTCACATGAAATTGGTGAAAAAGTTAATATGTGAAGTTGGATGGGAATGGCTGGAGGATAAGGATTGGTGTGTGAATGAATTATTGGGTTGGTGACATACTTTATTTCGAGTGTTTATAAAAAAAATTAGCAAGTAAATTTAGAACAAGAAAAGGACAGAAAATGAGTTACATTGTATATTAATTTAAAAATAATGGAGAAGATTGTATATCTTTATTTAAGACCATCTTGATAGTATCCACAAAACTAAAGTAAAAATAAAAGATAATTTATTACAGTAATTTATATAACTCAAAACGAACTTATTCACAAATTATCATCATCATCATCATTATCATCATCACTAACTCTATAATTCAAGAAGATGATTTTTTTATAGTATTTGAAAAATAATTTCATCTTAGTTTGGTTATGACTTCTGTTTCTTTGATCAAAGTTATTTCTAATAATTCTTTTATAATATCAAAAGACAAAATGGTAAAGTTCAGAAATAAATATAACTATCGAATTTTTGTGAATTTTTTAAAACCCAAAGAATTACAAATGGTGAAGTTCAGAAAATTTATTTTTATATATCTTCTTCTATAACTATATTTTAGCAACGTGATATTTTGAAAGGAGAGAAATTTAGTTTAGAGTTCTTTTTTAAAATTATTAAAATTGGCGAAGTTCAAAAAATTTATAAAAATTTAACCATAGCTGCTTTTTTTAAATCTTAAATTTTAATCTTAGTAGCGAAGCGCAAGCTCCCCACGTCGGGGGCGGGGAGTGGTGAAGCCATTGCCTGGAACATCACATAATTTAAAAATTATGTACTTTCCTATGAATTTTAAATTTCAGGCCTCATCTCCCTCCCAATACCCCATCCCTTCTGCCTATATAAAACGAGTGGGTATCTATTAATTTAAGTTTCTCTGAAGATGTCAAATAACGTTCAATAAAAACACCGCGTCTTTCCTCTCAAAAATATTCATCAAGAATTTGAATTCTGATGCGAAAAAGTTTTTTCGTATTAAGAATTCAAATCTGGAAAGTATAATAAAATCAAAGCTGATATCATTCTTCTATTATTATTATTATTACTATTATTATTTTGTCACTTTATTAAGAGAATTTGAGAGTCTGAAATGTGACATCCAATTAACTGAGATATAGGATATGGAAGACAAAAAAAAAAATATTGGAGGAAAAAGAATTCTAATGTGAAGAGAAAATCCTTAACTTTTAATCCGGAGGTCGGGGTTCGTCTTCTAAACGGCTTGGAACAAACTTGTACAACATAACACATTGGCTTAAAAGTGTTACCCTCAAGCATTCGACGTGGTCATAGATGGTAAAAAAAACATTGACCCGCCCTTTGGACTTAAGAGAAACCTCACTACTGGATGACCACGACTTTTACAGATACACAGAACAACTTTATTAAAAGTGCCATTTTATGGGTATGGAACACTCACCGAATGCATTCACACAAACAAATACAGAGAACCAAACTTTACGGAATGGTAACTCGTACCTGAGTCGATAATGTACGTAATAGACAAATAAAACCCAATTGACTTTCACTAGGGGACAACTGAACGCGGTCCAATCCATGATCTCCTTAGTTAAGGAAAAAGAAACATCATCATTACCAATGTATGGATGTAGTTCACTCCCAGATACCCTCAGATGGGGTTTAATCCAATGAGAGAAGAAATGATATTCAGATTTCATCGCTGAATGGATCAGTGTGCCTTCTGGTGAATTTAATACGTCTATTAAATTCACCTTTTAAATATGTCCATTAAAATAGAGAATTGATGATAGTTATGTATCCATCTTTACCAGATAGATTGCTTCGAGGAAGATTTCTTTATTTGTAAATACTGCAGGAACTGTGGACAGCTGGAGAACACCAGAGTCCTAACAATCCATAACACAATTGGAACAAATTAATTGCAACTCAAGTGAAGGTGTACCATATATACATAATGTAATTCGAAGTCGACGTGTTATGGTGAGACTAGATAACCAAAGAAATAGGAGAAATGAAGGCGCAGCTATCTGCCAGTGATGGTTAGAAGATATATGAATGAACGAATAGGGAACAAAATGAGAGAAGGGATAACTGGTTCTTTTGGTCCACCCGGGAGGAATGAAAATATACAAGGGGTGGTAGGGCTCTTTGCTGATAGACACTTATGTGAAGAAAGCACATTTTTCAGCACGAAGAGGGCAAATTTAAGAACATGATTGATCTGGGCTTAGTAGGAAAGAATATCTTTTAAGGACGTATTCGATGCGAAAACTGTAAGAGATATGAGTATGTGACTATATGATCACATGCTTGAGCAGTGTACGGTTAAACTGGCTAGTGGTGGATAAGAAGGCGTGAGTTAGAGGTGAAATTTTATTTAATCAAAGAAAAAAGGAAAGTATGTAAGATACTTGAGAGTAAAAGAGAGAAAGTAAGTGTGATTATTGAGCTATAGCTTATTGGAACAAATTTAAGGACGTGGTAGTAGGTAGTGCACGGGCTGTGTGTATGTGTGCTGAATGTTGAAATAATAATGTGAAATGTGTACCTGAAAGGGGAAAAGAAGCGTACAGGCAAATGCTTAATAGTACAAGGCAGAAAAAAGGATGATATGGTTGAATGTATAGAAGGAGATAAAATGATGGAAACTGAAACAAGAGATTAAACCGAGGGGGGAAGCAATAAATGAACCGTTTGAACAAAAGATGAAAGCGGATAGCAATGAAAATTTGAAGTTGTTCCGGAAGGAAACAGTGATGGATTCAGGATAAAAAGGAGGGGGGCTAACCTCAATTCCTGCCGATTAGTAGTCTGAAAATAGGGCGTTGATGATTAATAAATGTTATCTCACACAATGTTGATAATTAAATAACTATCTCACACAGGAGTGAGCACTGACTGACTCTATCAGATCCGAATTTTGTCCCCACATCAGAAAATTATGAATTGTAGTTTTTGGACGTCAGCTAAGGTACGAGTATAATACTAAATTTAATAACCAGATAATGGCTTCGCTATTTCCCCCCGCCCTCTACGGGGGAAGCTCGCGCTTCGCTACTAAGATTAAAATTTAAAATCTAAAAACGCAGCCATGGTTAAATTTTTATAAATTTTCTGAACTTCACAATTTGTAATTCTTTGGGTTTTTAAAAATTCCCCAAATTTTGATACTTATATTTATTTCTGAACTTCACCATTTTGTTTTTTGATATTATAAAAGAATTATTAGAAATAACTTTGATAAAAAAAACATAAGTCATAACCAAACTAAGACGAAATTATTATTCAAATACTCAAAAAAATCCCCTTCTTAAATTATAGAGTTAGCGATGATGATGATTATTGTTGAGATTTACCTGCACTTTGGACATGTATCATATAAGATACATTTAATCGCAACAGTTTAAAAAACTGTTTTATATATATTCTATATTATTAAAACACGGTTTTATTCAATAACGAGTAAATTAAATCCTCAAATAAACCACTGTTTGGGAGCATAAAGTTTATTAGAACGCGACTAGTTTCGATTTGTAGCTTCCCATATCGAAACTAGTCCCGTTCTAATAAACTTTATGCTCCCAAACAGTGGTTTCTTTATACATTCTATATTACTACATAACTCTTTCTTAACAGCAGAATACAAGTATGGTTTAAAAAAAGAAATTTGCCCCCCTCCCCGCCCCCCTGGTATCTGCGACTGGAAGGAAGTGAGAAGGGTGAGGAACCAGGAGAAGAATAGCATTGTGAGCAGCGAAGAAAAGATCGACATGGTACTTTCGAACAATGATGAGGTCAAAGGTTGATGGTGAGAATACTTTGAGGAGTTTTAAAATGTGAGTATGGAAGAGGATACACTGTAAATATTATATATGTATGTTTGTCTTCGAGGGTGCAATCCGGGTACTGTATCGGTGTATGGAAGAGATAAGCATGCAAGAAGTCGTTAGTACTCTGAGAGTTCTGAAAAATGGCTAGACAGTTGAAGTAGATGATAAAGTCGGTGTGATGAAAAAAAAGTGGTCGTGATTGTGCTATGGAGGGGTCTGGTGGCTATATTATAAAGTATTTAAAGAATGGAAAATGCAGTTATAGTGATGACATATAAGGATAAACGAGTGAAAGGTGATTGCAAGAACTACAGGCGGATAAGACTGTTGAATGTTGGAGGTATAGTGTATGGAAAAAGAATTATTGGGCGAATAAGAAAGGTAAATAAGTGTTTAATAGGCGAGGAATAATGGGTGATTAGACTGCGTAAGTGGTGTGTGGATCTTGTATGTATTTGCTCTATAAATAGAAGAGATAAGAGATGTAGTTGATGTTGGGTTCATGAAAACTAGAGGAAACTTACGCCGGTGCAGGTAGAGGAGCGTTTTGACGGGTTTTAAGAATGCAGGGAGTCAGTGGTAAACTATTGGATGGTGTCTAGAGTATTTATGTTGGCAGTGAGGTGTAAATTAGGGTGAAAAATAGCTAGAATAAGTGATTTGACATACGTGGAGATGGGAGACAAAGTGAGTGATATCACCATGGTTGTTTAATTACTTTATTGATGGGTTACTGAGAGCAGTACTGATGGGAGTGGGGGGAAGGGATGTAAGATGATGTGTAACATTAAGATAGTGGCTTTATCTATGTTGGTACAAGCTGATGACCTTGTGTTGGTGAGTGAACGTGAGAGGAATGTGGAAACACTGATGAGTGTGTCTCAGATGAGGAGTTAAAAAGTAAATGTAGAAGAGTAAGGTAATAATATTTGTTAGTGAATGGGGCGGAGTGTGATATCCAAACTCGTGGTGACTTCCTTCAACAAGTGTGAAGTTTGAAGTATATGGATGCATTGAAAGATACTGGTAAAGATGAAGCGGATTGCGGTCACAACGTTTTAAAGTGTAGGAAGTCTCTCTGGGCTATTAGAATATTAATATGTCAGAAAGCTGCATGAAAGTATGTTAGTAAAACGTTGGTGTATGTGAGTGATATTAAGGAAAGGTCTTGAGTCAAAGCAGTGTAAATGAATAATTTGCTAGGGATGTTTGGTGTGCGAAAGTTAGATAGGGAGATGAACGACTATGCAAGAGATATTTATGGTGTGAATGGTAGTATTGCTGAAAGTATTATGGAGGTATGAACATAGAGCATATAAAATGAATGGATGATAATAGACTGTTAAAGATAATAGGCAAGAGTGAGTGTAGCAGTGTGTGGTGAATTATCTGAATGCATGTTTGAGAGAAAAAGGACTGACCGATGAGTAATTTTCTGATATTGTATGCATGGAGCAGGTTTATTAAGGGGCGTGCTACGGGCCTTCTGCTTAGGGAGGATCCCTCACTGCACGAGATACTCCAGTAGATAGGACCCCATCGCTCCAAGGGGCTAATTTTCGGCGAAAAAATGATGGATGGCTTTGTGCTTAATAGGACATAAAGTGGAATGAAGGGGCGGTTAGTTTTTAGTGGCGTTGTAGCGCGCCAACCACACTCTTAGTGGGAAAATGTTTAACGTCGTAGTCTAGAATCCGAAAGATGACGAGTGGCGAAAATTCGCTTAATAAGCGATTTAGTGGTAAAGACCTCGTTAGAGGTTCTGTGTTCCATGCCTCGAAATGAGGAGAGCTGAGATCTTTCGCGGTGCAAAGATTGAACACAGGTTGTGTTCAGGACTTTGCCGAAGTACTAACCGCCGTTACGCAATCCATAATACCCGTGGGACCTAGAACTTTCTTCCTGCTTTTAAATTCTCCCAAGGTGATTTCCTTTAATTCCGGATCGAGGGTAGATTTGTGAGGTACACGCCCACCACATTTTTTCTTACATGACTTGCACATACACTCACACCGACCTGCTCTTGAGATCAAGGAAAACTTCCAACCCATTTTCCGCTCTCTTTTCTTAAATTTTGAGAGAGAAAAGAGATAAAGAGAGACAAGAGAGAGGGAGATAGATAGATAGAGAGATGTGTGTGTGAGAGAGAGAGAGAGCAACAAGGAGTAAAAAGGAGTAACAAGGAAAGTAAGTACCCTAGGAGACCTTACGGTCCATTCAAAGAGGGTACCTTTGGACTAGCAATCGAGCGGGCACATGGCTGCTCAATTGTTTTGCGTCCATAAACGGCCAATTTTCAAGACTTTGTCTAGTCTTGACTTGAACTCGTCAACAGATTCACTGTTGACAACTTCTACTGGAAGAGCGTTTCACATACCGCAGATACTGTAGGTGAAAAAGTTTCCACACTGATTGCGGTTGTAACGCTTCAGTTCAAGTTTGAAGCCGTGATTGCGCGTTCTGTTCTCACTCAGTGTGAAAATATCCCGGTAGTCAACATTGTCGAACCCTCGAAGTATTTTAAAGACTTCGATGAGCTGAACACGCAGTCTACGGGTTTCCAGCGAGAACAGATCTAACTCCCTTAGTCTATCCTCATAACTTTTATGTCGGATAGAGGGAATCAGTTTGGTTGCCCTAGCTTGTACGCGTTCCAATCTCGCGATGTCCTTTCGCAATGAAGGACTCCAAAATTGTACGGCATATTCCAGGTGCGGTCGGACAAGTGAGTTGTACAGGCACAGTACAATCTCCTGGTTCCGATAACCAAACTGGCGCTTAATATAGCCTAGGCATCCTTTGGGCCTTTTTCTCCGCCTCAATGCACTGTTTCGAGAACTTGAGCTCACTAGTGATTGTTACACCCAAGTCCTTCTCAGTGTCGGTGGATTCCATAGCAGTACCCTTAAGGATATACTGAGATTGGGGGTTTCTGTGGCCGATATGCATCACTTTGCATTTGCCCACGTAAAAAGGCATTTGCCACGTGTCCGACCACTCTCCAATCTTGTCAAGATCTTCCTGAAGGCGGGCAGTATTTCCATCCTTTGCAACGTTCATACCAAGCTTGGTATCGTCGGCAAATTTGAAAATCTTGGCAACCATGTCACCGTCCATGTCGTTGACGTAGATGATGAATAGTAGTAGTCCCAGGACAGAACCTTGAGGCACCCCGCTAGTAACGGGCACCCACTCAGAAGACTGTCCATTTACCACTACTTGTTGCCGTCTGCCACTTAGCCAGTTCTCGATCCAGCCGGCTACCTTTCCGTCTATGCCAAGCGCTCACACTTTCCGGAGAAGGCGGCGGTGTGGTACCTTATCAAAGGCTTTCTGAAAGTCAAGGTAGACCACATCCACTGCCTTGTCCCGATCGTGCTCACTGAAAACGAAGTGGAAGAATTCCACAAGGTTCGTCAGGCATGACCGTTGCCTTTGGAAGCCATGCTGGGAACTCCTCAGTAGCAGGTTTGACTCTAAATGCGACGTCACTTTGTCCGCCATGATGCTTTCCATGAGTTTACTGACTATCGAAGTCAGACTGATAGGTCGGTAGTTCGACGGTTGGTTACGGTCTCCTTTCTTGAAGATAGGGGTCACCTCCGCCTCACGCCAGTCTCTAGGAACGCATTTGGTCCGGATTAACATGTTAAAGATAGCGCACAGATGTAGTGATACTTCTTCGCACACTTCCTTCAACACTTTAGGTAGAAACCCGTCCGGTCCAGGGGACTTATTCGTCTTTAGGTCAGCAATCTTTTTCTTTATTTCTCCTTCGGTGAAGTCCATTGCCTCCAGCTTCTCCCCCGAGTAGGAATTCGTCAGCTGGGGAATGGGACCACACTCTTCAGTAAACACTGAAGAGAAGTAGTCGTTGAGGAGGTTAGCATTTTCTGCATCTGAATTCTTTAATGTCCCCTCCTTATTCCTCAAAGGGCCAATTGTTCGACTGATTGGTTTACGGCTGTTCACATATCCAAAAAACTCCTTGGGATTCTCTTTACAGAGTCTCGCCACTCGGAGTTCCTCAGACCGCTTAGCCGCCCTTATGCTGGAATTCACTCTCCTGGCTAGCCTCCGGTATTCGTCAAAGTTACCCGAGATCTTCGATTGCCGGTACACATTTCTCTTCTCCCTAAGCAGTTGCCCGATTTCTCGATTAAACCACTTTGGTTGAACAGAGGACCGACGGGGGCATTTCAGAGGGATAAAACGCGATTGAAGACTCATAAATGTGGTTTTGAAACTGTTCCAAGAGTCTTAAACACCATCGCACTCTTCCTTCTCGCGTCAGTCAGTCCAGCACAAAGACCTGCAAAGTCTGCTCTTTTCAAATCTAGTTTCCTTGATTTACTAGTTGCAAGCTCTGCCTTGGGGACTTTGACTGCAAATCTAATTAGTCTGTGGTCACTGCCACCGAGCTCTTCGCCAACAGAGAGGTCCTCAACGATGTCATCCTCAGAGGTGAAAACCAAGTCGAGTATATTGTCTCCTCTTGTTGGCTCTCTCACCCATTGAGTGAGGAACTCGTTGTTCGTGAACTCCAGGAGTAGAGAGAGAGAGAGAGAGAGAGAGAGAGAAGCAGGCCTTCTCTGCGCTGCGTCAGATAAGAGTTTTGATATCTCTCTTCTTTTTTCCGCCGGAGGTTTCATCCATGGGAACATACTTTTTCTCCGAGTGGAGGACAGCCAGACTCCTCAAATTTAGGGATGAATTAAGCAGTCTGTCGAGAAGTTGTAAACGTCAGTCCAATCGAGTCAATTCAGAGTTCAATCCAGAGCCACTTTCTGCACACATCTATAAAATTACACGTTACGCTTACGTTACACGACGTTTCTCTCTCTCTCTTTCTCTTCTAGAATCCAAGTTAAAGGTTGGCGGTATTCGCTTAACTCTCTTTTAACCCTATTTCTAACAATTCAAAACATACTTCTAGATTCGAAGCCTACTTCTCCAAATTAAAACCAACATTTCCAATTCAAAAACTACACATGACTTGCCAGGGAAGTATTTCCACTCGTGTTTTCCTTAAAGTCACTGAACTCAAATACCATTTATTTACTTTGAGTGTCCACAAGTTTTAGTATACGCTAAAAAAACATAATTATTCATTCCTATATAATTACCCTGTTTTACAGTTTCAAAATGGAAGCAAATAGGTTGAGTGTATTAGAAGCGATTTAATTCCATTTAACAATTCTCATTCAAGTGAATAATTCTATTTTTTATGTGTTGCTAAAATTTGTCGCATATATTATATAAAATGAATTATTTTCTATGTTAAAGTACATCACTCTCTTTCCTTGAAGCCTTCCAGAGAAACAATATACATACATTCGACTTTGTCCAAATTCACTTCTAGCAGTTAATGTCCTCGTTGGTTTTTGGAGATGAATTAAAGAAAATTTAAATTGTGGCACAAAAAAATGTATATCTTCATACATTTTCCTTTTGCTACCTTTGCCACTTTCATTACCACCCTCCTTTCCAAAACGCTCTGGCAGTGATGTTACGTTTATTTTTGTTTTTATTTTTGAAATAAACGGAATACATAAAGTCACAGACCCGAGGAACTAAATGACACGTTATCGACGGCTGATAAATGAATTTAAGCACAAAATTATCATTACAGGTATTAGTTTTACAACTAATGGACTAAAAATGAGTCCACTCTTCAGAAACCTAAATAAATAATTCTAGTATCGTAATGGGTTTCATCAGAAATTACATAGCGAAAAAACTGAGCAACGCAGTTGAGAATCAACTTTTAAATCTTTAAATTTTCTTTTAACTAATCTAAACGTTTATCATACTAATGTACGACGCACTGAATAACTTCAAATTAATAGTAACGTTCAAGGGTTTTGATACATAATATGAGTTTAAGAAAACTGAACTCATGGTAGCGGATTATACCTTTCTGTCATAAAATGGCAAACATCAACCAATAAGGACATCGTTCTTAGTGTGACATTATTTAG
The DNA here is from genome assembly GCA_963969495.1 of Ceratothoa steindachneri. NCBI lineage: Eukaryota > Metazoa > Arthropoda > Malacostraca > Isopoda > Cymothoidae > Ceratothoa > Ceratothoa steindachneri. Next base: position 187,268,482 of record OZ018325.1, read on the forward strand.
CAATTAGCCAGAAATTCATTATTAAAAACTCAGAGTTCATAATTAAGAACAAAATAGTTGAACTTTTGGGCCATCATAGTGTCCTGCCTGGTGATCAACATGTATTTCAGAAACACATATCTTTTTGGACGAATGTTATCAAAGTTTATCACAAAAAATACAATAATATAATTCTAAGACACCGGAAGATGTAACTAATCTAGATTTATAAAAATCTCTGAAGCAATCAAGAGGTAATAACTGTTAAGGATAATATGCGTTATGCAAGAGTCGCTTTTAGGACCACTAATCTTTATACTGAATTGCTTAGTGCTATATCTAATTGTGCCGACATCATAAAGATGGGAGGGAAAGTAACTAAAGATGAGAAGAGATAAAAAGCTCTAAATCAATTTTGATATTGAAAGAAGCTGAGTCTTCAATTAAAAGGAAGATAAGATTTAGAGTAAGATCATCGTGTGGAGGTATATCTCATATAATTCATCAAGCTACCTCAAGAAGACCTGAAAGTTTAGTTTGTTTGATAAGGAATTATCTGTTTTTATACCTACCACATATCGTTATTCCATCGAGGAGAAGGATGCTACTTAAATAAATCTAATCGATAACGACCTTTGGAGTTCTATGTATGTTTCCATGTGACATTATTACTCAGACCACGTACTTAACTACAGAATACCTTACCTAAAGTACATCACGTTACCGCACAAAGACGAGACCCATATTGGATACGTAGGTGCCATTTTGTGAGTACCAAGTTTTCCCAGAGGGAGAGAAGATTTAATTCCTTTCATCCTCAAGAGGGCGAGAATGCTGACCAACCGTCTAATATGGGCTACTTACGTCGGTATTATTGGAAGGACTTTCTGAGCAATTAATTACAGGTCAGATGATTAACATTCCATATAAGGAGATTAGGACTAAAAATAATGACCCAAAATGGATGACAGATAAAATTAAGCATTATATTGGCATTAAAAAGGGCATTTATAGGAAATGACAAAGATGATTGGTGGGCTAAGGAACTTACCTTATGGTGAAAGGCTCAGAAAACTAAATCTACATACATTGGAAAGGAGAGGAGTCAGAGGGGAATTGATTGAAGTCTTCAAATGGGTAAAAGGATATAATAAAGGGAATCTGGGTAAGGTTCTAATACTTAGTGAACATGACAGGACACGTAGCAATGGGTTTAAGCTTGATAAGTATAGGTTTAGGAAGGAGATTGGGAGGAATTGGTTTACAAATCGTGTGGTAGATGAATGGAATAGGCTCACTAGACATGTGATAGAAGCCTCCTCTCTGGGTTGTTTTAAGAATAGATTAGATAAATATATGGATGAAGCTGCTAGATGGGACTGACTTTTTTTTATGTACATATGTATATATTTTTCTAAGGAGTTGGGGAGATTATATTTTGCGGTTGCATGAATGGACATAATCCTCTGGATGCATTGAATGTATATTATAGATTAGATCTGACGAACTCCTGTAAAGGGTGACAATGTTGATGACTTTTCTCTGGTAAGAAATCTTTTGTGTGTTGACTGGAACAGGAGCTGCCAAGTGTAGGCCATGAATGGTCTTTTGCAGTCTCCTTCTTTTCTTATGTTCTTATGTTCTTATTTCCCTTCGTTCGGTCGTTTGCTTGATTTTATTAATTCTGAGCTGATTCCGTCTCGTAAATATTAATATAAATTTAGGTGCTTGGGTAAATTTACTAAATCTAGTGTTACGGCTTATTGATAGTGTACACAAAAATAAATTGGTGTTTGTAAATATATAATGATTTTAACCTTTTATTTGATATCCCTTCACACTTTTTTCCTTATTAGGTTTATGGCTGTTGGATATTACTCTACTTCCCCCACAATTGTCACCCAGACCCGGAATGACTAAATTGAAGCTGAGTCTGGTTAAAAACCTAGAGAGCCATAAAGATTTAAGGTACCCAGCTTGTTAAATCTATTAATTATTCCCTGGTTGCTAGTAAAGTTCTAGCAACGGAGACTTTATATTCCCAAATAGAGGAATTGAGATTTCATTTTGGTAAAATTCTATCTTTAAAAACTTTTTTATAAAGAAACACGAAATATGGAAATTAGAAGGGGATTATATCAGAGCATCCTATAAGTAACGTGGCATTTATTCCATGTTGATCTTCATTTTATATATATAAATCAAGGAACTATTTGAAGTTATTTATATTCAAATAAGTATTTATTTCTTAATTTAGGAAGTAATATAATTTCCACCAGCTTATACAGATCACTACTCTCAATCTTTCTATCAACTTTTACATACCATGTTTGCAAAGATCGTTTGCTTTTAATTTTAAAAAGTTCTTCAAGGTTGGTTTGTTTTGTTTTTCTGTTTTGGACATCTTCATTCTCTTCAGGTGATTTACTAAACTCTTAAAATATAGTAATCTTGTGTGGCTAAGTTAGGTGAGTATGAAGGAAGACTCATTAGCTCTTAATCGAAATTTTTAACTTTTTGTATGGTATCTCTTGCGATGAGGTCATGCATTGTTTTAGTGAAAGAATACTTCTTCTATTGATCAATACAGGTCTTCTTTCTTCAAGGAGTGCATGTTTAAGGTCAAAATTATTATGTTCTTCATATCACACTAAATCGGATAAAATAATCTTGCGTGGATCTAGCTCATGTTTCGACTGGGGTGATTTTTTATCAGCACCTAATCGATTGTCCAGAACGTTTCTTACCATTTTACATAATTCCCTTTTCGTTTCCTATAACAATCCTACTAAAATTGGTTTGCATTTTAGTCGATTATTTCTATCCTAAAAATAAAAATAAACATGCAAAAGAGGCCGCATTATTTATGAGGGGGCCAAATATATCGGAGAAAATTGTTTCATAGAGGTTAAACAGTCTCTAAAACTCTCTAAATTCCTAGTCAGTCAAGCCAAATTAAGGTACTGAAAATTTACCTACCAATATTTTCCAGAGATATGCTCTCTTAGGCAAATTTTCATTATCTATACCATAACACCCTTCATGTTTATGAGATATCAATTCCTCAAAGTTTTCATCTTACCCCCAAATTAAGCGAGGCGCAGTGCCCATACTTGAGTTTACAATTTCTTTGATCATTGTAATGAGGCTTAAGAATTGTTTAAACGTAAGTAAAAGGATAAATGATGAATCATTCAAACCCATATTAATTCATTACGGACTTAAAAGAATAAAAATCTAATTCTAAATCCCTCTCGGTTTCTAGGGCATCTTAAGAGCCTCATTTGAGAAGCTTCAAATTCCCTGCTTTGGATATTAATGCTGCAGGTTTTTTAACCATCATTTCATCATAATATTAATTATTGATATATATTAAATAGCTATTATCATAAATGATCAAATTAAAAGGTCTCTCTTACACGAATCATAGTATTGGAGGTTGAATCTTTTCCGAGATGGCTTAGAACAAGCGATCCAATTGTTATAACAGAGGTATGGACAATTAGTCAGTGGAAAAAACCCCTAATAAATCATTAAGTAAAAATAAATCTTCACATTTAAGCTTACTAAGTAAAATTTATCCGAGTAAGCTAAACGATGGTAGAAAAACAAAGTTACTATGATACCACAAGCCGCCCCCCTCCCATCCATGAAAAACAGTACGCACTCGATTCTCCCATGAGGGTTACCCATGTCCAAAATATATTTTCCATTACGATATATTAAGGTAGGTTCAAATGATAAAGTAATGTACAAATTGTTAACAGGCGAATCATTATAGAACGAGTTAAAATATAAGTTTGGGTGTAATAAAATACAGGAAAACTTCAAAAATTTCTTTCATCGATTTAAGAAAAAAACAAAGAGGACATCTGCAAAAATTAAGACTCTCACTGTCCGCATAATAAAGAGCTGCTGCTCCATATATGCTTTTCTACAGGTAAAATATGATCATATTAATAAGTCGAGCATAATTTTTATGTCGGCCTAAAAACATTACCTCTTCCCAAAGTGGGGAAGGCATAAAAAAAGAGAGAATAAAAAGTATATTTATGGATAGGAAAAGGAGGATGTGACTCCCCCTTAGGGGGCTGCAAAGTTTCTCTAAGCCCCAAGGGAGAAGATTACGGAAGTACTCTTTTTAAAAATAAATGTGACCGTCGCCAGATTGTTCGATTCTCCAAATGGCTTATTACCAATGTGCCACTCAGGATAATACCGGGAAAATTGGTTGAGAGAACAACTCACCGAACGGAACCTGAAGCACATTGGGCTTCTGGAGATCATGGCTCAGAAACCAGTTGTCTGCAGATAAATGGACCCCATGATCGGAGAGCATACTAGCGAGGAAATAAAAAATGAATGAAACCACTACAAGAATGAGCCAAAGTTCAGGCCACCATCAAGTTCGATCGGTCGGCAAGGACCATTAAGGTCATAAATAAAAAAAAGAAAAGACAAACGAAAAAAGAAAAATGAACTTCACCTACTCGAGAATAGAGGCGAAAGCCCAAGAACGAAGTAGCATCGCGGAACCTCAGCAGGCGTCTAACAAAAGCCAGAGCCTGGAGATGATGGTAATGTCTATTTACGCACACGCCGCCAACATTACACAGCCAGGAACTTTCGGTATACAATACAACGAAGTATTAAGAAAGACTGGGACCATTAGGAATCTTCAGTTCCCAGCAAACCCTTCCTGAATTGACGTTCTCAGGGCATTGATTAGCCAGCGATGAAAAAAGCAAAACAGACAAAAGGGGAACAATAACTGAAACAAAATGAAAGAGAGAAGAAAACAAAAGAAGATAGCGAAGGTTACACCGACAAAGGCGAACGCAAAAAGGGAAAAGAAGAAACCACCCAACTGCTAGCAAAGAAGAAATCCTCCGATGCGAAAAAACAAAACACAAAACAACAAAAGTAATCCACGGATGACCAGAAACTCTACGCGATCCTGGAAGAAATAATAAATTTAAAAGCCGTTACCCCACCAAACGAAAAAGAAATTAAGGAGGCGAAATCAACATGAGACTACACAACCAAACATAATCAATTCCCATAAGAATTGGATCACGACAAAATCCTAAGCGATATAAGAAACGGAATTTACAAGTGACGATAAACGTCAATCCACGATGAGGGCCTAATAGGCGACGTATTTGGTGGAAAGTTAACAATATCCAGAAATAGAAGAAGGGTAATTAAGACTAACAGCTTCAGAAAGCTCTAGAACAGGAAAAATTAACAGGAAAATATAAAAATAATAATAAAGAAGGAACAGAAAAACAACAAACTATTAAGGAAATAACGTCAAATAAAAGAAGATATATAACTACAAATCTCCTGGTAACTTTATAGCGATATGTTAATCTAAATCTTTCTTTCAGTAATTTTCATCAGTATCTTCCTTTCCGATCTATTTCTTCGAACTATACCCCTTATACTTATCTCACCACTTTATTAGCGAAAAAAAAAGGTTTGGGTTTATACATTAGATGTCTTAAAAACATTATACAAGTTTAGCTTTCTTCATATGAGGATGAAAATGATAATAGAATTGTTCCCAAGCAGGGAAAACAATTCAACACCAATGTCAAATTTATAATTGTTTTCCCGCTACTGGCCTGCCAATAGCGTAGGTAAGGGTGGCGTGGTCAAAGGGACGAACATCCTTGAGGGTTTTATTCGACCAGGGTTCTCGAAAAAAAATTATAAATAAAAATTTAGCCAAAAGGATAAAGTTACCCGTTTATCTTAAAATTAAAATATCCATGAATGTTTTCAATCAAAAAGACCTACCAAAACCAAAAGGTATCCTGTGGCGTAATAACCAATGAAGAGCATACACATATCAAGGCTCTGGTAATTGACAAGGTCCCAGGTTACCTTTATATACCTGGGATAAATAAAGGTAAAACAACAATTAAAGATTAAAATGCAAAAGCAAATGATCCAAGTTCGGGGGATCTGATCTCAAACATATCCTGTTTGATTGGTAGAAATTTTATTAATTAAATTGTTTGTAAGGAATGGGTAACATACTTAAATTTTATGTCTGTTTCTGCTTGGCATTTAACTCCCGTCTTAAAGATCAGGTTAAAATACAGTGAGGAATTTCTTGATCTCAGGAAGATGATCATCAAAAGATCTTTTCCAGGCCACATGTGATTGGGTCATATTCCTTAAATCTTGTCTGGTGTAGAAGAAACGGTTGACAAGAATTTCAAATCCTTTGCGGAGATCATCGATGACTGATTCGTGGTAGTGTTATCAGGAAAAATAAATCATTTAGATCTTCTTAAAAATGATGGCATAGCCGATTCGAGACTTCTAAATATGGCAGCCAAAATGAGGCTAGAAGATCTTTCTCTTTTGCAGGTTTATCCTTTAGGGAACAACTCGGAACGGGATACATTGAGGATATTACGCGTAGTAGTTGCCTGTTCTGCTAGTAGTGTAAGTCTAAAGAACTGTTCGAATCCTGTCCCATTTGTGTTCAATAAATTGTACTATTCTAAATTATACTTTTCGAAACCAATTTATAAGAGTCGTCTGATATCCTACGTATAGAAATACTAAAAAAGAAAGAAAAAACTATATAAATGGAACTCCAACCTAAAGAAAAAGTGATAGCAAACAACAATATAAAGAAAGAAAAGTCGCCAACCTTAAATGAATCAGATGAAGAGCAACAACAATTTTGAACCTTAACAAAAAAGAAGGAATGGTGTACGAAGCGAGAGATCTCAGCATGAAGCGAATCAGGAGCGAATCAGGAGAATTGAAGCACAGCGATAATAATCCCAACACCAAATGGAAATAAGTGCAAATGGTCGTATAAGGGATAAGAGACCTCAACTACGCAGAAATTAAAATTATGAATTAGGCATATATAGCCTTGCAAATAGAATTATAAATTACTCCCCTAATAATATCGAGAGGAGAAATCTTTACCTGTACATAACTTCATTACGATATTCGGACAAAGTCATCCAGCACTATTCATGTGATACCTGAATGCAAGATGCCATGAAAATGGATGTGTAACAACAAATAATGGTGGCAGAAATCTGGAGATGATGTTACAAAGAAATATTCTAAAAAGAGTGGGGGCAGGCCACCCCACTTATATTACAGCAAACACCGCTACTAAACCAGACATAGTAATAAGCAGCTGTGATATGCCATTAAATTTCATATGGAACCAGTATCAACTGCGAGCAGTGACAATGAAGGAACACTGCTTCAAATGGAACAAAATCCGATGTAGGTACCTGCAATTAAAAAAAAACACCACAGAGAGAATTGGAAGATGTATAAGGAAGAATTAAATTGATATATTACTAAAATCTGGTAGACGCTTCACTCGAGGAGATAGACGAAGAGATGAAGCAGTTAACGGATGCCCAGGTGGCCGCAGACTCGAAATACGTATAGAAAAGAAGTTACCAAATTAAACAACAGCAGCACGAGTGGACCACCGATATGATAAATAAAAAATAAAAAAAATAAAAGTTATACAATTTAATATGGCTGGGAGGACCTAACCCAGAAAAATATAACAATTTAGAAGATCTAAAAAACAGAAATGATCTACTTGATAAAGGAACAACAAGGAGAAAGCTAGGATAAACTCATTCGGCGCAGATAGAATTGAAAGAAAAAAAACACCGGAGAAAAATGGGTAAGCAGTCAACAAACAAAAGGATCAAAACCAACAAAAAAAAATCAAACTTAAAGATGAGAACGGTGCCTTAATCCAAGAAGATCAGAAAAATGAACCAAAATTCAAAAGAAATAGGGAGCCAGTTTTCTCATTTTCTACTGAGGAAAACAAGGACTTCGGTGGCGAAACGCAGGAAAAGGTACGTGAGTACCTACGGAATTACATCAATAGTATTACTCCAACCATTCAGTAGCCTCTAACAGGGAAGAACAAGTGGGGCCAGGCGCTATAACACCGAATGAAGAAATTATGAGCATAATTCACTCATTCAAAGAGAAAACTCCAGGACAATCAAGTCTTACAAAGATGAATTTCATCAATGCCCCGATTAACATCATAAGAACATTAAAAAAACATCTTTAATTCAAGTTAAAACACCGGCTACTTCCCTACCGCATTAAAAACAGCAAGAATATTGTTCTTTCTAAAACCAAGCAAACCTCCAAATCTCCTGAATAGTTACAGGCCCATATCGTTGCTAGATTTTCTCGGTAAAGTTTTGAAAATATAATGACAAGAAGATTAATTGAATATAGAGGAGAAAAGAATCTATATAATAATTTTCAATATGGATCCTGGAAGAACATGGATATAACCATGGACCTTGGACTAATAATGAACAAATAACACAAGCCAAAGGAAACAAAAAGTATATAGACTTAGTGCTTAGAGATGTAGAGAAAGCCTTTGATGAAGTCTGGATCAGAGGCTTACAATATATGCCCCTAAACCTCCAAATGAACAACAATTTCGAGAGAATTCTCTGCGACTATATCACGGAAAGAAAGGAAAGGATCATGATAAATGAATACGAGGGACGAGAATTTGAAATGAATGCCGGATTGCTACAAGGCGGGTGTTTATCTTTCGCAACATATTCAGTTAATGCAGTTGGCAAGCCACCACCAATTAGACCAAATACGCGGAATATCCAGTTTCCGGATGATATACGCCCCCATATAACCATCCTCAAATCGAAATGAAAAGAGGCAAGCACGATTAACGGCACTGGAAATTGATAATATCGAGAGATATGAAAAACTGGAAAATACGGACGAACACCACAAAATTTCCGTAATTCCCATTGGAAGAATGAAAACAGCCAATATCATATCTGAAGGAGAATTGTATAATTTTAGATCCGAAGGTAATGCTTTGGGTTTTAAAATAACATCAAAAGATTACATAAGTCACCATCGAAAAAAATTAAAAAAGGCCAACCATAAGATTACTATATTTTTTCGAGGAAGCTCGATGAAGAACAAGAGATAATTAGGGCATTGGGCAGGGTAACACTAACTTACCCTTCAATAGACATCATATTATGATGTCTAAATCAATGATAAATGATCTGCGCGAGTATAGAATAGGGCCCTAAGATTGATAACGAACACCAAAAAGAGAGAAATGCGAAAAATGAACGACATTCGAATAAAGCAAAATTTGCTATCAAATAAATAAGGTCTGCAGGAAAATTACGAGAGGGTAGAAAATCAACAATCTCCCACTAGGTTTTCCAGAACACATCTATATTACCGATGATCAACGCACTCAACTTCATTTCCAAAGCTCCAAACATCAGCTGAGGAGAGAATAAGAGCCCATATTTAAGTAATAAATTCAGAAAGAGTAGCAAACGGAACATAAAAATGCACCGGAAAGAAGGAAGAAAGAATATCGAATACGACAACACCACCGAATTAAGAAAAATAATACTACGGGAATAACCAATGCATCACGATAACAGAATCAAGACACAAATATATGAGAACCGAATCATGACAATCGAAAATGAACTATACACAAACATGACAACTGAATCAGAAAATTACAATCAAATAAAACGACGAAGAAATCAAATCGATAAAATATAAATAAAACCATGATATACAAAGCATATAAAAATCACTCAAAGGCATGGATGCCAATACACACAGATTATATAAACACAGAAAAACAAATAGGGGCAAGAGAGTAGTCAGATCTCCCAATAGCTATAAACCATAGTAGTTTAGGGTCTCCGAGAGTAAAAAGGGAAGAATGAATGATGAATAAATGCAGTATTAGAAGTTCGGATTTCACATTAATCTTCAGGTCTCCCTTGTCCTTTGGGCTTGACTATTCTCTTTTCTTCTACGACTACAGAGGTTGCTCATTCTGCCTCCTCACTAAACTTCCTCTTTTGTATTTTCATTTTTGCATCATCTCCTATAAACCTTCTACGAAACTTTGCTCCGGACTTCCTAACAAGCACTTCCCCATCTATTCACTCGAGCTGAAGGTCAGAAGTGTGGAGGGTTTCTCCAGGAGCAAATCGACAGCAAGCCTCATCCTCCTCTTTCCTTTCCCAATCGTGGGTGGGGTACGGAGGGGAAGAGGACATGCGAGCCGTATTTCTTCCCTTAAAGAAAAAAGAAAAAGGTTTGTAGTTTAACTTCCTCTAGCAAACCTTAACGTCTGACAATATTGAAGTTAACATCATAAACAAGGCTAAAAAAAGTAGGAAAATCTATAACATCCCTAAATTAGAACTAACTTCCGATTTATTTGCAACTAACTTCCGATTTATTTGCAACTAGTTTAACAAGTCATGGCTCCACCACTCCCCACTAAAGGGGTAGCTTGCGTTTTGCTGCACTCGCCAACAGCCCTTTTGGCTGTTGGCCTCCGGCCTATTTGCCCTTTGAAGCCGCATTTTTCAACCCCATTTCATTATGATTTTTCTTTTACTTTGTTTAAATGCCAATTGAACCCCTTTTAAAATAAAAGGAAAAAATAATATAATAAATAATTTATTTGTTAATTATTAACCGACACCCTACAAAAATGAATTCATTCTGAATTTCTTTCTTCAAACCGCTTCTTTCTCCTAACAACTGGAAATTCTTTAATTTTCTTTCCTTCTTCTTCTTATTATTATTCTCCTCTTCTCTCTCTTCTTTTATTCTCCTCCTCGATCTCTTCTTCTCCTCCTGCTCCTATTCATTCTCTTACGTCTCTTGCATTTCGCTCTTTCTTTTTGTGTCCCTCTTCTTTTTCTCCTCTTCCTCATGTCTTCTTTTTTTCTCTTTCTTCTTCATAGCTAACCTTTTCCTTCTCTACTCCTCCTCTTTTTAATTCTCAACCTTCTTTTTTATTTTTTTCTCCTGATCTTCAATCTTTTCTTTTCTTCCTCCTATTTATTATATGCTTATCCTCTTCTACTTCTCCTCCTCTACTTCTCCTCCTCCTCTTCCTCCTCCTCCTCCTCCTACACTTCTATTCTTCTTCTCCTACTCTCCTTATTCTTCTTCTTCTTATCCTCATTCTTTTCTTAAACCTCTCGTTCTACTCCTCCTCTTCTTCTTTTTTCACTTCTTTCTTCTCTTCTCCTTCTTTCCGCATTCTTCTTCTTCTCCTCATACTCTCCTCCCTTCTATTCTTATTCTCTTATTCTTCTTCTTCTCTTCATGCATTTCTTTATATTTTACCCATCCCCAAATTCCCGTTCTTAAAATATATCGTTAGGGACAAAAGAAGCGGCTTCTCCACTCCTTATTTGGCTCTACTCGTTTTTAGGTGCCATCAGATATTTTCTCCTGATAAGGATTAAAATTTAAAATCTATTTTAGAAATAACTTCGATCAAAATTTCGAATTTACAAAATTAAAAATAAAAAGAAGCTATGGTTAAAATTTTATAAGTTTTCTTTCTGAACTTCACCAATTATAATAATAAAAATTTCGAATATACCAACAAATAAAATTAGAAAGCAGCCATAGTTAATTTTGAATAAATTATCTGAACTTCACCAATAATAATAATAATAATAATAATAATAATAATAACAACAACCAGTCAATGGCTTCGCCACTCCTCTCTACGGCGGGAGCTTGCGCTTCGTTACTAAGATTAAAATTTAAAATCTAAGAAAAAGCAGCCTTGGTTAACTTTTTATCAATTTTCTGAACTTCGCCAATTATAATAATTTTAAATAGTAACCCTAAACTAAATTTCCCCCCTTTCAAAATATCACGTTGCTAAAATATAGTTATAGAAGAAGATATATAAAAATAAATTTTCTGAACTTCACCATTTGTAACTCTTTGCTTTTAAAAAATTCACAAAATTTCGATACTTATATTTATTTCTGAACTTCACCATTTTGTTTTTTGATATTATAAAAGAATGATTAGGAATAACTTTGCTAACAAAACCTGTCATAACCAAACTAAGATGAAATTATTATTCAAATACTCAAAAAAATCCCCTTCTTAAATTATAGAGTTAGTGATGATGATGATGATAATAATATCTTGATTTTATAAAACTGCAAAAACATACCAGATTATTCATTAACTAAGCCACCCAAAATTTCACCATTTTTTCACTTTTTTCCAAAAAATCCCGTTCTAATAATATAGTTATAAATTAATGAGTTAATTTGTGCTCTTGATAAGAATATCTGCAGTAAACCGATATCAAAATCGCTCTTCAATGGCTAATGTCTGATATTACATCGGAGCCAAGCCGTACATTAATGCCATGTAGTCTAGCTTATAAAATTATCGCAGGGGCATGCATGTAGATTGATATGTTGAATCAAAATTGAATCCATGTAACTCCTCAAGGCAAAGCCAATTAATCAAATAATTTACTAATTCATTATGGATGAACAGTCTTGAATAAGTGCACAATAACGAAATCTGGCCCGAGTCTACTATTTTGTCTCTTGCTACATAGGTTTTCCCTATCGTAGCGGGTAGCGAGGCAGATCTTTAAATAAACAGGTATAGTTTCCTCTCTAAACTGCTGAAAATAGCCATTTTATCTTTCAGGATTTAAATCGCGCTTAAAGTTAAGGTGGACTCTAAATCTTTTCTAACAGAACCTTTCAGCAAAAAGCTGTTCTCGATTTCTTGATGAAAACTGTTAAGATTGCTGCTTCTTGCGCCGTCTTAGACATGTGTCTGTGTGTGAGTGAACGCATGTCCGTCGAGGGACGATAGCGTGAGATTGGCTCCCTTCCGTCGTGGGTTAGTCTCCCCCTCTCCTTGGTTATCAAACACCGGCCCGGAGCGGTTTAGGGTTATATACGGGGGAGAGGTTGATTCTTATATCTGTTAGTGGATTCAGTAATACCTACCGACCCCACTCCCCTCCCACATCTATCATGCCTCACTCCTCCTCGGTCCCTTGGAAACCCATTTGCAGAAAAACGGACTCTGGTGAAAAGAACATTTCCGAAGCTTTAAGAGGAACTCAAAGCTCAGCGTTCCAACGGCACCTAGCTCCGACTCCTTTTGGCCTTGAGGTGAGTTTTCGGGCCCGTTCTACTCCGACTCCTTTTGGCCTTCCGGTGATTATTCGGGCCCGTTGTACTCCGACCAAGGTTAAACTTCGCTCTATTTCTCAAATTGGTTCTGCGCGTTCCCTCAAAATTGATATCAAACTCATCTCTCAAAACTCACCTCAAACTCATCAAAACTCATATTAAACATATCAAACGCAACTCAAACTCATCTATACTCTCAAAGTCATCTAAATTCATTTGAACCTTCGAATCTTCAAATTCATACATTCCTTTCTACCTACATACATATTTCGAACCCTTAACTAACTCTATCGGTCGAGAGCATTCGGGACTAAACATTGTTTCGAATAATCTCTAGACAGGGATATTATATTTCCAAATCAATCGGAGACCATCGTCTCTCATTTAAGCGTCACCAACTTGTTTAGCATAAAAGAGAAAAAAATATTCGGAAAATGGAAAGAACTGGCAAATTGTCATCAACAACCAGGCTCCAAACAGATTAAACTGTATCCTGGTTCATGCATGATTGGTATGATAAATTTCGATAGGCACAAAATACCCGTTTCTTCCGCCGGCCGGTCATGGATTCAGAGAGCTAATGTTGCTGCATCTCCACCTTATACATGGACTCCCAGGTATCCGCCGTCTTCTGAGCTAGCAAGATAGAGTTAATAGACACCGAGTGATTAAGAGAATAAAGCGTAAGAGCCTTATCTGCCTTATGCTGTCAGATCCGAAGTATACTATTCCAGATGAACGATTTCACAGCAGATGGAGGAGATATGTTTACAATTTCAGCAGATTTCGGACGAAATAGTGTTAATAAATTATGTTGTGAATGCGGAGGTTAAAAGAACAGCGGTGTTGTACTTGACTATGCGCGTGATGACATGTGTAAAAGGGTGATCTGCTCTCGTTCGTGGGTGGGATGCTCATCATGTCCGCCAATATGAGACCAGCTCTCTCACGTTTGCCAAAGTTTTGTGTTAGCCTTTCGGTAGATTTGAAATCGGCACCGATACGTTAGAAGTCTAACACCTTAGGTGCCAGATCTGGGCCCCAAGTATGAACCACTAATGTAAACCCATTGGCAGAGAATATCTACCGAGGTCTCTTTCATGAGTATAATCCTCAATGGCTCATTTCAAGTGTATCCTCTACGAATGCATCCCAAGTGTATCCTCCAAGGGCTCATTTCAACTGTATCAACTCTCTATCCTTCTTTTGTTATTGAGGTCTCTATCTTCATCTCCTCCAAACAAAACCTCACAAGCAGTGGTAGGTTGTACCGTAAGCGGCCATAATACACCTGACATCTGAAGGATTGCGTACCTTCTCGGCTCCAGGACCACCTTTGCGTGGCCTCTCGACTACAAAGTCCATATTTAAATGCCTCCTTCCCCCTCCCCCGGTTTCAATGCTAAAGGAGGATATGCAGCTATATACATATCTTCTACACATTTTCACTTCATTTCACTACTTGTTTTGTTTCACCATTCGTTGGTTTTCGCTTTTAATTAAAAAGTCCACTATTTGGCGAGTGCTATGATAGGGATGCAGAAGAAACCCTACATTACGAACATGTGATATTTTGTGACCTGTTAGAAAGACATGAGAAGAAAACAAACCAACTAAAAGACAAATAAAAAAGTAAATTGGTGTGGGAGAATATAGAAGGAGAAAACTTTGAAAAAATGGAAAGGTGGAAACTTGAAGCAGAAATGGAAAATCAGGGGTTTCAGAACCTCTTTAACCAAGAAAGGGGAGAAAAAAATAAGAAACTGAGAAGGATGACCTCAGAATCGAGGGCTCAAAATAGCACCTCTTTAAACCTCATTTGGGACAGAAAGAAAGTTTCACCCCTAATTTTGGGCCAAAATATGTTAGAAAAAGGTGAAATATGTAGAACAGAGAAGAATATGGTAGAAGGGAAATCAGAGCTACCTATGTCTGGTTGGAGCGTGGCCAAAGCTAAGCCGAAGCCCGAACGGAACCCGACAGCAGCCCAGCATCTGGTGCTATTGCAGATTTATTCGGGGGCTCTGAGGAGGGGAGGTAGAAGAGGCAAAAAAGGGATGATTGGGGAAGGAATGTGGGACTGCATGAAAGAAATAATAGGGAGAAGAAGAAAAATAAGAATAACAACATGTAACGATTAGGGTTACACATAGCCCATGCAGGAGAGAAAACGATAAAGTGAAGATTAGAACAATATTCGCTTTTACAGCCCCCCCAAAAGTTATTATGCATTTCAAGGCGCTCTAAAGGAATATGACCTTAATTATCTTCGTAAATGAAGGATTACTTAGATGGAGCTAACCTAACTCACCAAAACAATTCTAACCTAACCCTTAAATAACCAAACCCTCCTAAAATAACCAACTCTATCTAACTTAGCAGACTTAACTTTAAAGCATGAAACTGTAATCCAAATGTAGAGAAGCACTGATTATTCTAGTCAATGACCACACGTTTTGAGAGTAATATATATTATTTATTTCACGCTTTTAAAAAAAATACGTGATTAGGAATAATTACTCGAATATTTACATTATTGATTTTTTTTTTTAAAGTCATCTTTGTAAAAATAATAAAAAAATAGTATATTCCTTCGCTGAATCCAACATCGCGCTCTGTTCAGGTTATTTTTGGAGGTGATTTTCAATCCTTGGTGATTGGTTTTAGATCAAAGGGGTAAATGATAAAAATTTGAGTTAAATAAATGATTTTGTTTACTATAATCTATTTCATAATATCTTTTGTAAAAATAAATGTTGGAATCATTTTCGATCCCAGAAGTATTTTTTCTAAAGAAAAGCGTGCAACCATATTTAGTCTGAACCAAAATGGTCTCAAATGCAAGGAGACAGTTGCTAAGGGTATTGTATCATTAATGACTATAAAATATTGGTTAAACTCTGTGAAGTATTCTTTTAGTTCACGATTGGAAAGAAGCAGGCTTGAACGATTCAGGGCGTACAATGAAGTGTAGAATTTTCAGAGAAAGATCTCACATCAAAAGGTGCTCCTAATAAGCCTCATCTCACCAATCAACAAGAGGAACCTGATGAATAGATTCCAAGTTTGGAGGAATTATAAAGAATGGACTGTTGAAGAGGGGCAAAGTTATAATATCTAATGAGGCTCCATTCAGCTTGTTTAGGGTTCCTGGAAGCTTCCTCGTTACAAGAAGAAAAAGAGAGCGCTTTCATGAGTCTTATGTCGCGCTCACGCTGAAGCACCGGGAGACTCCATGACTCGGGCTGCTTCTCATCTAATGAAGCTGTAGCACTAACATTTTTTCCCAAGAGATACTGCGATGAACTTAAAATGTTACCAAAATGTGCTTCATCAACACCTTTTCGCAACAGTTCAGGACCAACTTAGGGATGATAACTGTATTTTTTAGCCGTTTGTCACAAAGCAAAAGCAATAAAAAGGTCTTAGTTGAAAATAACATCGAACTGATTTCAACCCCACAGAGAATATATGTGTGATAATCAAGTCGGCGGTTGATAAATAGAATCATTGTAAATATTGACTGCGCTCATCATTTGAGTGTATTTATCAATAAAATGGGGGTGGACTCTAAAATATAGTATTTTTCACGTTCTAATTATGATACAAACATACTAAAACAAAATGCTGCGTTTGATTAGTTCTATAAATATTCTTATATGAAAAAATATAGGAATCTCAATTATAACGGATGGTGCAGTTAGTGGATAGCGCAGAATGATAATTCCCGCTTCTTATAGCACCCTGGGGGACGCCCTATTCACTACCAGGGAAGAGCAATTTTTAGTCTCTTGTTTCTAGCCAACCCCCAAAAGTTCAATCGAAACGGTAACTTTATACTTTAGATCTCTCGCTGTTTTTAAGAGAAAAGTTCCATCCACTAACCGCACCATCTTCAAAATCATATTATGTGTGATCGAACCTGAAATCTCGGCGTTGAGCTCTTAGTAATCATCTTCGTCATGTGCAAAGGAGGCAACACAATTACTTTAACCAAAAGACTATAAATGAAGAAAATAAAATAAAATGAGTGGAAGGAAACTGAAGTAATTCGGGTGTCAATTATATGGAAAATTGAAAAGAAACAAAAATAAACTAAACGAAAAAATGGCGGCAAATGGTGGATATTTTTTTTTTTTGTATAACAGGCTAATTATAGTTTCTTTCTTTCTTTTCTTTTTCTTTTTTTCGTTACGTTTCCATTATTTTGTTTTTCTCTTTCCTTTCTTTTTGTTTTATTTTATTTTATTTTTTAATTTCTTTCTTTTTATTTTCCTTTTATTTCTTTTTTGTTTTGTTGGTTTTTCTTTTCTTAATTTATTTCTTGTACCTTGGAGGTTCTCAGGATTAGATTGATTAGAGAGTCATTGAGGCTACTTTTTATTTTTTTAATCTCTTTCTTTTATTTTCCTTTTCTTTCCTTTTTGTTTTGTTGGTTTTCTTTTTCCTGATTTATTTCTTGTATCTTGGAGGTTCTCAGAAATAGATTGATTGGATAATAATTGAGGTTACTTTTTATTTTTGTAATTTCTTACGTTTTTATTTTCCTTTTCTTTTCTTTTTTGTTTTGTTGGTTTTTATTTTTCTTAATTTATTTCTTGTACCTTGGAGGTTTTTCAGGAATAGATTGATTGGATAATAATTGAGGTTACTTTTTACTTTTTTAATATCTTGCTTTTTATTTTCCTTTTCTTTTCTTTTTTGTTTTGTTGGTTTTTCCTTTCTTAATTTATTTCTTGTACTTTGGAGGTTCTCACGAATAGATTGATTGGATAGTCATTGAGGTTACTTTTCACAAGCTAAATGGCAGCTCATTTGATGAGAGGTGTGATGCCTGCATAATCCAGCCTTGAGGTCCGCTTTATGCGAAGCAGGTGTCGGTATTTGTATATTTTCTTCACCTTCTGTTCTGTTAATTCCATATGAAGTGGGGATCTTGTTCTATCCAATTTAAAGATCAATGCGATTTTGCACATGTTTATAAAACATCCCTGGTTTCATGTCTGACTGTTATATGTTGGTGTTTATCTACCGATGGTGTCTATACAACGATTCCATTAATATTACCTGCAATCTAACTTAAGTAGATTGAGAATTTCAATTGTGGGCCAATCATAGAAGTTACAAGCAACTACATCAAGGAAAGCTATTCACCTTTACTGCTTCTTCGATATACTGTTCAGAGAAATTTTGATTGATAAAAATGACAAGTCCAAAATCTCGTTCAGAAAAAAGAGTATCGGAAGTTTCTGGTTTCGTAACACTGAAGGACATATGAATGTATTTCTTAACAGTGAACTTTATCTGTTATTTGATGGAACATTCAGGGAGCGAATCTGTTTCATGTTGTAATTCTTGTAAATTTTATCTATACTTATTGCCTGGAGTCACATTTTCCTGTGAAGTTAATTAAGCTATTATAACTGGTGGCCCCAAAGTTACTTCACATATTTAACAAATTTTTTTAAAAATGTGAAGTAACTTTTGGGCCACCCGTTACATAGTAATCCGTCGACGATGTCATAAACACAAATTTAATAGATGTTACAAGGCGGAAACCATGTTTCGACGGAGACATCCGTCATCTTCATTCGCCGCCAAACTAATAAGTACACAGAGATGCTTTGCCTAAAGACACACACATTTACAAATCGTAATGTAATTAAAGGGAACGGGCGGGATGGTATGGAGCTTCGCCATTTTTGAACAGAGGAAGAACGAATCTTCTACTTATCAAGGGATTAGTGTCAAATTACCCATTGGAAGTATTAAACTTTAGAATTTTCTTTATTAGAGCTGATTCTATCAGACGCATATGTATATATTTGAGGGAATTATAAATTAATCTTAGACATATTTAGGAACAGGCTAGATGATCTGCTACTTTCGCAAATATATATTTGATCGAAAATTTTCCATAGAATATAATAAACCCCCCTGTTCTTTATCGGTGGATCTATTTTTAGAAAAACAATTTCTGTCTTTCTGGTTTCTTTTTTTTTAATCCATTTATTCAGAGTAACAACGTTCCGAGCTTGTGCGCTCATCTCCTGGCTCCTAAGAATATATAACAGCTCATTAGCAAATTTAACAAGAATGAGAAATATAACTTTATATTACTTACATAAATGAATTGTAATAAATATAGAAATTAAGGTAAATGCTTAATTCACTGTCTGCAATAATAGAAAACTTTTAAATAAATATTTACTACAAAGTTATGTGGTATAGAAAGGTTTTTGATAAGTATAGTGAAGAACACATATTAACACTAAGCGGGGAAATATTTCAACTAACAAATATTTAAACAATATTATTAAGTATGGTTTGGTAGGTTGTGGTTTTTACAGAACATGAAGAGGAAAGGACGAATTATTGGAATTAAGAGTTCATTTTGAAGATTTAATATATATTGATTCTGCGATCCTGAGTGTGGTCGGACATTTATTGCTGGCTATGACAATGCAATAGAAAACTTTAAAATCATAGCCAGCAATAAATAAATAAATAAATAAATATATATATATATATATATATATATATATATATATATATATATATATATATATATATATATATATATATATACATTAGGGTGGTCCAAAAATATATGCAAAAAATTTAAATTAGTTGGAAATGTTCTTCACATGGCTAAATTATGCTATAAGATGTTAAAAGAGCTGATGCAAAATATTGACTAAATTGGTAAATATTTAGAGGTCGCTGTGTCTCCATATTTTTAAATTTCAGTCAAAATATTGGAACTTTTTAATAGTAAGCATTTATTGGTTGTTACTTATATACTATCATATATTTGTCATTGATAACTCATTCCTTATGAATTACAATAATTCGCCAAAAAATCAAGATATTGCATTATCTAAAAAGTGGAATGACATTTACATACTCGGCGTATGATGCACTAATAATTGTTGTTTCAGCTTGTTGATTTCTGAGCCCATTTGTAAAGTGATGACGCAATAACGCCCCCTCGTTTCAAATGGTGATGCAATCGTACCATTTCCTATATAAGTCAGCGAGGATTGATTACTTGTTCATTTGTAGTTTGAAGTTTAACAGTTGACGTAATACAAGTGAATACAAGTGCTGCTTTATGCAAGTATATATATAATTATTTAGGTAAGTAATATACTTTGTTTATTCAGTGCATAGATAATTTGCAGTTTTTTATCAATATCAGACTTACTTAAAGAATATTAGCACTATATGTTAACACACTTTATGTTCATATTTTAATTCACAATATATATATATATATATATATATATATATATATATATATATATATATATATATATATATATATATATATATTAATTAAGCATGACTGCCGTAATTTTTTACAAACACAGGAGCCTATTTATTTATGTTAAATAAAAGCTTATTCTTTCATGAATATTGAATATTTAGAGTATAAAAAAATATCTTCTAAATCTAACTAAATGGAGGGGAACCGTGAGCTCCCTCAGTTACAATAAATTTTTATTTCTGTTGTTTCAGATTATGGCTGGAAGTACTCGTTTATCTGCGGCAGTCTAGCTTTTAGGACATCCTATTAGCGAGCTTTCATATGCAAAACTACCAGCATGTGGTGATGTGCTTAGTGTTGTTCAGTACCACGATCAATTGGAGTCAATGACTTTGACACAAACTTACAACCTCGCTTGCCAAAAAGTCTTAAAAGTATGGGAAAGAGCCCTAATTCCCACACAGCGAATAAATACTCTTGCGTTAGGAAACTCTCAAGGTTGTATGAAGAATACCTTTTTTTGAAGAAGAACCGCCAAACCGAACTGTACTCATGTAGAATGAATGAGCGTAGTTTCGAATCTAGTCTTTCAAAACCTTTTGACATAGCCTCAAAAAATGCTTTAAATGTGGTAAAAAATGAAGAAAGCCGCCAATTTCTGTTGATGCAGAGAGAGAACATTTTCTCCTGCAGTATGTCGTGCCGTGATAAGATTACTTCAGGCAAGGAATCCCGCAAAACATATCGACATGAGAAGGCTTTACAATACAAAGAAAAAGTATATACTTTTAAAAATCAAGCAGAGGCTGCTGCTCATGCAGATTTCGAGTCATCATCATCTGAAGGAGAAAGTTTAATTGCGGCAGACAAAGAGTTTTGTCAACCTTCTTCAAGAAAAAAGAATGCCCAATGTAGTCCTTCAAATTCCAAAAAATATCTTTACAACTTCAGGTGTGGCTGCTGTTCTTGATCGTGCAAATATTACGGATAGAAAAGAAACAATGTGTGCTGGATCAATAGCACAAGCCTTGGGTCAGGATATTGCAGCTATGACACTTTTCAGGAGTTCTATACGACGTTCCAGAAGGCAAGTAGGAGTGGCAACATGCAATGAAGACAAAGCTTCGTTGTCTGCTGAAGGACCGATCCTTCTTAACTCGGATGGAAAACTACTACCTGCTATTGATGGGGCAAAGGAAACAGTATAACGAATTGCAATAATAGTTTCTGTAAATGGAATGGAAAAACCTCTTAGTGTGCCAAAAATACTCGTAACACGAGCAACATGAGAAGAACAGGCTATGGCATGCATTTCATCAATTAATGACTAAAATCTTCGTAACGAACTTAAGGCCTTGCATTTGACACAACTGCATCAAATACAGGCCTACAAAAAGGAGTCTGTACCATAATTGAGAAAGTATTAGGAAGGGAGCTTGTTTGGATTGCGTGCCGTAATCATATTTTCGGAATTATGTTGTCATGTGCTTGCAATATTTTACTTGGGCCTACAGGTGGTCCAAAGAGGAGTCTCTTTGAACGTTTTAAAAAGAAATGGTCGTCACTTAAAAAGGATTCTTTTTCAGAGGTGGATAGCAGTTTATTCGTCAATCCCGTAATGCATAATCTTCGAGGAGAAATGGTCCCATATTTTCAGGAAGCTTTGAAATCTGGTCAGTTGCGTGACGATTATGAAGAATTGCTGCGACTAAGTCTCATCTTTCTTGGGGGCATTGGTAAGACAGAGTTACATTAAAAGCTCCGGGAGCGACTCATCATGCACGCTGGATGGCTAAGGCTATATATGTCCTGAAAATATACTTGGTTAAGCATCAAATGAAATTAACGGAACGTGAAAAGGCCAATATTACAGAGTGCTCTCTTTTTATTGCTTTGGTCTACTCGCGTTTCTGGAATGAAGCCCACTTTAGAATTAATGCTCCATTAAATGACATTCTGCTTCTTAAAAATTTGAAAAAGTATCTAAATCAGACAATATCTAAAGAAGCAACCACAGCTTTTCACAGACACCTTTGGTATCTTGGAGAACATCTTGTTGGTCTTGCAGTTTTCGATCATAGAATTAATGCTGAGACCAAACAGAAGATGGTCTCAAATCTCCAACGTAATGAAAACACCAAAGTTGTTCGCCGATTGAATCTTACAAAAAACATCGAGGATTTGGACTTGTATGAACTGGTAACTCAAAAAACTAAGCTAATCTTCAGTCTCCTAATGAACGATGTATACAAGTTTGCAGAGGATACATTCCTGAAGACTAACCCAAGTTCTTGGGAAGAGAATACGTGCTTTCAAGAATTTCAACAAAAGATGAAGAACAGAAACAGTTGCTTCTCAGACTTGTGGCAAAACATCACAAAAATTTTCCCTCATGCTCGAAAGGATCAATGTTTAATCAGCAATTTTAGTTAGAATTTGAGTAAAAAAGAAATCATTTGCCATTTAACTATTTTCTTTTCACTTTAATATAAATATTTAAAAAAAAATTGTCTTTCAACACCAAAATCTGTTTCAAATAAACTAGTATTTGCAAAGACTATTCATTTCTATCCCAAAAATTAATTTCCCAGCAGACTAATAAGTTAAGATCCATATAGCGACCAGTAAATATTGTTCGATTTTGATGAAATTGAGTATGTGACCTAGTGTTCAATACAAACAGGCATGTGGAGATATAAAAATTTTTTCTAGGGACCACCCTAATATACATATATATAAATATATATATATATATATATATATATATATATATATATATATATATATATATATATATATATATATATAAGCGAAACGCATTGCAATAGTGCTCTCGGCACTTTCCAAATTGGCTCTATATATATATATAAAATGACATGTGTTTCAAATCCTCGAGCATAGCGGGGTTCACCCAAAGTGTGTTGAGGGGAGGAGGGGTTACCGGAAAACAAATGGCATTGCAAAATAGAAAGTGAGACGGGAAGACCAATAATGGTTATTCGTTGACACAGATAAAGCACTCACGCAATATAATTTTCCTACTTTGCACAAATTGCGTGCAAACAGAGCCCGCTATCGTGTACACATGCCTCTGGGCGTAAATTTGAGCATTTTTAAATAGAAATCGTGGGTTCTTAGGTGTGTTAGGGACTGTGCAAACTAGTTTTTAAGACTATGTGCATATTCGAATAGAAGTAGGACAAATATGTTTTTTATATGTATAAGAATGGATTTTTACTCATAAATATGTGTGCGCGAACGTGTCTGTGCGATGCACATGAATGAGTGAATGCGAAGCTGTAGATGGCGCAACGGAGTGGAAAGCAAAGCCGTCACCTACGCGTGGAAGCGTTTCATGGAAGAATAGAGTGAAGATAAGAATGGAAGAGGGAGCAAAGGGTTAGAATAACGAGGAATTAATTGAAAGGAATATATTTAAAATGGAAGATGGAAAGAAGGGAGTGTTTAAAGAAAGGGAGAAGGTGGCTATTCAAAGAAAGAAAGATGCAGAAAATTCAAAGAAAGGGGAGAATAAAAGGCAGGAAGAAGAAGATTATTCAAAGAGGGGAGAAAAAGAAGTTTAAAAAGGAGAATAAGGAGAAGAATCAAAAAGGGAGAAAAGAAGATTAAAAGACTGGAAAAAGAGAAGATTCAAAGACGGGAGGAAGGAGAAGATGTAAATTAGGGAAGAAGAAGAAATTTCCAAGACGGAAAAGAGAAGATTAAAGAAGAAAAGATTATATTAAAGAAGAGAAGAAGGATAAGATTCAAAGACTAGTAGAAGCAGAATATTCAAAGAAAGGAAGAATTAGAAGACTCTAACGCAGCAAGAAAAAGATTAAAAGACATGAAGTAGAAGATTTAAAGATGAGAGTAAGGCGAAGATTCAAAGACGGGATGAATGAGAAGATTCAAAGACGAAAAGATCGAGATTTCAAGATCAAAAGAATAGGATTCAAAGAGTGGAAGAAGGAGATGATTCAAACAAGAGTAAAAGCTGGAGATTAAAGACTAGAAGAGGGAGATGAAAAGAGAAGATTCAAAGAGGGGGAAGAATTAGATTCAAAGAAAGGAATGAATGGAAGATCTCGATAAGGGAAGTAGAAGTTTAGAAGTCAGGAAGAAGGAGAATATTCAAAGACGGGAATGAAAAAAATCAAAGTCTGGGAAGAAGAAGGAGGAGATTCACAGAGGGGAAGAAGAAGATCCTCCATTGTAAGAAGGAGGAGATTAAAAAACGGAAATGAAAAGATTTAAAAACTGGAGGATGGATAAGAATTAATGGCGGGAAGACAAATGATTCAAATGTGGGAAGAAGAGAAATAAAAAGAAGATTTAAAGGTGGAAAGAAGAAGAAGATTCAGAGGTGGGAATAAGAAGATTTAAAAGTGGGAAGAAGAAGACTCAAAGGTGGAAAGAAGAAGATTCAAATATGAGAAAGGGGAGAAGAAGATTGAAAGGTTGAAGGAATGAGAAGATTCATATGCGAGAAGGCGAAGATTAAATGAATGGAAAGTGAGATGATTCAAAGAAAGCAAAAAGGAGGAGATTAAAGACTAGAAGAAAGAGCAATTCTAATGTCTTGAAGGAGAAGATTCAAAGACGTGAAAAGAAGGTTCAGAAGCGCGAATAAAGGAGAGATTCGAACACGAGAAATTTCAAAGTAGGAAAAAAGAAGAATATTCAAAAGCAGAAAGAAGGAGAAGACTAAAAGTATGTCAGAAGGAGAAGATTTAAAGAATGGAAAAAAGAGAAGACTCAAAGACGGGAAGAAAGGGTAGATTAAAATATTGTAAGGAGGAAAATATTCAAAAGAGCGGAAGTAAAGGATTTATAGACAGGAATAGAGAGAATATTGAAAGTGGGGAAGAAGGAGAAGATTCACAGGTCAGAAGAAATGTGGATATTCAAAGAAGAAAAGAAGATTCAAAGAAGTGAAGAAGGGAGAGATTAAAAAATGGAGAATATTCTAATAATGGAAAAAGTGAAAGATTCAAAGAAGGAAAGAAATAGAAGATTCAAAGAAGGGAAGAAGGGGCAGATTCAATGACAGAAAAAAGATACGAAAACGGGAAGAAAGAAAAAAATCTAAAATGGTTAGAAGAGGATTCAAAGGCGAAAAGAATGAGAAGATTAAATGACGAGAAGAAGGATAAAATACAAAAACGGGAAGAAAGAGCTGATTCAAAGCCTAGAAAAAGGAGAAGATTCAAAGACGGTAATTAAAAGAAGATTCAAAGTAGAACGAAGGAGAAGAATTAAATACTAAAGAAGGAGGAAATTCAAAGATGGCAAAAATAATAAGATCCCAAGACGGGAAGAAGAACAAGATCCAAATTCAAAAATAGGGAGAAGATTAAAAGAGGGTAAGAAGGAGAAGCTTGAAAGAGTGGAAGAGGTAACAGCCTCTAAATAGGGAAACAAGGAGTATCGTAAAAGAGAAGAACAAGGAGAACATTTAAATATAGAGAGAAAGTAAAGATTAAGAACGGAAAGGAAAAGATTCAAAGACTAGAAGAAGAAAATAATTCGAAAGTAGAAAAGAGAAGATTTATTATCGGTAGAAGATTTAATGCAGGAAGAATGAGAAGATTCAAAGATAGAAAGAAGGAAAGGATACAAAGACCGAAAGGAGCTGATTCAAAGTTCGTGAAAAGGAGAAGATTTAAAGACGCTAAGAAGAAGAAGAAGATTCAAAGATTCAAAGACATGAGGACAAGATTCAAAGCAAAAATAAGAAGATTCAAAGACAGGGAGAAGGAAAAGATTCAACTACGGGGAGAAGGAGAAGATTCAAAGACAGAAATGAGAGGAAGATTCAAGCTAAGTAGAAAGAAAAGATTCAAAGATGGAAAGGAGAAGTTTCTAAAAAAATACAGGGTGAACACATATACACATCCCATCCATATATTCTGTGGGAGTTCTGGTAGAAGGTAAAACCCGGTTGGCTATATGTGTACGAATGGTTCCCTGAAACTAGGGTTGGGGCAAAATACAGTAGAATATCCTGTACATGTTCCCTTCCCGCCAACGAAGACCGGTTCCTGTTGCCCACGAACTTGCCAGTAAATGTCAGTCTAATCTTTATATAGGTTTCATTTTTCGATCAAAGGATCTCGCCTGTAGTAAAAAAGAGATGGGTGGCGCAATTAAGTTAATTACTCTCTTTCCAATCCTTCCTGGAGGATATGCGTTTATTGGTTTTCGTTTTACTACTAATATTGATACAACTACAATAATAATAATAATAATGTTTATCTTTAATTTTCTGGCCCCCTAATGGTACCCAGAGACATTTTGGTCACAACTAATCAGCAAACCTTAAAAGAACACCAAGTTTAATATCCTAATGCCACATAAAAATGTTTTAAAAAAAGTTATTTACAATCATCTTGTTAAAGCAAACAGACAACGACTAAAATTGCAAATGTCTTGTAAAGATGAGTTTCAAATTTATGACCATCTGTGATCGCAGGAAAACTCATTTTCTGTGGTGATCAGACCAAATATATGGGCTCTTGATGTTGAAATATTATGCCCTGATAAGGTCTTCATTTTATATTAGGAATTAATTGAATCCATTCCTATCGTTAGCAAGCCGTTGCATATTATGATGCAATCTTAGATGAAAAGTAAACAGCTTACATAATAATTTTGAAATTATCCCTTTGGATCTCGCATTTATTACACCATTTTGTAAATATATATATATATATATATATATATATATATATATATATATATATATATATATATATATATATATATATATATATATATATATATATATATATATATATTAGTTACAGGCAGAAATATCAAATGTATCATATGCATTTTATTCCAGTTACTCTTGTACATTGATATTTACAATGAGCAGTTAGAATCCATTTGTTTTTGTTGTTGTTTAGGTAAATTATTTGCTAAATTATGTTCGATTCCAATTCCCAAACACATGTGAATCTGTCACGTTTAATTATTTCAATACCCGCTTCAAATAATAAATTCATAGCAAACAATACTTTATCTTTTACGTCTTCTGTATATATATATATATATATGAAAATTTTGTTGAAGAACATGGTATATTTCGCCTTGATCAATTTCATTTGGCGACTTTCTATTTTTCTAACTGTCTTTTTTATTCCATCTTGTAAATGGTAGATCACTTGTCCTTTATTCATCTCTCTTTTAAAAGAATAGGTTTGGTAAAAACCAAACTAAATTGCTGAGCTTTCGATCTTATTTGATCATCTTCGGGGCGTCTTTAGGTATTATTTCCTCCTTTACCGATGAAATATGGTAGAGTCAGAATGAGGCTGAATGAAAAGAAAGTAGGTGAGGAAAGAAAGGGAAGATAGTTAGAATATAGCATGAGAGTTGTTTGTTTATTATTATTATTATTAAGGGGTGGGTGGAGTGTTAGTGTGTGTGAGAGTATAGAAAATTAAATTTGCCAGGATACTGACTGAGCTCTTTCCTCTGATGTTTCTCTTCCTTATGTTCTTCTAATTGCTTTTAGGATTGTGTTTTTTATTGGTTGCTTCTAAGTTTTTTGTTCTTTGTCTTCTTTATTGGGGTACCTTTTGGTAAGGTACTTCTAACTCGATAACAAATTCGGTATTATTACTGTTCATTTATGCTTTCCTTCCATATTTATGTTAGATTGTTCTGAATTCCTTTAATTTATGTAGTTATGTCCTTGTTCTTTGTTTTCAGGCATTCATGCCTTTGTGATAGTTTTTACTTGTTGTTGATATATATTTCCGTATTGTATTACTTTAATTCTCCATCCGTCGGTATTCAGGTGTAGTATTTTTTTAGTTTGGTTGTCTCGTTTTCCATTTTCTCTTAATTATCTTGTTTCTAATTATTTATTTGCTTTGGAGTTTTTCCACTTGCCGTTTGTTATTTTCTCGAAGATATCCTTCTTGATAATTTTGACGTCGTTGGGGAAGATCCTTATTCTGTTTTGTTCCAATTAGATTTTGGATAATCCTGCCATCATGGTCTGTCATGTAATTCCATTTGCAGGAGGCACCTTTTTCGATACCTTTATATATATCGTTCAGTTTAGTACCTTTGGGTAGGGGGATCGGCCTCGTTTACGAAGACCTTAAGTTTGAAATATCTTGCTTCGTAACGACAACCCTCCGCTCTCTCTGTTTCGCTTTCCGTGTCAGTTTGTGTGTCTCATTCGGTTTGGTTCTTTTTAATTGGTTTTTTTCTTGTTTTCTTATGGCTCTTATTTCCCTCTTTTTATTCATTTTTTGAAGTTTCTGTTTCTTTTTTCTCTTCATTGGGTTCGTGGGTTTCGATTGTTTCCTCGTTTTCTTCCATCTTTGCTTCTATGTTCAGCATATATTTTACCTGAAGGGTTTTGACCGCCGTTACTCCGTATACTGGTGCCGAGGAGGGTTCGGGCAGGAACCACATCTTTCTAACTCCGTTTTTCTGAAGAAAAAGATTGAATGTTTCCGAGAGAGTCCCCGGTTGTGCAATATTTTGGACGTGGGCGTACATAATACGCTAGAATGTCTAGGCCCGTTCCCTCGTTCACATTGATGTTGATTTTTGGTTCTTGGGTCTCCTTTATTTCTTTCACCGTAGCTTTTACTCCGCTGGCGTAGGTTTGGTTTAGTTTAGAGTCCTTTTCTTTCTTTTGTTCCTGCTCTTTCTTGTTTATGATTTCTTTTCTTTTTGAACAGTTTACTGCCATAGTCCTGCGTGGATCCTGGCAGTTCACGCACCTTTTTGTAGTTTCCTTGTGTTCTCTGAAGGTGTGATTAATACCTCCGCATTCCGAGCATATCTTTTTGTCCTTATTCGGGCAGTTTTTACTTACGTGCTCTTCTATGGCGTAACACTGGAAGCAAGTTTGTACATTGATGAATTTTTCTATCCATGTTTTCAGGGGGAATTCTCATTCTAAAGGCTAAGATCCCGTTGGTGGTAGCCTTGTTCGCCATTTCCGCAGTGGCGCAGATAACTTTGAACACGTGCGTGTGGTTTCCGAAGTTTAGACTTCTGTTAATTTTAGCTGCTGGTTTTCTCTTTCAATTTCTTCCTTCAGTTCCTCTTTTGTGTAGGACCTCACATAAAGGTCTACCTTGCAGTAGACGAAGGAGCGGGTTGCGAGAAATTGCGGTGGTAATTTCGGGGTTAGTCCAATTTTCTTCAGCACCTTCAGTCCGTCGGGTGCTACCAGGCATTCTATGTCGTTCTGTTTGTGACATAGAGCCATGTATCCGTTGGAAACCTATATTACTTTGGTTAGGGCGATCTTCAATTCAGTGTATAAG
This sequence comes from Ceratothoa steindachneri, assembly GCA_963969495.1. Lineage (NCBI taxonomy): Eukaryota > Metazoa > Arthropoda > Malacostraca > Isopoda > Cymothoidae > Ceratothoa > Ceratothoa steindachneri. Next base: position 187,298,076 of record OZ018325.1, read on the forward strand.
GCTCTTATAAGTACACCTCTTTCGGGTTTTAGTGACCCGAGCTCGACTCTCAAAGGGATCCTTCTGTACTCCATGTCCATGTTGGGGGGGGGGGGGGGTCCCCCTTTCGTTTGGCCCCGCCTTCACTAGTTTAGTTGTCAAGAATAAGTTGATGATGGATAAAATGGTGGACCCAGGTCGCTTTCTCTCGAGGGGTAAAATGTGAGGGACTTTTTGTTGGTTAGCGTGGAATCAACCAGCGCTAACTGGCGGTCCGCCTCCTCAATGGAGTTAAAAACCGTGGTTGCATCCGACATACACCAAGACGGTCGTATGTCTATCAGTGATTCTGGTGACCCCTCACAGGTGAAGCGATTAAACTCCCCTTCGAAGGTTGCAACTCGGTCCATTATCCGGGGTCTCTTCTGATACGGGTATCTGGCAGCGGGTTATTTCTCAGACCTTCCTCCTCCCGTACCCTCAATTATGCAATCACTAGTGCACTACATAATTGAGACAGGGTTGAAGTGACAACGTCCACTAGTAAAGGCATCGTGCCCAGGTTGGGGGTGAAGAGTGGGAGCTTAGGCCATTATGATGAATGTGATGCATCTAATTTAAAAAAGGTATCCTCTTTTTTTTAGTACCTCCCGAATGGGGGGATTTTGGGTGTGGTAGAGAAAAGGTGTAGGAGACAATAGATAAAACTAAAATAAAAATGAAAATGAGGTGAGGTTGAGATGATCTTCGACCTAAAATATTCTTTTTCGCAAGCGTGAATTTTTCCATCGAGGTGACTTCCTTCGTATTTAATCTTCAAACCTTCCAGGGTGAAAATCTCTTCGAAGGAAAGGGCGGTGTTGCTTTCCGTGATTACTGTATGAAGCGTGAGTGATTCAGCGAGAAGGCGTTCCAAGCGGCGAATTCATGAAAAGAATGATGATGTTCAAAGTTTTTAGAAATAGAGAGATAGTGGTATAGATAGTTTGAGGAAAACACCGCGTTATTATTTTGCCCTAGTGATTGGGGCATCTCTTGCATTTTTGTTTTGCTTTGTTCTTTTCACTCTTTTGTATCTTTTTGCTTTAACAATTCTTGCTTTTTGATAAACTTCTTTTATATATATTCTATTGTTTATTTATATTATTTTCTTATTTTTTTATTCATTATTTTATTTTATTTATTTATTTATTTTTATTATTAAATATTTTTCAACATATATATTTATTCAAACTTTTATATTAGCACATATACGAGTATATACATTTTGTGCGTGTATACTTCTATACATCAAATATATACTTTCATACAAATTCATACATACACAATTTGTTTACTTTTAATTCCATATATACATTTAAACCTACATTTACATATACGTTTTATTTACATTACGGGTTTAGCCGAAGGCTTATGATCTTGAATTGCAGTCTCCTCAGCCAAACCTTGTCAAAGGCCTTCTGTACGTTTCTGAGGACTACGTCGACGTACTTTCCCTCCGCCCTGGATTTGGCTAACTTTTCTAAGAGGAGTGCAAGCGGAGTGTCAGCTCCTCTTCCTCTACGGAATCCGTGCTGGTGGTGGTTAGTCTCTCCGTTCTCAACTAGCTGGCTCTGTAGCCTGTTGGCAAGGATTATTTGGAAGATCTTGCCTATGAATTCCAGGAGGAAGATTGGCCTCTAGCTTAGGAGCTGGTCGGGAGATCTGTTTCCCCTTCGGGCTGAATATAACTTTTGCAAGTTTAAACACATCAGGGAAGTAGCCGGTGTTCATGGCTGGGTTCATACGTTCAACATTTCCTGTTGCACTTGCGGTGGAGCGTTGGTTTTATGTGTTTTTGTTATTCCCAACCAACCTGGAGCCTTTTGTTTGAAGGTTTTGATGGCATCAGCGACTTCCTGCATAGTTATTACCATTCAGTGACCCATCATCCCCCTTTCTCCGAAGACGTGCTGGTACGGGTAGGTCCGCTCAATAACTTCATTCAGCTCGTCAATGATCTCACCTTCAAACTTTAAGTTGAAGTCTTCGTTGTCCTTTGGTGTTATTGAGAAGACTTCTCTTCAGTACTCCCTGAACCGTTCCTCGAGCTCTTCTGGTTCCTCGATGTCCGATTAGTGTTTTTTCTCTTATGTTAGTTCCCCTGAGTCTCTTTAGATGTCTCCAAAATTTATTGGGATTGTCTTCGTCCTCAATATTGTCAATGAGCTGTTCCAATATGTCCGTCTGTATTTCCCTGATTATTCGTGTTAGCTCAGCTTCAAGGCGACGCATCCCGGCCACTAATTCCCTGCACGTTCCCGTACGTCTCAACTGATCATAGAGCTCCTTATGTTCCCTAGCTATATTTTTCATCACGTTTGTCCATATTGGCTGGGGGAGCGTTCTGTATGATGTTGTCGGGACGCTCTTCCTGTCTGCCCTGAAAAGCCTCGGTTTTTAAGGGATACTGATTTGGTCTCGCTTAAGCGTAACTTTAAAGGAAACGAGCCAATCTGGTGAATGGAATTTTTTAAACAACTTTAATGTTCGATTCCAGCTCGTGGCATGAATGTTGAGGGCCGGTTTTCTTCATTTATTAAGATGGCTTCTAAGATGTTCAGCCTAGCTTTATTTCCTTCTTTTCTTTCAATTGCAGTGTTTTCAACTAGAATATCTATAGTTAGGTTGATGTTATACGCGCTTTCCATATGTTTATTAGGCCCTCTGCTTTGCAGATGCATGATTAAAAGCCTCGAAAGGGTGGTGGTTGTCATACCAATATATTTTGAGTTATTATAAAGCTTGCAGTCTTCATTAGGGGGAGATAAACTCGTAAACTATGTTGGTTGACTTTAGATTCGAGGAGTTTTCACAGCTGTTGCTTTTCATAAGGAGATTGTTGGCTTTTGTCCATTTGATTCTTAACCTTGATGTTACGGTTAGTAATCTTCTTGATGTTTTTTTCCTCTATTTTATAGGCCGTGGACATCTGATTCTGTAATAAAGTTTGATATTGTTTACTGCTTCCTGATTTCTTTTAGTTTAATCCGTATCTTTGAATTGAAAATTTAAAAATGATTGGAGTTGTTTTTCAATCATGCTGTTCGGGAAACCGTTGTTCACGAGTGTTTGTTTTACGCGTGAGATCTCTTGATGGAAAAGTTCCCACGTAGAGCAGCATTTGTATGCTCAGCGGATGTATGAGCCGATTACACTTATTTTGTACCTTTCAGGGCATTCACTATCCTCGTTGAGGTATCTTCTCATGACCGTACTTTTTCTATATACTTTTGTAATATAGTTAACATTGATGTTTTGTACCTCAAAGTCCAGAAAAGGGAGTTTATTGCTCGTGCTCATTTCATAAATGAATTTTAACACGGAGTTCTCCTCAAATTGCTGTTTGATGTTCTTCAGAAGTTGTTCTTTTTGGACGTTGATGTAGATGTTGTATACGTATCGGCAATATGTGTGGGGCTTATTTTCACTGTTGTCAAATAAGCTCTCTTCAAGTTGATCCATATAGTGTTGGCGAAGATCAGCCCCAAGGGTAACCCCATAGCCAGTCCATCCACTTGCGTGTATAGATTATCGTCGGGTGTCCTGAACGGAGCCTCTGATGTACATATATTATATATATATGTATATTTATATAAACAGTATGACTAGGACAGAGCCGTAGATGCCTCGTAACATTTATTTCAAACGTTTCAGGATTATAACTAATCCCATCATCAGTGCTAAAGAAAGAATACAAAAATACAGTTAAATGTATACATAAAAAGTTAACATATGTAATAAAATTGTGAAACATGAATATTAAATTTGAGACTAATTGATTACGTTAGAAATATGGAGGAGAAAACAAACTAAACCAACGAAAAAATTTCTAAAAAATAGGAAGGAAAATAATTGACAGTGGATTTTATTCTTGCACCCCCCTAAAAAAAAACAATGTGAAATTGAACAAATTAGCATGTTTTTTAATGAGTCACTTTATTTAATGGGACAGATAATGAGTTATTATTTAGACTGGGTTGAAGTTTTGTAATATAAATTGATTCTAACAGGTAAAGGTCCGAGATGTTTCTTACTGCATTAAGTATCATGAAGTTCTCGAGTGTAGCCCTAGAGCCACATTGTGACAGATGGTTTCGAATTGGGGATGGATCAGGTTTTGAAAGGTGTGTCCAGTTCTTTCATATCTACCCATATGCTGCGTGAAGCGGGAGTAAAGCGTACGCCTTGTTGCCCCCATATATGATACAGTGCTACTGCACGTACAACGAAAAACGTATATAATTTTAGATTGCATATTGGTGGGTGGTTGATATTTGAACTTAAATAATGATCCCAGTCTGAATTCATTAATGAGAACAATAGATGGTAATAATTGAAGATAGGCTGAATTTAACAGTTTTAACAACTCTTTTTTAAGTTTTTCGGATTGGTAACCAAAGTATGGTAAGGAGACAAATTAGTCTGTTTCTCACTAATAAATACTCGACTCTGCTTCCACTACAAACTGTCAATAAATTAAAGATCTTCCTTTCCTTACCATACTTTACTCCTGCTTCATGCAGCATATGGGTAGGTCTGAAAGAACTGGACTACACCTTTCAAAACCTGACCCATCCCCAATTCGAAACCATCTGTCACAATGTGGCTCTAGGGCTACACTCGAGAACTTCATGATACTTAATGCAGTAAGAAACATCTCGGACCTTTACCTGCTAGAATCAATTTATATTACAAAACTTCAACCTAGTCTAAATAGTAACTCATTATCTTTCCCATTAAATAAAGTGACTCATTAAATAACATGCTAATTTCTTAAATTCCACATTGTCTTTTTTTTTAGGGTGGGTGCAACAATAAAATCCAATGTGAATTAGTTTCCTTCCCCATTTTTAGAAATTTTCTCGTTGGTTTTGTTTGTTTTTTCCTCCATATTTCTAATGTAATCAATTAGTCTCAAATTTAATATTCATGTTTCACAATTTTATTACATGTGTTAAATTTTTATGTATACATTTAACTCTGTATTTTGTATTCTTTCTTCAGCTCTGATGATGGGATTAGTTATAATCTTGAAACGTTTGAAATAAATGTTACGAGGCATCTACGGCTCTGTCCTGGTCATCCTGTTTATACTTCGCTCGAAGTTTGCGTCCATCAATTCGTTTGCCATATATATATATATATATATATATATATATATATATATATATATATATATATATATATATATATATATATATATATATATATATATATATATATATATAAAATATATATATATATATATATATATATATATATATATATATATAATATATATATATATATATATATATATATATATATATATATATATATATATATATATATATATATATATTATATATATATATATATATATATATATATATATATATATATATATATATATATATATATATATATATATATATATATATATATATATATATATATATATATATATGAGGAATTAAACCACATTCTCCGAAGACAATTTAATTCAGAACAGTTTCGGTGTATCTCACACCCTTTTTCAACTAACACTGGGTAGAAAATATAAGAGAAGTGCATCTAAGCATAACACAAGATCCCCTCTTTTTTCCCCCAATCCCCTACTTGTGGCTAATCTGGGGGAGGGTAGGCCTAAACATATTGAAGGGCTGACATTTAACTATTTTGTTTATATGCTTTCTTATTACAGGATTAAAAGAAAATTGACCCTCAGATAGATTTAAATTAGGAACTGACGATATCAAGCTCGATTCTACGATTCTTCTCTTAACATAGTTAGCCGATTTAAATACCATTTTACTTCCATTGAAATCGATCGTATGATTATTGTCTCTAACATGGCAAAATATTCCACTGCTTTCGCTGCCCACTCTAATATCTCTTTTGTGTTCGGACAATCTCTTGTCTAGATTTCTCCCCGTTTCCCCTATATAAACTTTATGGCAATCATTGCATGGTATTGCATATACTCCTATGTTATGATGTTCTTTGGGTTTCCTGGCCATCATCAATTGGTTTAAGGAATTATTATATTTAAAGGCTAGATTAATACCCGCTTTTCCAAATATGTCCTTTAAACTATTTAATTTATTATTAAATGGCAATGTTATACATTTGTTGAAGTCGTTAGTGCGGGAAGGCTTATTACCATAGAATGTTTTCCTAGGTGCGAAATGGCAGACGATATGGGCATCATATATATATATATATATATATATATATATATATATATATATATATATATATATATATATATATATATATATATATGAATCCATTTAACCACATTGAAAGAGAAAACGGAATAATTTTTCCTTGCAGTAATATTTTTATTACCTTTTTTCGAAATAGGTAATAAAAATATAACTGCAAGGAAAAATTATTGCGTTTTCTCTTTCAATGTGGTTTAATGGATTCATTTTCATCATTCTCTCGTGTTACTTTGAGATATATATATATATATATATATATATATATATATATATATATATATATATATATATATATATATATATATATATATTTATATATATATATATATATATATATATTTATATATATATATATATATATATATATATATATGTGTGTGTGTATGTGTGTGTGCTTAAGATGTAGGATAGTAGGGAGACGGAATTATTTAAATAAGCCCTGTAAATATATGACCTATCATTTACTTCGAAGCCAAAGCACAACCGGGAATAACGATTACTTAAATTCTTTTCTATTCCTACAATTACATAACTGAAAATACACAAACACTGTGTGTAACCAAGACACCTATTTTAAATTACGTCATGTAAAATGTTTCTTCATAAATTAATTTGTATTTGTAAAAAAGCTACAGTTCTTTAAGGAAATACTAATATAGATTTTTTTTAAGGAAATCCTAGATTTTGTTACTGCCGTTATGCACAATTTGCTAGTAAAATAAAAAACTTACTTTCGTAAGTATTACTTACCTTTTATTAACTAAATTCCTACTTTATTTAATTATTCGTATACTATTTGTCATTCAGTTATCCATGTTTCGAAATTCTCCAGCATACATAATATAACGGTCATGAAGAACAAGTATTATTATAGAAGTTTAACAAAACGTTGAGACTATAATATTATACAATCATTCAGATATATCTAATATCTATCTTTGGTGACAATTTCTAATGAATGGAATAAATATTTCGTAGTTATAAGGAAATAAACAAACTATCTTCCAAATAGCAGCGGCCAAAAGTTAAGGGTCACTTAGAAAAAATGAACTACCAACCGTGGTATTAGTGTTTAGAAGACTGTTGATGAGCTAACAGTTACTTTTTATGATCATACATTATTAAAACATTCAACTGTCAACATGACGGCTTATGAGAAACGATTGGTGACTTGTGATAAAAAAAAGGATTGTGTGCCTTCACGAAGAAGGCGAGTCAAATTATGTGATAGCAACTACTTTAGGAAGGTCTATAAGTGTTGTGCAACGAATTGTTGCTCATTTTAAGTCATCGGGATCGACAGATGCTAAACCCAAAACAAGTAGTCATCGTGAAACGTAACCAAGACAGGATTGTATTATGGTTAGAATGCCACTGAATGATAGGCTTAAGAGTGCTGCTGAGATATCCCGCGAGTTCAGCTCTACCTCCGATGTTAACGTATCGCGCCTAACAGTTTCTCGGAGGTTACGAGGTTCTGTGTTGCTTGTTCGGGCACCGACAAATAAACCTATAATCTCCAAGAAGAATCAAAGAGCCCATCTTCGTTATGCTCACGAACATGTCGTTTGGACAGATTAGTTGTCGCAGGTTCATTTTAGCGATGAATCAAAGTTTAATGTGACTGGTTCCGATGGCGGGATGTACGTCCAATGAAGATGTGGCAAAAAATTATCTCGTCTATGTGTGAAGAAGATAGTGAAATATGGAGGAGGTAGTGTAATGGTATGGGAAGTGATCTCTGCTGCTGATCCTGTTTCACTTATTCGCCTACAAGAGACTGTCAATGCTGAAATCTACAAGCAAATTCTTAGACAGCATGCCCTTCGACATCTCTGATCCTAGTCAGTTCAACCTCCTATCTTAGTGCAGGACAACGCTTCCTGTCACACTGAAATAGGAGTCAAAGATTTTTTGAGCGATTAAGGGGTTGCTCTCATGGACTGGCCACCTCAAAGTACTTATCTCAACCCTATAGAATACGTTTGGAAGATTATTGGAGATGAAGCGCGAAGGAGAAATCCAAAGAACCAAGATGAACTCTAGGAATTATTGAAAAACGAATGGAACAATATCACCCCATCATTTTGCAAAGAATGAATTCAGTCCTGTGGTAACAGATGTCGGAAGGGCACTGCTAGTAAAGGATGTTCACAAAATATTAACAGTAATGGTTTCTTTTTTGTTCTTGTTCCATTTTACACTGTTTTTCTGAATGACCCTTAACTTTTGGCCGCTGCAATTTGGAAGATAGTTTGTTTATTTCCTCATTACTTATGAAATATTTAATCCATTCACTTGATATTTTAACGGAAGATAGATATTAGATATATCTAAATATGTTTACAATATATAGTCTCAAGGCTCTGTTAAACTTCTATAATAAATATTTAAATACACTTGTTCTTACTGACCCTTATATTATGGCGGCTTCTGTATTTTGTTGGTTGAGTCCGATATTATCCTGAAAGATATCTTTTATTTTGTAGAACACTTCAGGCAGAATACATCGGACGTTTATCTTATCTCGCTCCCCAGACCACCTGAATGATCGCCCGGGGGCAGGCTTCGAGTATTAAAGGAGCAACCCAATGTCGTTTTAAAACTTCTTTTAGGACCCGCTTTTGTTTATCTACAGAGCGAGTGAGACTTAACTCCCTATCCTATTATAAAATACTTATAATTTATTTATAGATTGTGATATATTTCTCATTTTTTTGTGTATGTTCCCTGATGTATGAGAATTAAAGCTATGCGTTTGCTTCTTATCAGATCGATTATTTTGTTTGAAATTTGGAACCTATTATAACATGGCTGGGCGTCTTACCCTACAGGTTTATGCCCAGCTGGTTGCACGTTGCGAAGTTTGGAGATCCGTTGTTCAAGGGCAAAGATGGTGGAGGACCATTAAAGGAAGACATGCTCAAGTTAACGATAAGACAATTAAAAATTGCCATGCAAAATTCATGGCTACAGGATCTGTAACTGATACTCTAAGAAACGGTCGCCCTTCCAATTCCGGTATGCGAAAAGCGAGTACATTAGCCATTCACCAGGAGTCTAAGAGAATACCCTCTGTCCAGATCCTCTTAAACAAATCTAACAGAAATGCCATGCCTCTACAATCTACCTGTCGAAGCATGGTAGTGCAAGTTCACGAAATGTAATATTATAGACGCCAAAAGTCAATTAGACAAGCAGCAAGGGAAAGTGGGTTCTACTTTCACTGTGTACGAACTGTGCTCAAAAAGGAAGAGATTAAATAGCGTACTTTGAAGTCGCACTACTGTCAAACACTCTCTGCTGACGACTGCGATATTCTTATGGAGTTCAGGGAGGTGATGCTGACGCCTGATATAAATATTGGCCTGATTTCATTAAAATATCCTCTGGAGTGATGAAGCGCTATTCCAAATTAATGGGTTTATGAGCCGTCAAACCTGCCACTACTGGGCAGGAGAAGATCCTTGTATTATCTCTAAATAAATAGTGTGGAATGACTTCGGACAGGATTGTGGGTCCTTTCATCCTTCGTGATGCCATGAATGCCGAAAGGTACCTCACCATGCAGCAAGATGAAACTTGGCCAGTTACCAGTACTTGGGAGAATATTAAAGATTTGATTTTCATGCAAGATGGCACTCCTCCACATTTTGCTATTGTTGTTCGTGAATGACTGAATGCCCAATTCCCTGGGAGATGGATGGGTCGTCGTGGTCCTCATGTGGGGCCAGCCCGATGTCCTGACTTAACACCCTGCGACTTTTTCCTTTGGGGTTGGTTAAAGGAGCGAGTCTAATCTACCAAACCAACCACTTTGGAAGAACTTGAAGGGCGACTACGAGAAGTTATGTCTTCCATCCCACAAGAGTTCCTTATGAAATCAGCTTATACGGTTCTTGGGCGGCTTGAGAAGCTAGTGGTGAATGCTGGCGCTAATATCGAATTTCAAATAAAACTCTATGCTATACATACTTCCGAGAAATTTAGATATTGGAAATTCTATATAACCTTTGATCATTGCATTTTATTTACTTTAATTTGTTGTATTATTATTAGTAAGTGCATCAAAACAGTTTATTTCTGCTTCCTAAAACATTATGGACCAATTTTATTTACAATTTTTTTGAAGGAAAAATCTTTTGATTTGAAATTAGCTTGATAGCCCGTCCAATGCATTAAGACGTCAGAAGAGATTGTAAGCGAAGGTTTCCCCGAGTGCATTAGAGAGATTAATGAAAGAAGGAACCATTTAAACAGTCCTTAAGTTCAGGAAAATCAGGGGAATAACGATGGAAATTTAGAGATAAGACTATCATTGCCATAAATTTGATAGGAAAGATATATGAACAATAAAGAAGCTCAATGATATCGCTAACCATGGAAGGTTGATACAATTTTTTGGCGCAGTCAAGAAGAACTATCATCTCAGTTAACAGGATCAAGGCTCAAGGAGGAAAGTTGATAGTTTTGCGCGATCAAAAAAAGTGTGCACATGTACGTGTGTGCATATCCTCTCCCCTTCAACCATAAGCAAAAATGTTCGTATTTTATATGTTTCCTAATTTCTTTCTAGAAGAGATCTTAGAAAGATTAGAAGTGTCAAGAAAAAGAAGACATTAAATATACATGTTTTAACGTCTATTGAAATTTTCAACATAGGAAAAGGTTATTTAAGAGAGAATTATTACGTAGAAGAGGAAAATTGAAATATTAGGTCGTCTCTTAAATAATGCTGCATTTTGTTTCAGGTATATCCTATTTTGGGGATAGAATTCAACCAACTCTTCGAAGCTATTCATATTTAAATAAGTATTTATCTATTAATTTAATAATTAATATAATTTATACTAGTTTCTAACATTAGTCACTATCTTTCTATTAACTCTCACTACCATGTTCGTAAAAAAAGTTTAACTTTGATTTAAAAAATCTTTGACATTGTTTCGTTTTATTTTTTAGACTATCTGGCGATTGCCTACTAAAGCAAAAGTCGCCGTACTCCCCTTATAAGCTAATGCTAGGTTAGATTTAAAAAAGCCCCCCCCCAAAAAAAAAACTTACAAAAAAGAAAACAAAAGCAAAAAAATATTAAACAAAAAAGCAAGAAGAAAAAAAAACATGCTCTGGCGTCGGATGGAAGGCCTCCCCCCCCCCTGAGAAGGCACATGTGACCTACAACAAAGAGAGTGAAATGAAATCGAGAAGGTCAGCCTCCTCCAAAAAATTAGATAGTCCACAAGTCTGTGTACACGAAGCAGTACATAATACAAGGGAGAAGCAGTAGCGACCCCATTGCCGATACGTGGACAGGTAACTTGCGCGATGATGACCCGACTGGAACATTCAGAAAGAAAGTGCCGAATAGTTTGGGGAACAACACCACTGTTGTTGCAATGCAGTGAAGGGGAGCGCTCCATCAAATGGCTGTACGTTCGCGAGTGTGCCAAATTAGAAGGCAACAGAAAGCGAACTGAAGCTGGCGCGGCATTGGAGGTAGGTCCATGGGAACAGTATCAACGCAATGATACGCAATTTTAATTTCCCCTCGGTCGTTACCCATTTTCTTTGTAAAATAACCCGAAGTACTTCCCTTATTCCAGCTATTTACTCGATGTGAAGAAGAGCGAAACGCTTGTCTGGTTGCCCAGTCGTATCGGACTCCTCGGTGCGCTCATCGAGGCGCTCATTCCCGGCAATTTACAAATGTACACGAACCCAGTAGAAGATAATCTTTTAATCTATCCGGCTCGCGACAATCGTGGCGTCATGGATAACGCAAACCAGCTGGTGTTGAGATTCCAATTCCCCTAAAGCATTCAAGACGCTTTGTGAGCCGCTAGAAATCATAATCCGGTCTCTAGACCGGGCTAACGCGGTATCTCCCGAACTGTGTAGTGTATTTCAACTACTTCAGCAGTAGATGACAGATGCAGCGTCTGGTAGAGCTCCAGTGACTTCAAACAGAACGAATACGGTGTGAAACTCGACCCGCCCTGGGACTTGGGGTTTCCGTATACATTGGTACGGATCTAGCGTTACACAAACTGTATTTCAAAAAGGCCGAACGCAACACTACCGGTACTGTAGAAGCTTTGAGAGCAAAGGAATGGCAACAAATAGTCTAAGGTTGTGCAGTCCATAGATGCGTCCTTTCTGTGCAGAACCAAGGGCACCATCGTTGAGAGCTATACCAAGCTCTAGAAGTAGTTCCAAAGACTTAAATAATACGGCGTAGGGTAAGACTGGTGTCTCTCGGCGCCATAAGGACCGTCGAGATCGGCTGTGGATGCAATGAGAGCCGTTAGCGAGTGAGGGAGGCACCGCTCTTGCGCTTAGATAAACATCATGCACTGTGCACGACACCTAGAAAATGGTATCTTCCAGGCAACGACTAGGTAGAAATCTTCCGCAATAGAGGCTTAGCTGCAGGAGAGAATAAATCTTGCATCCGTAGTCAAGCTTCGAACAAACCAACTATCGATAGAAAAAAAGGAGTAGGTCTATCAGCGTCCTAGGTTCTGAATGTAACGGAACAAAGAGTGTCTATGGCGCAAGTAAAAAAGACCCTAAGATACAAATATGAGCCTCTAAAGTGAGGCGTTAGTCGAAAACAAGACCAAGGAAACGGTGCGAATTCACCACTTTCAGGGGAACCTACTTAAGGAACAAGTTCGGGTAGTGGTGGTGCCGTGTATGGCGGCTTAAGTGCAGCAACTTAGTCTTGTCCAGGGAAAACCACCACCTGTTTGCTTCGGCATAGCAAGATATGAGGTTTACTGCCTGTTAAAGTCGACGCTCCAGAGTTGAAACATGTGCCGCACCAAAAGAGATCTAAAGATCACCCACGATGAACGTAGCGAGAACATTTTTCGGTAGCACCAAGGTGATACCATTGATGCTCAGGGCGGCAAAGAGTGTGATACTGAGAACATTTTCCTGCGGGGTTTCCTCTTCTTGCTCCGTTTGGCCAAAAAGAGCGGCCCTCCTCTTCCCTTACACGGAATGGATAATCCAGGAAAAAATCCGAAAAAAATATTAGATATCGTTCCCTCGCCCCTATCATGCGGAGAATCTACATGATACGATATCGCAATGTGGGATACTAGTCCTTCTCCTCGAAGAAAAGCTTCACATACAGCATTTTTCAGTTTAGGCACAGCATCCGACGTGAAGTGGAAATTGCGAAAGCCGCACTGTGCAGAGTGCAGGTGGCCTCGGCTGTCAAGGAAAAATTATATTTTAACATTTACCAATTTATCAACTTGCACACGCAGGAGGTTAGAGAGATTGGGCGGAAACAGGCCAGGGTAGAGTTATATCTCCTAGGTTTGCGAAACGCGAGCACGATAGTCATTTGCCAGGTATCCAGGAGAATACACTCTCTCCAGATCCTGTTGAACAAATCTAACAGATAGGCCATGCTTCTTTAACCTAAGTGTTGAAACATGGTATATGGCATATCGTCTGGGCCACGGGTGGTGTCCGCGCATGAAGCGAAAACGGAAGACAACTCACTCAATGCAATCCAGTCGGTAAAAGATTCTCTGCCTCTAGAGGTAAAGTTCAGTAGGCCCCCTTCAGCGATATCACGACGGGCATTGAATGCTGGTGGAGCAGCATCTCAGCTAGAGAATGCGGTGAAAGCGGTCGTGAAGAACTCCATCACGGATGCGGGTTCTGAAATTTTGGTCCAAATAACCTGTAGAACGGGAGGGGGGAGGGGCTGTGAGAATTTACCCCGTATCCTATTCAATCGGCTGACGGTGGAATGTACATAGAAATAAAAATCCCTCTATCCAAGTGCAGCAGCACTGCTACTGCCTGAAAAGAGGTAATTAAAGCAAAGAAAAAGAACGTAGACATCATGCTAGGTGTAAATGGCGCATCGACCTGCCAGACCCGCATCCTTTGGTGTTGGATTCGCAAAACTTTATATCCAAGGTATATGGAAACGGAGAACGCGCCAAGAAATGTCTTCTGCATAAAGTTAACTAATATAGAACGGGAGGAGACGAGCCTCCACTGATCCTCCCATCTGGCCCGGAGTCCACGACAATTACATTGATAGAATATGCCCTACTGGTCTAGCTCAGAGGAGATGCGGGGGCCCTATTCAAAGAGAAGATCGTCACCGGAATGGGCGTACGATTCCCAGAGGCAGAATTTTGGGTGCTGTTGACCGAACAGGACGCTGAAGGCGATGTTGCTTTCGACGACTTATCAGGGGAGATTTGGATCGCTATGCGAATCTTTTACTCCCTACGCTTCGATACCTTCAAGAGTCATGACGGCGTCGGAGGAGGAGATACCCTCCTTTGGAGGATCCACTGTATCTGACCCACCCAGCAGAGTGTTTTATGGGGGAGTAGGGACTGAAACTCCTTTGGTACTGTCATTCTATCGGAGACAGCCTTCTGTGAGTCTGATGACTCGGCGACCGTTTCGCCTTCGGGAAACGGTCACGCTGTGATAGATGGGGGCAGCCATGCTTTTAGCGGAGGCTGGGTTTCAACTCTTTCTGCGGCCAGCCCCACCAGGAGAAAGCAGGGGCTGAGTATAACGTCTGGGAAGGGTTCCAAATGGGTGCGTAAACTACCGTGCTCGTAGCCCTGGAAGGACCGGTAGCAGAGGGTGCCTTTTAAAAATTCAATCATAAAACGTCCCAGGCAACGCCTGGTACGACAAGACCAGCTCCTTAGTGTCGCGAAATGAGAGATAATCTTTACCCTGAACTGAGAGGATTTCCTTCTCTAAGAAATACACATCTCATTGCATCAAAGAAACGGTCTGCGGCTTTCCGCATTTGACACACATTGTCATATACGATATGATTTTATCGTGTACGGCCTTGGAGCAACTTACACAGACTTCGGGTAATCCCAATTTTGTACGTCTACAGGATCAATTTGTATGGGTGAAGCGGTGATAGTAATAGCAATTCCGCGGCAGGGTCACAAATGCTTTCACGCGGAAGCGTTTTAACCGGCACGCACCGACTCAGGAAGCCTGTTACTGTCGAACTGACGAAGAGTGTAGTGGAGGGTCTCGAAGCCATTACGTATTTTCTCATCATACGTTCGACCTTGACCGCTCCATGGTCAGCCAACTCTAACGTGGTGTCATCTTTGGAGTAGTTCACGAGTTTTTTCACGTAAACCTCTCCTTTCAGCAAGTTCATGATAGAGTGCGGCGTCACACTCACCAGCGTGCCATTAAGTGTCCGAAAGGAACTAATCGTGGTTACCTCGGTGGGATCCGACGTATTCGCCAGAAGGTTCCTGCCAGCGAAAACGGATCACCTTTGGCTCTCTACCAATCAAGCTAGCTAATATGTACTGTCCTCTGATGGATAATGTTGCCCTTGGCTAACTTGGTGCAATCAGTCAAGTGAATAACCAGAAAGCGTTTGAAACCATCGGGCTCGAAAACCCCAGGTAATATCTCAATAAGTGACCCAACGCAATCGAGGCTCCGCTAGGCGCATTTGCAAATTTGTTCTCTGTATGTGCCCTCCTCCCCCCCATACAACCCGAGGGCATCTCGGGGTCGGACGTGCCAATCGTGGCCTGGTTGCTTGCTTAGAAGGCAGCGGACCCTCCCGTTCCCAGAGCTCCCGCGGATGTAGAGAAACAGTTAGTCCTCCTTTTCTTCCTATTACTTCTTTTTTTTAGGAGAGGAGTGTGGGGAATGAACCCGCTTCTCTCCACCACCTGAATGAGTCCCTAGTCTTAACAGACCAGCCTCAGAAAGATCCGTCCCCGAGATGGAGAAGGTCTTGGCTAGCAAAGGGTCAACAACCAGAAAAGGAGTAAGCATGCACAGGGGCGGGTTCGGTTTCGTTGTTTCGGACACCGAGTCCAGGTTTGCCCCCATGGAAGATCCTGCCATCTGGACCGTTCGACACATTCTTGTTGAATGCCCCAGTCTGGGTGATCTTTGCGCTCGTTACCTGCCCCGGTACCGGTACGATTTGGGTAGCTACCGCTTGTTCCTTTACTCGGTACGGATTCGTGCACACAGTTTTTTTGACTATCTGATCTTTTGGAGGTGGCTTTCCTCCTACATTTTGTTTTACTCTCTTTGGTATTGGTCACATGTTCCTGCGTTGGAGGAGGTGGGCCTTTGTTTTTTATTTGTTTTGAATTTGATTTTGTTTTTGGTGTCATATGCACTTTTTTAAATTTTGCTGAGCATTGGTCTATAAATGATTACGGTGATTTAGGCTCTAGAAGTTAGTTGCCAGATTACCACTGAAAATAAATTATTCTCATACCCGACATAAATACACACATATCGATTTTCTAATTAATCATTAATGAAATCGATCGAACAATTAGTGCAATGGAAATGCATCTTCAAGAGCAAATTATTTTTATACCTTTTCAATTGAACCACTGATCGTGTACCATAGATACCATAAATTGTAACTACACTATAAAGGAAACTATTCAATAAGGAAGGGGCACCAAAGGGAAGGGGGAGCATGATCGAAGGAACCAAGTTCGGCAGTCTAATATGGGGGACATGATCCATTTTTCTACCACTTTAAAGGTTTTTCAGGAATCTTAAAATTTAGAGAATATTAGCCATTTCTTCTAAACCTTAAATCTATGTTTTTCAAAATCTATAGCTTTTTGCAGAATTTATGTTCATGTATAAATAGCTGTGTGTGTAATTTTAGATTGTGTATGTCACTTTTTGCACCTATTTGGCGACTGCCTACACGTGCATAATTCGCCATTAGTCCGAGGAAGAAAGTTCATTTCAGTAAGAAGTTATCAGTAGGTAATTTCCTGTATGTACACTTATATATATGTGTGTGTGTGTGTATATCGCCCTTTCGTTTTCAAAATGCAATTAGAAGACCTTTTAGTTGTTAATCCAACGGTGGACAATGCATAAAGCTTTTCGCTGAAATTAGATGTCCCCGGCCAACTCGTTAGCCAAAGGAAATATTGAGATTAAAAAAATAATCGTTTAAAGTAAAGTGTTGGCCAAATTTCCTGATAGACTTCAATAAAATTGACGGAAATTGCGAGCGACTATTTTCCGTTTAAAAATCAGAATAGTTTGAAATTAAATAAAACTTTTCGTATTATTACGTTGTTCTTTGTCAGTCGGGGGTAATTATAAAAGGAAATAAGAACGGTAAAAATACCTTAATAAAATACGAGGTATTATTAAGCTGAAAATTTATTGGAAATTGATATTAATGTTCGATATAATATTTTACTTTAAAATTATAAAAAAATATTACAAAAAATGTCCGACTAAGAAAGTTACAATGACGTCATTATTATGGGAGATTTTGGCAACGATCTACACTCATTTTAAGTCCGTTTATTTCCTTTTGGGGGAATTTCTGACTAACGTGGGTATTTACAGCATATTCTGGTACCCTACGTCAAATCCACCCGATTCCTGATTCCATCTGTCGGCTGACCACACGTGATGGGGCTTAACTTCGCTGTAAGAGGAAGTGGTGTTTCCACTCGGCTAGGCCGTAGCATAAGAAAAGAAAAATGGTGAACCATCAAGGGCATTTTCAGTCAGTGGAGAAAGGGTTAAAGGGGGGAGAAGCTTTCTAGTGATACTTCTTCTGACCCTTTTAGTATTTTCTGTTACAATCTCTATTCTCTTTTCTGCTTTAAAGGTGGAGTATGTGTGTGTGTGTATGATAATTTTAACATCCCCCTTGCCAGAATTAATGATCTTGACTCTCCAAATTTTGATACCACGTCACTCAAAATTTGCTTACTTACCGCCTCGTTTCTTTCTGCTACTAACCCCATAGCTCTTATAAGCATTAGTTGTTTTAGTACTTAACCTCTTTTCGAGGGCACTTGCAGTCTTCACACACATGATGAGATAATATATGCAGGTGATATCAATGTACACCACACATAGTGGTTGAAATCCCCTAAGACTGATATTGATGGAAGGGAAGTTCTCGACTTGTCTAATCTCAATGACAAATTAACAAATTAACTGACAAATTAACAAACATTCTACATGAGTTCCAGATTTACATGATCATAAGGCCTAACATTCTTGATCTATTATGTACTTTTAAATCTTAGAATTGCTTATGTTGCATCTTATCTCCTTTAGGCCTCTCAGACCAAAACCTTGTTGCCATTATCAGCTCTTTTATACCATTCCATCTATTAACTATATGGCTCGCCGTTTTGGGCCATTTGGCCGAGCCCAGCGTGATGCTTTGCGCTCTTTAATCCTTGAATTCCCTTGGGAGGATTACTGCTTTCGTAACAAAGACTAAAAATTATAAAAAGAACGTGTTATGGAGGTACTGGTTTATAAGATGGAAGTGTATATCCTTTTCGTCTTCAAAACTCTTTCGTTTTCCAAGCCCTGGTTTGTCTATGATTGCCCCCATGTTGTTCAGGCTATATTTTTTTAAACGCGCCCATCTGGCGACTGCCTACAAGGGCATAGGTCGTTTAGGATAATGATGAAAATACCGAGCCTATTTTGAATCTCGCTCTGCTGTTCTCATGCTGTCTTCAAAGCTGTTACGAATCGATGCAATTATAAACTTTGTAAGTTGTAGCATTCTTTGCAAAGAGGTAGTGTAATACTCTGAATCTCCAACTAAGAGTAGTATCTACTCCCTAGCTAAATATATCAAGTTACAACAAAAGTAAAGTCCTATTTAAGAATATATATTAAAATTAAAAAAATGACTATGGAAATATTTAATGATAAACATAACCTCAATTGCGTTTTTAGAACCTCATTCCATCTCTCTACACATTACAAATGCCACGCTTATAAAATTATTTAGGTTTGATGCAAAGTATAAATCCGACTCGTTTTCATCCTCTTCTTTTGATGTCAACTTAAGACCATCCAAATGGTTCTGTAATCACCTAAACAACTGATATATATAATCCGAAGGAGCAAGGTGAGGAGAATATGGAGGATGAAGCAATTGTTTAGGGAGTTAAGATTTTCCTGAGAAATTTCTTCCGTTTTCACGGTATTTTATAAATTGTGCCCATGTTGTTGTGTCGGGATAATTTAGCAATTTATTAGAAACAAAAAATGAACGGCTTAAACAACCGAACTGACTTTGGACATAATGACGAATGGAATAAGATGCGCTTTCGTGATGGAAACTTCTTTTCAAACTGAATTAGAGACACCAATCTTATGGAGATAAAGCTTAAAATTTAACCTCAACTGTAATTTTAATTGTTTCATTGCGAATAATAACAATAGATCCTCTATCCAAATAGAATAATTAGCACCGTTCATTAATTTAGAGTTGTAAAAAGAGACAACAGAATCGAAAAAGTATTGCATTTATCTTAATTACTATATTCTAAGAGGTTCAAACATGAAAGCTTTAATAGTTTTTCGTCATTTTGCTGATGAATTAAGCCTTGGATGTTATTATCCATACATGATACATCTTTGTTTACTTCGGGGTTTCTATTTGGGGGCATTTTGTAAACTTTTGTGGAGTCGACCTTGCTTTTGATAGGTACAGAACTGCACCAAGGCAGTACCAATTAAAGTTGGAGATCTAGAGATAATTTATTGATTTATTTAAAATGAGAAAACTAAGAGCTGCATCGTATCCTAAAAAGATTTTTAACATAGTTCCTAAAGAGGCAGCTAAATTAGAAAAAATATGTGGAAGGAACATATTCAGACCAGTTAAAAGAGTAGGCTACTTGGGGTGTAGAGAGTTGTCATACTAACAACTATCCTAAACTTTCACTTCCCTGCATTGCAGCCATGTCCTCGTTTGGCTTGGTAACGGAAGCTTTGATACAAGACCAATGTTAAATACTCAAATCCCATTTTGATCCAATTTTCAACTGAATTTAGTCTTAATATTTATAGATCTAATCTTTAAGATTTTTTTATTTGAAATTCGGTGATTTCGAAGCTAAATCAAATGTAAATTTATGTATCATGGTTATTTTTATCTGCATGGTTTATAAGAATATTTTATATTGGAAAATGGATGGAATGGAACAAAAGTAGGTCCCAAGCTTTCTCGCAATGGAGCTTTTGCAATAGGAAGTTGCGTGGAAGTTATTGCACCGCAACAGAAAACGGGAGCTAAAACTTGCATTGCGCTGGCGTGGGCAATGGAGGCCTGAACTAGACTTCCGGGAAAAGTGAGCTAAGGCAAATAGGAAAAGTAGATGATTTTTTACGAAAATAATTAACTAATTTTATATATAAACAAGTAGGAGGACATATCAATAAACAGTTAGATTGATTCTTACGAACGAGCGAGGGAATGATGAGAATGGACAGAGGAGATCATATAAACGGCCAGTCCCATATAAACGTATATAGTAATCCATATGAACGAACAAATGAACTCATATGAACAAACAACTGGACTCCTATAAACTGACAGAGCAATTAGGAGGACTTATGTATATCAACAAAGAGTGGGATTCATGAAAATGGCCATAGGGACTCATTCCAACGATGAATGGACAGATGGATTCATACAAACCAAATGAAAGATTCACATTGACAGGAAGAGGGACTCATTCGAACGAACACTGGGACTCAATCGTAGAAACACAGGAACTCATATCAATTTAACGAACACGTTTATACTCATGAAAACGATCAGACGAACTCATATCAAGGACAGATAAACGCCATACTAACGAACAGAGGGAATCATAGGAACAGCCAAATGGCCATATGTATGAATGGGTTTACTCATATGTATGAACAGAGGGGTTCATACGAACATATTGAAAGAAACTCCGCGTGAGATTTCTTGGTGGGGATGGGGGGCTTAAATTGCACCTTGACGCTCCCCCCCCTTGCTTTCGCTGGTGACAACCAAATTCAAAACTAGAGAGAAAGATGTTGCGTATAATTTTGAGTTTTTTTATAGAAGATCGGAAAAGCAAGAACATCTTGTCAGCTTTTTGAAAATATGTTAGTAGAGAAAGTGGTTAGGTCAGGAGAAGTGTGTTGATGCATGGAGAAGAAGATATAGGGGTGGTGTGGGTGAAATTTTGTCAGCAATGGCTGATATGGGTGATTATTTTAGATGAAGAGGTCTCGCTAGCATCTTAAATAGGGCATTGGCTTTCTGACGTCAAGGTGCCGGGTTCAATTCCACGGGAGGCGGACACAAAACTTCGACATCATGAGCTGGACGCCCTTAGGGACGATACACTGAGACTTGCCCCTGCGGGGGTAAATAGCTCCACGCGCATTATCACAACGTCGCTTTTATTTCCCTTCCCATCTTCACAGCGCAACATATGCGCCCTGGGTTCCGGAAACCCGCGGATGTGGTACTCACAACCACATATCCCGGACCTAGAATAGCGGCGGCCCTTGGGGTAAGGAAATGTTGCACGATCGCTTGTTGGGGTCAATAAAGAATACCCACCCTCAAAATGACCGACCCATGGTGTCTTCATGATCATCAGCTGTTGGCATTCTGATCTTTTAGTACGTTTCATTATCCTGTCGGGGAAGGGAGTATCTCGCCCATAGGACGAGATACCCCTGGCAATTTCTTTGCCAGGTGCTGGCAAAGAAATTGCCGAGTTTTGCATGTCGTACGACATTTGTCAAAAGACTAAAGCAAAAGGGCGAATACCACCTGCCCCCCTCCAGAAGACCCCAATTGTCTCGGAGCACTTCTTTAGAGTGGTCATAAACTTGATTGGCCAAATTCACCGCCCGTCTAGCGAAGGACACTCATACGTTCTCACGCCTGTTTATTCTGCAACCAGATTCCCCGACGTAGTTCCCCTTAAAAAGATAGATAATGTGACCTGCACAGAGGCCCTTATGATCAAACCACTATTCACCACCCTTTTTCACCCAGCCGAAAACGGCGTATGAGAAAAATTAAATGGTACA
The DNA here is from genome assembly GCA_963969495.1 of Ceratothoa steindachneri. Lineage (NCBI taxonomy): Eukaryota > Metazoa > Arthropoda > Malacostraca > Isopoda > Cymothoidae > Ceratothoa > Ceratothoa steindachneri. Next base: position 187,320,191 of record OZ018325.1, read on the forward strand.
TTGAAGGCCATTTTGCAAAAGTTATGCCATGCGCAGCCTAGAGAATGGCATCGGTACCTGCTGGTTGCCCTGTTTGCCTGCCGAGAAAAACCCACAGAACTTTAGGATTTGCCCCCTTCGAACTTTTGTATGGCCGAAACGTCCGACGACCGATGAGCATATTAAATGAACGTTTTGCCAATCTCCCCCTGGATGAGGAGATCAAATCCTCGTATTCTTACTTGTTAGACCTTAGGAGCCGCCTGGAAAATTATATGACCTATTTTGACGTTAAGTCAAAAGAAAGGCGATTCAAGCCCGGTGACGAGGTGCTGCTCCTCCTACCCACGGAGACAAATAAGCTCTTGTCCCAATGGAAAGGCCCCTTCCCAATCCTAGAAGCGCGCGGCCCCGTGGATTACTTAATACAGACCCCCTCAGGTAACAAACTATTTCATGTGAATATGCTTAGGCCTCTTATCCCTCTGAGCCTCTTAAATTAATTCAACCCTTAAGTGTTGAGTCTGACAACAACTATCCTCTCCCTTTTCTCCCCGGTTCCCGTGAAAGTTCCGCCCTGAACTCGACTTAGATCCCCAGCTGGAACCTTCTCAGAAGACGCAATTGGCTCTTTTGTTGACCGAATTCCAAGATGATATCTCCAAGAAGCATGGCTGTTCTATCCACTTTGAGCATGATATAACCCTAACTACTCAGGAGCCTATCCGTTCTAAGCCATACCCCTTGCCCGTTCACTTGCGCTCTGTTTTTAACTCCGAATTAGAAAACCTGCTAAAATTAGAAATCATGAACCATCCACGTCAGATTATTGCTCCTCCATTGTTATGGTCAGGAAGCGAGAGCAGTCTTTTCGCATGTGTGTAAACTTTAGGAAACTGAACGCCTTAACGGTATTCGACGCTGAGCCTATCCCTTTGTAGACCAGATCCTACATCTATTTGAAGAGGCTAAGTTTATTTCGGAGATAGGCTCGTGTAAGGCCTAGTATCGAATCCCCTTTAAGGCTAGTGCCCGGAAATACACCACATTACCCACAGAAAAAGGCCTTATGCAATTTAGGAGACTTCCTTTTGGTTAGTTAATGCCTGTACTAATTATAATCACATGATGTGCCGGATACTGGATGGGCTGAATAATGTTTCCTTTTACTTTGATAACGTTTACGTGGCCACCCGCACATGCGATCAACATCTAGTCTCCCTACGCTCCCTCCTCAGTAGGCTTCATGAACACGGCTTACTATAGGCCCCAGCAAGTGCCATTTTGCCTACGGCACAATTAAATATATTGGTTTCCACATTGATGAAAATCAAATGGCACCCCAGCAAGAAAAGGTGAAGGCCATCGCCGGCATGCCCCCTCCTAGTCCTAGGAAACAATTACGCTCCTTTCCCGGATCGATGTCCTTTTACAGGCGCTTTGTCCCGAATTTCGCCGCTTTAGCGTCCCCTTCCCCCCTTAGCGCCCTGATAAAAAAACATTCCCCGCACTCCCACATCTGGAACCCCAAGGCGACCACCCACTTCCATCAGCTGAAGGAAAAATTAACGTCAGCTTCCATAGTGCGACTCCCGAACACGAGCAAACCGTTTGTAATTCATACGGATGCCTGTAGTTAAGGCATTGGTTCTGTTTTGCTCCAGTATGAAGAAGATGGCAATTGTTGTCCCATTGCGTACGCCAGCCGGTAGCTCTCGTAACGCGAAAGGAACTATGCGGTAATAGAATTTGAGGCTCTCGCGATCGGGTGGAGTGTGCAAAAGTTCAATATGTATTTGCTAGGCAAAGAATTTGTGATCGAAACTGATCATCGGGCATTGGCTTATTTGAAAAAATATAAAGGCCAGAACGGAAGGCTTATGCGATGAAGCTTACTTCTAATGGAATACCAGTTCTGTATTTCAGACAGTCTAAGTAGAAATCCGGTAGAGGATCCTCCCGCTACAAAGTTAATCGTGTTAAGCTCTGTACTCCCGTGTATATAATCGAGTCTGTGTACTCGCCCCTTTTTAATAATCCTAGGACTCCGTCCTATCTGTGTACGTTTTATGCTCTTTGGTACCCCTGTAAAAGTTAGATGGGGGGGCGTTTTACATATTTGTCCTTTGTGTATTTTTTTTATTCGCGTTGCCTTTGTTTTCTTAAATATGGTTCTACTACCCTTCACACGAATGTCTTTATTTAAATTGATTTTTTTGTGTGACATGGATTTAACTATTTCCTGTATTTTATTTTATTTTTTTTGTTTGCTGATTAACGCCGATACCTCTTTTTAAATGTACCCTGCGTCAGGAATTAAACGAAAGTAATTATTTTATTTGGCGACCGCTGGGTCGACTCAAATTTAAATGCCTGCTATTATTGTACACCTGTGGACCCAGGTAAAATTTTTCCCATACACGACCCCTCCTATGTTTGAAGATGCTCATTTCCCTCCTCTACGTTGCAGGAAAATGTCATCTTCAGGAAGGGAGGCGTGTGAGGGGATGCCCCTCGAAGAAGGATCAGCATGAGATGAAGCCCTCCCATCCCTGGAATATCCCTTTCAGCTGCTTCGCTCCAAACCACGTGCTCCTTGGCGTGGGAATTCTCGAATCTTCGAGAAGGAAGCAGTCCCGCGCTGAGTAGCTCGACCCGGCTGTACTTGTTTATGCGGGACGCACCTCGCTCTCCCTCCACCGCCATAACACCGAATTCTCGCCCCATGCCTGACAGGCATGTCCTTTCCCCGCGAGCGCGGCCGTACAAACTCACCCCCATATCCCAAGGCAAACTTCGCTGTCCGATTCAACTCGTTATCTCGAAGTAAGTTTGCATAGAATGATGTCGAGAATCCCCTGGGGACGGCCATGCCCTGGGGCTATCTATCGGATCAGCCACTTGGCTATTTAACCCTGTGTCTGCCATTCCTCCAGGAGATTGAGAGTCTGCCAGTCCCTCCGCGAAGTCTCGCTACCCCTGTTCGAGTCGTACCTCGTCGTTAATATCTCACAAGCAGATCGCCCTTCGCGAAGCTTTGGCCCCTGTTCAGAGGAAAGCTTAGTGAGCCACCTTCTTCCCGGAGAACCGTATACCCCCCTTCCCCTCATCTCGCACCCCCCTTCAAGACTCCCGTTCCCCATGTCTTAGACTCCCTGCCGTCCCGCAGAACTGTCTCTTGTTTGAGATTCCATCTCTCTGGAGCAGAGAAAATCTCGTTCTTCAACAAGAAGTTCTCAAAATCCCCCCCATCTACGAGTCCTCCTCGTCAGGGCTCACAAAAGTATCTCCTCGAAGACCTGTGCCGTTGGTCTTCCCGCTCCGAACACCTCTAAGCGTTAAGGTAAAGCGATTTTGCGTTGTAATCCTCTGATTACAGCCCCCGTCAATCGTCACCTGCATTCCCTTTTGAATTGCAAACTTAAATAATATCTATTGGTCGAATTAACGATAATTTTTCACTCCCAGCCTAGCTACTGTCATATTGTAAACTGTCACGATTCAATTAACAATCCTTATTGAGCAATTTGTTCTCCTTTATATATATATATATATATATATATATATATATATATATATATATATATATATATATATATTACCTCGTTTATTATATATATTAAAATTATATTTTGGAGTCTTGATCTTTATATAACCTTTGAACTGCAACTTAGCAAGCCATTAGATAAATCCCGGTCAATTGTAAACGCACTCTAAAAATCAAAGAGGCGGCCTTCCACCTCTTTAATTGCTCCAAAGCATATCGTAGACGGCCTTGGGTTGTCTATCTGCCCGTGCTTGTGTATGCGCCCTTGCTCCGAGCGGGTCTTCACAGGCATACCTAGACAAAATTTAATAGTTTCAAATATAAAGTAAACAATATTTTTACAAATACTTCCTGAATTGGCCAATCTCCTGATACAAAAAGAGGTGTCTCATCATACATTCTTTTAAACAATATAATAAACTGTCGGTATTCCTATAGAGTTCGAAATGGATAAAAATGGTTGTTTCCTCACTTTCATTTAACACAGATATCTTAATTTAAGTTATACCAGGCAAACTTCCATGATATTTAGTGATAATTAATGGAATTTTACTCATTGGATCCCCCCAAAACAGCAATTTACTTACACTCTGAGCATGTTCTGGTCGGTTGGCAAGAAGTATCGGAAGAGAAAGGTTCTGGTATAATGGTAAAACAAATTGAGTTTATCACGCCATCTATCGAAGCATATATATTAAGTCTCACCAAAAAGATCGGATTTCTTCAGATTTGACGTAAAATATTAAGCTTCTATAAATCCCAGCTCGACTGAGTTCAATACCGCGCCAGCAAATTAATAACCACAGTTTACGATACAAATTCTCCACGTTTAATATTAATTATAACCAGATATGAATCTAGATATGAACAATTCATCTTGTTGACAAAGAATGGACTTATATTCGCTGTAAAACGACTAAAATGTTGTCAGGCTGTGATATATAGCATCAACAACTATGTTGCAGCTGAAATCTAGTGAAGTGCGTGTAGTCTTGACCCCAATTCCTGAAGGTGGATCTGTAGTTATATATTTCCACAACTTTTCCTCTATTCCATCTTCAACCCTTTTTTGGTGATATCCAATTACAAACTTTCTAATATAACTGCCCTCGTTGGTTTTCGCTTCTTAGTAATAGGTAGGTAACAACAGCTAACATTCACTGGAAACAAGACGATGGAGAGGAAAGCAAATTTAAATTATTAAATGGCATGCATCATCAGAGACGGGATGAGAGCTACGAGATTTGGGACAGATACTACTCGGAATTCTGCATGGAAATTGCGCCGAATTATTGTATGTAAATCGCGCCTAATTTGTGTATGTACATAACATGTAAATTTCACCCAAGCCTTGTATGTAAATTGTGCCGATTTTTTTGTGTGTACATTCTATGGAAATTGTGCCTAATTCTTGTACGTACATTGTATGAAAATTGTCCAGAATTCTCGTGGAAAAATTGTATGTTAATTTAGGCGAATTCTTGTATGTAACCCTTATGTGAATTGCGTCTAATTCTGGTATGTAAATTACGCCAAATATTTGTATGCAATTTGCGGCATTTTTTTTGTCAAGCGCGCAGATTTCTTGTCTGTAAATTGTATGCAAATTGCACCGTATTAATTTATGTAAATTCTTTGTATGTGTTTAAAAATGGCTTTTAATAGCTATTTATAAATAATGTAAAGGATGTTGTGGATGGTCATTTTAAAACTATCAATAATTTAACTTTGGTCGTTTTCTTGAATTATTATCTTACTCTGCATTTCAACTTTCTCTAACAATACTTCAAATTTTTTAAACTAATTATTCTTGCAATTAGTTAATACCACTAATTATAAAAATGTTCATAATTCCTTTTAATATAGATTTAAAAAATCCCCAAATACCCAGTTGTAAGTATAAAATTCTAAGGATATTCCAGCTGTGTTAATTTGCCTGAATAATACCACGAGACTATCCCAGGAGAAGGGGAACGTGCCACTTCTGAGTCCGTAACTCCGAAAACACGCGCAAAAAAGAGAAGAGAAATAAATGCATATTATCCCCTTTTCCCCCATCAAAGAAAAAATGGCGCATGAACCACAAGGGCATGAACGCCACCCATCCCATTACCACGAGACCATACGTCTCGATAAACTTAATTGTAATCGTCAAGTTCAATAAAATAACTCAAATTTTTCCTCTTAAATACTCAAATAGTTTTCTACTCCAAACTATTCATTTACTCCCTGGCAAACACGGCCCCAAGAGCATCGACCTGAATATGTGCAAGACAATCAGTATTCAGGAGCGGCCTTAACGTCGCTACTGTCTATCATTCTCCGATTTAGTTTCGACAATGAATTCATCCCCTTTCCATATATATATATATATATATATATATACGTATATATATATATATATATATATATATATATATATATATCTATATATATATATATATATATATATATATATATATATATATATATATATATATATATATATATATATATATATATATATGGCGCTGTGCAAGCAAATAGAACGTTCGAGGTCTCCTCTCATGATTGAGGCGATCTACTCTCCCACGTTATTAGAATTCCCCTGAGGTTACCTGAAGGACTGTTGTTCTGCTTCAAGTATGCCCCTTGAGGCGTGAGAGAAGGAGTGTTGGAGGGCGTGAGGGATGCCCAGACATCTCTATCAGCGAGGGCCCCCATAGGCGGAAGTGGCGTTCCCGTAGGCATGGTGGTATAAACAGATGGGCTGTGATGGAATTCGTTTGTTGTGTAGGGTGGAAGAGAGCAGGTGCTGGAGTACATATTTGTACTGTAAGATGTCGCCGTCGGCTGCGAATAGCCACTGTAGTCTTGGTAACCTGCGTACCCAGTACCGGGGTATTGGTTAGGAGTGGGCAATTGGGGTCCGCAAACGTCGTATGGGGAAGGAAGAGAAGGCGGTGCCCCTTGGTACAAGGGATACGGCTTCATCGCCTGGACCTTTCTCCTGAATCCCCGCGGTCTGCGTCTGAATGATCCCTCCTCGAACATAAGCTCTGCCGTGGGGTCTATTGCCCAGTAATGCCCTTTTCCAGGTCTACCCATGGACTTGGGAAGCTTGATGAAGCACTCGTTAAGGGAAAGATTATGCCGAACCGAGTTCTTCCACCCGGTGTACGACCCTCTGAAGAAGGCGAATCGTTGCTGAAGAAATTGGTAGATTTCGGAAAGAGTGAGACGTCTCTGAGGTGAGCTCTGTATGGCCATAACTATGAGGGCAATATAAGAATAAGGGGGTTTCTCCTGGCGACGGGCGCCTCCCCTCTTCGCTGTCGGGTTTGGCGGTTTGTCGCCTATGCTCGTTACCCCTTCAGCAACCTCAACCGACGTGGAAGCCGTGCCGGTCGTTGGGTGGACCATGGGCCCGAGACATTGCGAAGCAGTAGGGTCACTCTCACCCTTCATGTTGACGGCGCTGGCCAGGAGAGCCAAGTCACCGAAGGAGTTCGTGTCAGCCACAGCGAAGACGAGAAATTGGGAGTGAATCCACGACTAATAGGAATTCTATGGCAAATCTCCCTACAACCCCAAAACCTCAAATGAATTATCCACCCAAGGACGAAAAAATGTACCACCCCCACCTTAACCAAACGACTTTCGACGCCGCTTCAGAATCAACACAAGGATCGTAAACAAAACAACACTGTCCTTCTTCCCGTAAAACTACTGTCTAACAGACAGAGGGGTATATCACACTGATGAAGGGAACCCGCACTGCCCCTAAATCTGGCAGTGCCAATAATGACCGAGAAGCTCCGCCCACAAGTGCCACTCTATATAATGAAAACGCATTTGAGGCATTCCGAAAGGGGGAACAAGCATGAATAAAAATAAGGTTTATCATTTCATGTCAGTTGGTTAGGCAGAAACAAGCTAATGCTAAGCAATTATTTGTTTTTTCTTTTTATAAATTAAAAACAATTATTTTCTTTACATTTTAGGCTTCAAAGTGTGGGTGAAAAAAAAGCAAAAAAAAGGGCGTTACTTCTACCATACTACTAATGTAATCTGAAGTTGTTACACAAATAGTTTTCACAGACCCTCATCCCTTTCTTATTTGTTAGAGTACACAATCCAGAAAACAGCGACTGCCAATGTGTAGCAGAGTATCTTATTTTCTCGCTTCATTGTTCATCGTTTATGTTCAGATATCTGTATCAATGTAATTCATTATTTTCACAGCATTTTACGCTATATCTTGTAAACAGTACGACCACCCCTGTGTTCCCGGGCATACAAACTCCGCCCGCTTTAAGAAGTCAATGGGCGGAGCTATAAATTTGAGCAATCTGATTGGTTCTTGAGAATTGAGGGGAAAAACCCATTTAAGAACTTCCAAGTGGGTAGAGTACATGTATCCGTAAACCAACCACTTCAGAGAAATGTATGGAATAATACATTTTCCAACTGCCTGTAACCGTCTAACATTTCTGCTCGACTCTACAGAATCTCTCTCTTTTTTTTTTAGTTGCTGATGCTGTAGACTTTAAGAGATGTTTTCATTTTTTAGAGGTAGCAATTATTGGTTGTTATGGATTTCACGAAGGCGCTTTTACATGATAAACATAGGGTTGGAGTGTCTGAATTAATGGCAGTTAACTCAGACATACGCACACACAATGAGTCATAGAATTACAGACATTTTAAGGAGCCCAACATCTGGCCCCACCCAACTTGTGCAGAAGCATTTTCTGAGAAAGAATGAAAAACGTAAATAGATAATTAAGAGTAGTTGAAATGGCATTAAAAAAATTTAGACTAACAATATATTTGGTCATCTTATAAATCATTGAGTATTATTTCAGGTTTGTCATTATTTTATGGGTAGAAATAATTAAAAGCAGGTTTGTTCTTATACCATCCTAGTCTACTAAATTCGAAGACTAGGGAACTGTATCTCTTAGCCTAAGACAAGTATTACATTTCGATACCCTTTATTCGTCATTTTCTGGACTACTAATTTGATGTGTCTTATCGTTGAATGATAAATATTATGCAAGTGTCAAAAGAACACATTCGAAACGTTATGTTTTGAGAGTTTAGAATAGGCAATGATGCTAAGTTAACAGTAGAGAGATTGTGTCAAGTATACAGTGATGGAACAATTAGTGTGAGGTAATGAAAAGATGGTTTCAGGATTTTCTCTCAGAAAATCCTGAAAAGATCAACCCTGTTTAGGAAGAACAGTGAAATTTCATTAAGATCTTTTAAGAATTATAGTGCAAGGAAATCAGATTTCGCGCATTATCATTTGAAGGAGATATGCAAGATTTCACGAATGGGGCCAATGGATGCCGCACTTGCAACAAAGAATCAACATTTGCTCATCTCTCTTTTCGAAACTAAAAAGTGAACCAATAGTATGGTTGTTACAGGGGACGAAAAGTGTTTATGTACAATAATAATATTAAGCGTTCTAGTAAATGGATTATTACTGGAAGAAATCTATGAATGGCATAATCCATTTTGAAATTCTAAACCCAAATTGGTCTATCATTAAAGAGGCTTACTGTGGTTAGTTGGCCCGTTTACATGGCGCACTTGACTTAACCCCATCAGGTTATTATATTTTAGGAGTTTAGCTAATCACCTAAGGGGAATGAATATGCCAACAGCAGGAAAGGTGGAAAAAAGTTAAGGAAATGTTATTATGTATTTAAATATAAATAAATTTAAAGACTTGCTTGATTTATATCCATAAAATAATGATAAATATTAAAAAATGCCACATTACTTATGGCATGAACTAATATGTAGGTTCTATAAATATAAATGGTGGGTATGGCAATAGGAATTCGCAGTAGTAATTATTCAAAACTCCCTGTATGAACTTCGTCAATGCGATGCACTGCGATGCACAAGGTGCTCTGCATGGTGCGACCCAAAGAAGGTTTGCAAAGAGCCCTTCGGGTGGGTCGGGGAAGGCCAAGTTGAAAGCGAATTTATTGATTTGTTTCTTAGGATACCAGAAGAGTAGATTCTTTTTTCTTTTTTTTCCTCTTCTTATAATGCCTCAACCCACAATCAATTGCCTTTGTAAATAAAAGCGAGAGTTTCAACTCTCGGTGCAAAGAGCTCTTAAAATTCCCCCAAGGATACTAAACATTTGTACTCTCATCACTCTGAATCTGTGGCTTTCATTTGCAAAGGCAATTGATTGTAGGTTGAGGCATTATAAGAAGAGGAAAAAAAAGAAAAAAGAAAATCACATATGCAAGAAAATATAATTTAGCTTCGAGGCTACAGGGTACTGTATCCTCAAACTCTGTATAACGTAAAAGGTACTTCAGTTCAAGAACCCAAAACGGCGATCAAGAGTCAAAAAAAAGAAGAAGAAGAAATTGAAGCGATTTTAGTGGTTAAAATGGAACGAGAATAAAAAGAAGTGTCTCAGTCGATTTTAACAACCTTAAACACAAGAACTGAAATGCGTGTATTCAAAAGCCAACTTTTGGATAATCTCGAAAAAGATAAAATGGCATGGGAAAATATTTCTGTGATTTCGCGTGAATATAATCAATAATTGACTGAAACCAGCAATAATTTCTCTTTAAAATAAAGATATTGACTAAATCACAGAGGAACTGGGGATGTTTAGGACAATAATAATGAGACAACTTTTCAGTAATTAGTGCTCCACTTTGCCATACCAAGCAATGGGGCTTAAGTTAGAGAATTTGACGCTACGTTCTCTCTATACGATCTTTTTCGCAGAGTTCTCTTACCAAATAATGGCGTATTAATGTAGTCTCAAACAATCAGTAGACAAAAACGGCACGCAAGGCCAAGAGGGAAGATAAGAAGAAAATGAATGAATACAATTTGAAACACTTGAGATAATGCGGGGAATATAACCAGAACTTTCAATGCAAGTTCATTTATAGCCAGAAATATTTCGAAACTATCCATAACTAAAAACTAGAAACAAAAGGAATCATGTACTGAAACGATGGCAATAAATATACATTCACATAACCACTCTTGTTATCCATTTCCTTCGGATCCTTTATTAGCGATTTTTTTTACAACAGATTAATTTCCTCTCACATTAAAACTGTTTAAATAATTTTCACAACCTCATTTATAACCTTGACGAAAAATCGTATCTAAACATCCTTTTGAACATTTCCATTCCTCATACAGCTTCGCTGAACATAAGAAATTCACAGAACCATCTTGTTTTTAATATCCATGGTCCGTTTTCTTAGGGTTTTAACTGTTTTAATGGGAAAACAATAATTATTTTAGCTCTTTTTTTTATTTCAATGGAAAGTGAAATTTAAAGTCATTCTTCAAGCGTTTGAGATCCAATTTTTAGGATTACTTGAAAGTTGATAGATCAGGTGTGCGGTATGGGGGGGGGGAGTTAAAGGGTTGTGATGCACCCTTCAAGGTGAAGGTCTCGTAGAGTAGATGTGTGACAGGGATGATGGGTAATTGAGGTAAGAGATGATGTTAGACGAAGTATAGGGTTAATAACCTGATGCAAACACGTTAATAGATGGATTTTTCTATTTTGGAATTATTTTAAATATTACCGAGGTGATAATGATGGCGATGATAGTAGTGATAATAGAGGCGATTATGATGTCGAAGGTGATGAAGATAATAATAATGGTAGTGATGAAGACGTCAATGATGAGGATGGTGGTGATAATGAAACAATTATGATCGCTATAGTAGGATGAGAAAAGAAAAAGGGAAGATAAAAAACCCCCACAATAAATAAAATATTAATACTGAAACCTTCAACCTTAAATGCAGAGGCTAGTAGGGAACTTTATAAACAATAAGGGACGGCATAGCACAAAACCACCTCAAACACGCTCATAAAAATGCCCCCCCGATCCCCTTGAAAAGGATACTTATGGAAGCGGCCTCTCTAGAAGATCCACATGGATCCTCGGACCACTTGGAGAAGGTTTCTAAAAAACGGTTCAGACCGCAAAAAGAAACCCAATGTATTGGGTTGAGGAATAAGTTCTTACGGTTTTATCAAATTCATTCGTTACCCTTGACAATTTTAGAAAAAATTCATTTTTAATAGATAACAATATGCAATTATATCAATAATGTATTCTCCGTTGTTGTATACAACTTCTTCCCAAAATTCAACTAGTTTTTCGATGCCTCTGCAATAAAAATCGCTGGAATTTGACTCGAAGAATTCGTCTAACAAGGTTCTTAATTCCACATCAGTATTGAACGAAACGCCGCGCAAATTGTTGGAAAGCGATCGGAACAGATGAAAATCCGATGGAACCAAGTCTGGCGAATATGGAGGGTGCAGCAGGATTTCCCAATTAAGCGTTTGGATGGCGTCTTTTGTCATATTAGCAATGTGAGGACGAGCATTGTGGTGTAGAAGAAGGACTCCATAACGTTGATGAGGACGCTTTTCACGAATAACTTCGGCGAGTCGATACATTTGTTGAACGTATAGTTCTGCATTGACAATCTCGTTGTTCACAAGGAGCTCATAAAGAATGATGCCTTCACAATCCCACCACACAGACAGCATCCTCTTTCGTGGATGGAGTCCTTGCTTTAATCGCGGAAGTGTTTTTTTTATTGGGACTAAGCCATTGTTTTCGATGGTTCATGTTGACATAAACACACCACTTTTCGTCGCCAGTGATGATGCGGTGAAGAAATCTGTCCTTATATCCACGAGTAACCTTGTGACAAGCAAGCAAACCTGCGGCAACCGTGGAGTGGTGACGTTTGTTGCTTTCACTCAAAGCGTGCGGAACCCATGCACCGAGTTTTTGAACTTTCCCCATCGAATGAGGGTGATTGACTACATTTTTCTGATCACACGCCAATTGTACAGCCAATTCTCTAGTCGATTAACGAGGATTTTCATGAAGAAGGTCGTTCAATCGATCTTCATCCAACTTAATGGGGCGACCAGAACGTTCTTCGTTATTAAGATTGAAGTGACCGTTTTTGAAACGTGAAAACCACCATTGTGCTGTCCTTTCTGATTCAAAATTTTCTCCGTACACAGCACAAATATCGCGACGAGCTTTGGCTGCGTTTGCATTGTTCCCGTCTTGATTGAAAATGAATAACAACAAGTGTCTAAAATGCGCCTTTCTTTCAACTTGACATTTCATTTTGAGGGTACAGAACAAAAATTAAATAAACACTACTTTTAAATAAACCGCAATGACTTATTACTCAACTTCATGACGTAGCCTAAGCAAAAGCTTAATAGTATACGCTGTTAAGAGACGTAGCCTAACCTTTGCAAATTTTGCCCTCATTATTTATTATTGTTTCTTAATATGTGCACAAATCACGTCAACAAAACTTAAATCAAAACAACATTAAAAAAAGCGTAAGAACTTATTCCTAAACCTAATAGATGGTCAAACAAATCTCTGATAATGACGAAATATCGCAACAGTTACTTTCCATCGCGTAGATAACTTCTCCACAATCTAGGAACGACTCTCCTTTGAAGACCAACCCCGAAGTGATAGCAAGGTTGCTATCCACTAGAGAGATGCCTCTTCAAAGCTCCGACAAGACGCTCGTTACAGAAGATTGAATCGATCGGACGTCCTTTTGTCTATGGACTCACCCCCACTCCCCTATCTCAAATGGCTAACTCTCTCAGGCTTAAACAACAAATTTCTAGAGCCAAAAATACACCCTCAAAACTAGAGCCGTCGCTCATCAAACAACCTTTGCAATAAATACAAGCTCCATCGCACTTCCATCCTTGCATTCCTTGCACCTCTAGCACCTTCGTTGGATTACTGTTCATGACTCGAAGCGATCACGGGACACTTGCCGAATACCTAGTGACCCGCTAGGGAAGGACACTTCGCTAACCTTAAACACTAGAAATGTTTATTGTCCCAGTAGAATTTCCGTCACTCTCCAACACTTCACGGCATCACCCTAATTTCATTTGCATGGCTTCCTCTAATTTACTTGACTCTCTTTGGTGTAGGTCGCATGCTCCTTCGCCGGGAGGAGGCGGTCCTTCCCGCGACGCCGGAGCGTGCTTCCTGTTTCTTGCGTTTTTGCTTATTTCTTTTGTTATCTTTTGCTTGAGTTCAAATTCATAATTTTGCGCGCGTTGTGCTCATTGGTACGAACATTTCTTAAAGGTTTGACGTACCTTCCTCCTTCCCGGTAAACAATCCTCCATAGCGAAATGGATCGAGGCTAAGGAAAGTTGCGTGCCTTCAAGGTTTGTAGAGACCAGGTTTTGAAAGTAATATATACATATATTTTTTGTTTCAATAGTTTTTAAAATTTAAGTTATAATTATTCTAATATTTATATTATTGCGGCTATATAAAAAGTCAGTATTTAAAAAATAATAAGAAAAAAACTGTATCCCTTTCAAAATCTAAAATTGTGCTCTGGTCCTGTTCCTGTAAGACAGTGTTTCTCAACCTTTGTCCCAACATGCCCCACCATAACTTTCCTAAAAACCTATGCCCCACAGGTTGAAAAAAAAAATTAAAAAAACTCTTTTAAATAGTTTAAACCTAAATATTGAGTACAAAAGAATCTAATATAGGTATTTAAGGTCCACAAAAGAATATGTAGATCACTTTAGTGAGAACCTTGTGCCTGGCACTTACAGCAGATATTCTTGATTCGAGGACAAAATTGTGTCAGCTTCAGCCGTATATCGCCTCGTTTTGTAATTTCAAGCCGGTTTCTCTTGTCTTCGAGCAAATCGTCACCATCACTGAAGCCACATTCAACCAAATTAGTGGAGGAGAAATTAATCAAAAGTTCTCTCGCCACTCCATTCAACCTTGGCAAATAGCCACATATGTAATGGTACCTTTTATTTTAAACAAAGTATTCACTGATTCATCATGTTACAAAAGCAAACAAGTTGAGGGACTGAGCTAACTCAGATAATAAACTATCTTTATCTCTTCATTTACCGATTGATTGCCAAGTTGCCATTTTGAAAAATTCTAAAACAAGCAGATGGATGCCTATTGATCCCACCCAAAATAGTCTTAGATCCTACACCCACGGCCCATTAAAAATTTCCCACAGCTCACCGATAGGGCGTACGCCCCAAGTAGGGAATCAGTGCTGTGGGAGGTAAGTTTCAGCCACTGGAGCTTTGCTATCTGATCAAAAGGGTAAAATGATGACAAATATGGATTAAATGAATAATGTGTAATTATGATCTATTTCGTAATATTTGTTTTGTAAAAATAAATGTATCTTTTTCAATTCCAGAAAAGGCTCTTCCCCCCCAAAAGCGGGTAACCATTGTTGCTCTGCACCAATGCGACCTAGAATGCAAAGAGATACTTGCTTACGGTATTGCATCAAAGAGCACCATCTGTAGCATCATTAGTGAATTTAAAAAGATTGGTTACACCACTGCGAAGAAGACTTCTGCAAGTCCAAGAGCTTCAAATGAACGCCAAGATCGCTTCCTGGTAAGGTCTCACTCAAGGATGGCGTTGCCTCCAGTGCAAAGCTTGCTCACGATTTGAATGAAGCAGATACGAACGCTTCAGCTCGCACAGTGAAACGTTTTGAGAAAAGTATCAAGTTGATAATGGCTGAGAAGAAGCTTCATCTCACTAAGAAGAATCCGCGAGATAGGCTCTACTTTTGGAGGGTGGAAGACTGGGGCAAAGTGATATTCTATGATGAAGGCTCCTTTCCGCTTGTTTGGAGCTTCTGGAAGATCCCTCGTTAGGAGGAGAAAAGGAAAGTGCCTATGATTCCGGAGTCCTGGCCACGGTGAAGCATCCGCACACTCACCATGTGTTGGGCTGTTTCTCATCTAAGGGAACTGGAATAATAATAATTTTGCCTAAGAACAATGAAATGAACTCAAAATGATACCAGCACGTACTTCATCAGGAACTTTTCACAACAATTCAGGACCAATATGGGGATTATAGCTGCATTTTCCATCATAATAAAGTACCTTCTAACAAAGCAATAAAAAAGTGCTTGGCTGAAAATATCATCGGACCGTTAGGCCCTTGGCTCAGGAATTTGCCAGATTTGAACACAACGGAGAATTTGTGGGCGATAATTAATCAACTTAAGGGTGATAAACAAAGCCATCTGATTGCGAAACGTTGCGGGTGCTTATTGGAAAAAATGGAACAATGGCAAAATATCATCACAAATCTGTTCTCTAGCATGCCAAAATGAATGTAAGCAGTCCTAAAATACAAGGGACATCATTGTGAATATTGACTGTGCGCACCAATTAACTGTATTTATTAATAAAATGGGTTGGGCTTCTAAACTTTTATATATTCACCTTCAAATTATGATACAAACATACTAAAAAATGCAACGTTTGATTAGTTCAACTATTTCATCATCACTAAATCTATAATTTAAGAAGGGGATATTTTTGAGTAATTCAATAATAATTTTATCTTAGTTTGGTTATGACTTATGTTTTTTGTATCAAAGTTATTTCTAATAGTTCTTTCATAATATCAAAAAACAAAATGGTGAAGTTCAGAAAATTTATTTTTATATATCATCTTCTATATCTCTATATTTTAACAACGTGATATTTTGAAAGGCGGGGGGAAATTTAGTTAGAGTTCCATTTTAAAATTATTATATTTGGCGAAATTCAGAAAATTGATAAACCTTTAACCATGGCTGCTTTTTTTTAGATTTTAAATTTTAATATTAGTAGCGAAGCCATTGCTTGGTTTTTATATATAAAAAAATATAGTAGTCTCAAAACTTTTGGCCATGACTGTACTCTTGCTATGTACATTCCATATATTTTCCCTTCTAACTCCCCTAAAAAGACCCACATCATCGCAGAGTCTCCACCTACGACGAACTGAGACGCTGCTATCTACCCTTTGACAGAGGTGGGACTCTCCACACTCTCGGCCCAATATTTAAAGAAAAAAATATTTATCCATCCTAGATTGACAAGTTTCCTTAAGTAAAGTGGCTTTCTTACCAAACTATAATATAACAACATGCCAAAGAAATATTTAACTCATTCAACATATATCCATTCTAATCATCAACACATGTAAAGATCGAACCTATCAAACATAATCTATCCCTTATCATCTTTTAAATTTGAAAATAGAATCTTAAAAGAGCCACTTTTATAAAATTGAATTACGGCGCGACCACCGCGAAATGTGCGCCATGAGACCAACATTCACGAGACCATACGTCCATCCATCCCTAATTTCGCACAGAACCTAGTTTAAAATTTAGTTTGGGCAGTTGACCTCGTTGGTTTCACCTTATTTAAAATAATTATCTGTTTTAACTTCATATATCTCTTCTACCCCTGATATTCTTTCTTCCTAAGGGGAAACTGCGCCCGTTGCATTATACAACTCTTAAGTATTATTTATTTATCACATTGTGGACAACAGTACCTGGCGGTATGGCATTCCACAACCCTAGTGCAACAAACATCATGAGGGTCTCATAAAGGAAATGTGAAAAACGGTAAGATAGAAAATGAATACGAGTGAAAATTGAATTAAAAATTTACTATGTTAAATATGAATGCTTAAGAGAGAAGTATTGTGCGGAGCGTATGTTTGAATGAAGAAGTTCATGAATATTGAAGATTGCTAAAAACAGACTGCCGACCTGCTACATTCGACTTCCCCTCTAAATATTACAACCAAAAGAGGATTAAATCATTTTTTTTAAATGACGAATAAAGTAAAGATCCTCTAGAAAATAATCACGAAATTTAATGCAAATACTAAAAATACATCAGATGGACAATTTAGGACGATTTCCTATTGAACACTTTTTTTTGTCGCAATTTGTCATTTATTCCCTATTTTCCCCGTTCAAAAAATAGGTAGGTGCGACAACTGAAGAAAGATCTACACAAAAAAATAACGATTAAATAAGAGGAATAAAAGATAACCATGACCCAAATAAGAATAACAAGTAATGGCCTAGTGCAAGCACTCGCATCTCTTAAGCTCTTGACTGGCTACAAGTACTTACTAAGAAAAACCCCCACCTAAATGTAAGCTAATATTTCGGTTTCTAAATGTATTAGATACATGCATTCGAACCTACACCAACAAATCCATACACATACCTAAGGAATAAGAAAAATTCCAAGTGTTCGAAAACCTTTGTCAGTGCGCTGTAGCTTCCATTATTATTTAACTAAGCACAAAATACCTTTCTTGAAGAATTCACTGATTGGGATGAAAGATATGATTGGATATCACTTTTTCACCGCTTTCATATCAGAGTAAACTTTATTATTTAGCTATTGCTGTAAAAACTTAATTTGTAATCAGATAGTGCAAGGTATTATGGATATAGAGGACAAAGCAGAACTTCTCAACTTTGCGCAATAATTTGTTCTTGGGTTAAACATGGCACTCGTAGATGCACATTTTCATTAAGAAGAGGAGACCTTTTCGGTTAAACAGTGGAGGACGTTTATGTTCAACTCTTTTCCCATCCAACCAATTGAGCCCATACATAGCTTTCTGCTATCGGGAACCATGTCTAGGAGTAGGAATGCATGATATTTTGTATGCCATCATTCCATTGATTATTTGGGTTAATATTTGGGTAAAGAACTCATTTTCATTCCCAAGTCATTAGAGAATAAAAATTTACACGTTGTAAACGTTATCTTTCAGACATTTAACTTAACACTCCAAAGCCATTTTTTAACTGCAAATGCCATAAAAATTCTTACAGTTTAATTATGCTTGGACAATGGTAGAGTTATCTTTAAAAAGTTTGCAGCAATTTTTTAACAATAAACAACTTTAATAAGCATTTTATGATTTATAAACGATATTAATTTCTTGACAACTTGATAGAAAGTAATTTGGAATAACTTAGAAACTCCCCCTCCCCTTCCCCTCCTCCCAACCTAATCTTAATGACTTATTATTATAACTTAGTTAAAAAGAGAAGGGGCTCGATGAGTTTGGTAATAAAAATTTTGACCCAACATATATTTTGCTCCTAGCCATCTTCTATTTCATCTTTCTCTCCTCCCGTCTATTCATTTTCTAGTTGAAGAAAATGCCCTTATTGGCCATATCAATTTCGCAATTATAAAAAGAGTAATAATAATTAAATAAAATAGACCTAAATAGCGAGTTGATTAACTTTTAGTAGAAAGCACTTAATCGGAGCATAAGAGGAGCGGCTTTGCCACACCTTACAAGAGGCAAACCTTCGGTCTGTGGTCTACGGCCTATCTGCCTCTGGTAAAGGGCTTTTGGTCTAAAAAATGTTTGAAAGGTTTTCGGTACATATCTCCTAATAATTTACTCTTGGCCTATGTTTTTTTAGATGAATACTTATTTTCTAGGCCTAAAGTTTTAAAAAAAAATATCGGATTTTTTTTTTAATACGGAAAAAGCAATACGGCTCTTTTTTCCGATCTAAATTTGCTCTAATAATTTCATTTATCTTTACTCGTTTTTAGAGACCAGTAGCTATTTCCTCTGGCTAAGAATTTAAATGCAAAATCTATTTTAGAAAGAACTTCGCTAAAACCTTCGAATACAATCATCCCTTAATTTCAATAAATGTCCTGAACTTAACTATTTGTAATTATTTTCTTTTCTTTATAATTCCTAACATTCGATATCATATTATTTTTTTCTGATATTCACTATTTTTAATTTTGTTTTTGTTTTAAAAAATTCCAAAGTTAAAGTATACTCCTATCGATAAACTAATATCAAATTTTTGACCAGGATTATATCCATATCTCGAAATTTGTCGCACCTCAAACTGAAAATTGAAACTGTTAAGAAAATTGCATTCCTAAATTATAGTGTGATGAATAATATTTAATTGTGACACTAATTTTGGCCTAAAGTTTAACAAATCATCTTCTGTCGTATACTGAAAGACGACAGACATCCACATATAAATATTTCAAACGGAACAATATCACTAATCTTTGGCGGAAGAGGATTTTAAAGTCATGAATAATATCATTTAAATTACACGTCCGAAAGGTTAAAGTTGGGTATATCTCGAATTAGAATCGATTAAAAAATATTATTTTGCGAAAATTATTATAAATGTAAATTATCTATGACCGAGGTTAATTATCAAACGGAACAATGTCACTAATCTGGAGGAGTGATTCTACGGTCATTAATAACAATGACCTTACAATCACTCAACCAGATTAGTGACAATGTTCCGTTCGAGATATGTGTTGATGCCTGTCTTCTTTCAGTATATGACCGAAGATAGTATGGTAAACTTCATGCCGAAACTAGTTTCACAAATAAATTATTCTCTTATAAACTAGTTTCTAGTAATAAGAGGTATAGAAAATAAACATATCAGTCCATCTTTAATGGATAGTTAATATAATTGGAGATAAGATGTTGAGTGTAACTTCTTAGACTCCTTAACTATTAATGGGTTTGTTGTAGCCACTAAAGACACCAAATTGTATGTCATATTTAGTTTGCTTTGATTCACACTTTAAATAAATGAGGGGATTGAATGCTCGGAATTAATTATGTGAACGTTGAATGGATCTTTTTCACTATGCAAAGTTCTTTATTTGAGAAAATAATAAATTTTACGATACAAATTAAATATACGAAGTAATTAAGTAACACATAAAATATGGAATTTTACACTTCAACGGAAGTTGCTAAAGATGATTAATTTGGGATTATTGCAATGAAATTGTACACCTCACATTAGGCAATGTGAAATACTGTGATTATATAGGAATTGTTAATATTTTTTTGCGTAGGTTAAAGTTTGTGAACCCACGGAACGAATTAAATGTTTTTTGAATTCGGTGAAGTTAAGAGAAACACAACTGGAATGTTTGCCAAGCAATAGAGATGTAGGCTTCGATGAGGAGTAAAGTGATAGATATTAGAACTTTTACATTAAAATGCGGTGATGAGCAATTAGCAGAAATCTTTATCATGGATACTAACGAGAGATGAGATCGTCTCGATCGAGGCAAGTGTCTCCTCCTTGACTTATTGGTGTGTTGGAGAATGGGCTGAACTCCAACTTGATTTTTCTGAAATGACCTGAATTCTGTCTCCTCTTGGCAAGCGGGGTTTATTACTCCCAAATTTAGTAGACTCTGGCGTGTCCCTTGCCTTGAGAAGAAGTGCCTTCTCGGGCAATTGCCCCCATAAAAAAAGAAAACGTAGATACGAGCTCTTTTATTTGGTAAAGCACCGAATGGAGCTCGCCACTATCTCTCACCCTCTCTCTATACCTTTCATTCTCTATATCTCTCTCTTTCTCTCTCTATCTCTCCCGTTTCAAAAAGGAAGGCAGAAGCTCTGACGAAAGTCTTGCTTGGTCGCATAGGAAAGTCTGTGTAAGTGGGTGCACGTCGTGGGGGAAAAGCAGGGGCCCTTTCCCACATACACGCTTATTCTCTGCCAGATAGTAGTGAATTTAGTGTGTGTTTACTTCTTAAAGAATGGTTCCAGGTTACTTATCTTAACGGCCAGAATTAATTGGACATTTGATGGCCTCAATTACTTCGTGGAATTGAAGTATGATAATGAGCTTCAAAACTGACATTTGTGCATACCCGGAAATCAGGATGCGTCTAAGGTATTTTATTTATTCATCGTTTCATTTAATTTTACAAATACCCACACGCAGATATGCGTAATTTTGGTCCACCCTGCATAGGCATACTTGCTTGCCCATGTTAAAACATATAGGTACACATAAATCTCTAAAGATAAACATGTTACTCCAAATGAAGTCACGTGTAAACACATACATCCAATACATACAGCCAAACTCTTACTATATCTTCAATCATATATTGGCCACAGTTTCTAACCTTTGAAATAAATATTGGGTTAGATAACTCTAATAGTTTTAAATTTATTTACTTTAATGATTAAGAATATTTTATATAATTTTATTGCAAAACTTTGAATGATTAAATATGCTAAATATGAAACAAATGAATTGTTTTTTCCCCCTAGAAGATATCAACTCTACAATGATAGAGAATATTTTTTATTTCTCCTATCAAAATGTATTCCATAAGTAAAATTAAATAATAAATGAAGGAAATAAATAGAGATTTTGATTTAATTCCTAATCCTAGGTTTGGTAAATATTCATCAAACGAAGCGGATGTTGCATAAGTCTTGAACAACTCCCGAAACAAATACATTTAAATGAGAGGATTGTTCAAGCTCCAAATGACTAAGCTGATCGTCGGTTAAAAGTGGAAAGTATCCATTGATGAAATTAACCCCTTGAAATTAGGATCAATTTAGTGATAATTGACTCTCCTGAATAAATGACTTTGTAGATAATTGTTAAAGTTCCGATTCATAATTGAGCCATTGGGAAACAGAAAACCAACCACCAAATCAAACCCAAAGTTACTTGAGGTTGGTGGCCGGCAGATGAATTAATTAGAATTTTTAAAGGGAAATTTTATATAAAGTTAAGGTCTAGTTTGCGATAAGAAGTCTTGCATTATTGGGTATTTCGTTTTGAAGAGCCACAGTTCAATATTGAATACTAGTCAATGTTTTTTGTTTTATTATATGTTCATATTACTGCAGGTTGCATCATAAACATATATAGCTCGAGTTTTAATCGTAATTTATACATAACCCTTTTTTTTATTTCCGCACAAAGACCCGCCCATGTTGCAGAATAAAAATAGGTTAAAGAGAGTTGTGCGTTTTCTTGAAGCCCAACAGCCCGTCTTTTTGTTCACAATCCCTAACTTCACCGCTTTCCTTACGCCTTTTTTTAAGAAAACCTTTTGGGTTAAATCACTGTTAAGTCTCCCCCCCAAGCAAGTATTCCTTTTAAAATCAATTAAACCGCCATAAATCACGGGAAAATCAACAATATTTGGCCTCGAAAAACCTTACAAAATGCACTAAATTCAGTCACAAAAAAGTAGCTCTTGAAATTCTTCTGTTTAACATTCAAAAGTGGAGATCAATGAACTTATTCATCATCATCAATCGCTGTCACATCATCCATAGAATGAGATTGGCACACATCAATGCCTCTCATCGCGTATAACGCTCGCAGGAATAATACTTTCTGGTCTGTCGTTTCCCAGGTCAGCGGCTCATATCTGGGTTTAGTCAACTTTTACGACACGCGCTATACAGCTGTATGGGTAATAAATCTGCCCTACATACAGGATAATATTGTGAAAATATTATGAGATCAATTCGCTTTCGAATATTTCTAGTGTAAATAAATATATTAGATCCATTGAGACCATTAATATTGAGACCATCAATGGAATTTGCTTAACCGAGTGGCTGATAACAATTTAATTTATTTTAAATTTAAAATAGGAGTTTTGAAATAACATGTTTACATCAATTGCACACAAAAATGGCCTTATAATTTGTTACCGATAAGAGAAGTGGGTTCCAAAAAGGTTCACTGAAAGGTTTAATAATAATGAAATAAAAGATAGGTTTATTTATCCAATTAATCCCGATCTAATTCAATACAATTTTAAAACACAATATTTATAATCTTTTAAAACTATCTTATAAATATGTCTTTTGAATTAAACAAGGTTAACATCCTCGTCTTCACCTCATCGAGTGATGAAAAATGAATCCCTATAATGCCTTTCTTCATATTAGGAAACCAAAAAATGTCTTTGGGGGGGGGTCAATTAATCAGGGTGTGAGGTGGATATGGCATCAATTTACATAAAAAGTATAGCAAACAGAGGAATGATAAGATGAAGATGAGGCGGAACATTGGAATGATGACGAATGTGACCAAGCTGTATTATAGTGAATAATGGGGCCGAGCATGGTGAAGAATAGGGTATGGAGGTGGCATGAAGACGAATGTGGCAGAGCATAGACATGATAACAAATAAGGAAGAGCATGGACATGAAGACGAAAGTGGCAGAGAATTGGAATTATGGTGAGGAAGAAAACTGAGCATTACCATGATGATGAATGAGGCGGAGCATTGACATAGATACAAATGATGCGGATCATTGATAATATGGTGACGAATGAGGCGAAGAATTACCATGGTAACGAATATGCCGCAGCATTGACATGTTGAAAAAAAAGAGTGGAGCATTGACATAGGGACGAAGAAGGCAGGGCAATGGCATGGTGATTAATGTGGTGGAGCATTGGCATAGTGACAAATGAAGGAAAGCATTGACATGGTGACGAATGAAGCAAAGCATTGGCATGACGACGGATGAAGGGGAGCATTGGCATGATGACGAATGAAGGGGAGAATTGGTATGGTGACTGATGAGGTAGGGCATTGGCATGGTGACGAATGAAGAGGAGCATTGGCATGGTGACGAATGAGGTAGAGCATTGGCATGGTGACGAATGAGGTGGAGCATTGGCATGGAGACGAATGAAGGGGAGCATTGGCATGGTGACGAATGAGGAGAAGCAATGGCATGGTGAAGAATGAAGGGGAGAATTGGCATGGTAACGAATGAGGTGGAGCATTGGCATGGTGACGAATGAAGGTGAGCATTGGGATGGTGGCGAATGAAGGGGAGCATTGGCATGGTGACGAACGAAAGGGAGCATTGGCATAGTGACGAATGAAGGGGAGAATTGGCAAGGTAACGAATGAGGTGGAGCATTGGCATGGTGACGAATGAAGGGGAGCATTGGCATGGTGATGAAGGCGGCAAAGATTGATATGATGACGAATAAAGGGGAGCATTTGCATGGTGAATGAAGGGGGGAAATGGGCATGGTGACGGTTGTGGTGGAGCATTGGCATCGTGACGAATGAGGTGGAGAATTGGCATGGTAACAAATGAAGGGGAGCATTGGCATAGTGACGAATGAGGCGAAGCATTGGCATGGATACGAATAAACGGGAGCATTGGCATGGTGACGAAGGAGGCGAAGCATTGGCATGGTGATGAATGAGGGGTAGCATTGGCATGGTGACGAATGTAGCAAAGCATTGGCATGGTGAAGAATAATGAGGAGCATTGGCATGATAAAGAATGAAGGAAAGAATTGGCATGGTGACGAATGAGGTGGAACATTGGCATGGTGATCAATGAGGGGAAGCATTGGCATGCTGACGAATGAGGTGGCGTATAGGTATTGTGACGAATGAGTTGGCGATTTGGCATGGTGACGAATAAGGGCAGCATTGGCATGGTGACGAATGAAGGGGAGGGGGGAATTGACATGGTGACGAATGAAGGGGGGGAATTGACATGGTGACGAATGAGGTGGAGCATTGGCATGGTGACAAATGAAGGGGAGCATTGGCATGGTGACGAATGATGCGAAGCATTGGCGTTGTGACGAATGAAGGGAAGCATTGGCATGGTGACGAATGAGGTGGAACATTGGCATGGTGACGAATGAAGGGGGCTATTGGGATGGTGAGGAATGAGGTGGAGCATTTGTATGGTGAGGAATGAGGCGGAAGATCGGCATGGTGACTAATGAGGTGGAGCATTGTCATGGTAAGGAATGAGGCGAAGCATTCGCATGGTGGCGAATGAGGTAGAGCATTGGCATGGTGAGGAATGAGTCGGAGGATCGGCATGGTAGGGAATCAGGCGAAGCATTACCAGGCTGAAAGGGAACTCTGTCTTGACGCTTTCCTCGGCGTCTTTTTAAGGCAGAAAATTGAGGCAAACAATCAAGAGGGAAGGATGGGTCCTCACCCTCCCGCCTCCGACAAGAATTGCCTGATTGAAGGCATTCTGCGACTAGCCTTCAAATTAACCGAATGGCCAAGTGGTGAAGTTGGGCTTGGAAATAAATTGGCGAAAAAAGTATAAAATGTAGATGTCGAGAAACACAAATCTAGTTCATGATTGATGTAGGCCCTGGGCACGGGAGGGCATGTAACAGTCTGAGTGGAACGCTCCCTTGCGGGGGACGTGAGGCGGAGTCATTTTTAAATGCCTCTTCTATATCCGCATTGTATTTATTCAACAAAATAACGAAACTAACGAGGGAATTCATGCAGGAGACTAGAAAAGAGGTTCATGAAGAAAGTGTAAAGTTACGAGAAGTGAAGACTTCTAGCTGGGTGTAGCCCATGGAGCCTATTTGAAATATAAGAGGCCCAGGGCCTCGCAACTCTCCAGAACCTACTCAGGTTGCACAACGAAGCAGAGTTCCTCTACGGGATATGATCTACATCAACCCATACATATATGGACATATGTCTTTAGAAGATACTATTATTATTACTTATTTGTATAATTATTATATTATTATTACTATTATTATTAAAGAAACAAAGAAAATATTTAATTATAGAATTTTTAATAAAAAGCAATTAATCTAAATCGGTCTTTATCAACCATTTTACCTCTGTGGTACCTTTGGAGTTATTTTCATGTCTATTGGAGCCGCTACATAAAACTGATCATATATATATTTTTTTCTCTTGTAAGGTAAACACGCTTTTTTTTAATGTCTACTGGTTTAAACCAAAACTACTAACTGTTTTATCAAGTTTATTGACAAAGAAAAGAAAAAACTGGGATCAAACTACTAAAGCCCAGAAGTTGTGCTGCTACTAACAAATGAATCTCTGCAATATTTTTTTTTGTAGGTTCACATAAGTTCCGACTAAGCCAACTTATTGGCCTCAAATAATTATTAATCACATAAAGGATAAATGATACTGTGTAGTGTAAATGCAGATTTATGATTTAGGAATAAATATTTTATATGCTATAAAAGCATGGGTTATATTTCGACTTCGTTAGTATGTGATTAAAAATTCAACCATAAAAAAAATCGACCAAATACTCAAAGGAAAGTTCACATCGAGGGAAAATCTCTATGAAAACAACTCACTTCTACAGTTTGATGACTTACAGTAGAATACTAAAAACTTTTTATCGACATGTGATGTAAAACCTTACCTTAGTTTCTCAAGTGGGAGAGACTGTATGTATCTATCTATATCATAAATGACACGCAGGAGACAGATTCTTTTATATATCGATTTGTATTACGGTTGTCACTTTTGTGATGGCCCTATATCGATTATGATTTCTTGTCATCTCACTTGTCCTCGAACCCACAAGAGTAACTTTATTATTACTTTGAGTGTTTATAATCATTTACTACATATTACATTGGATTTATGTTATTTGTCTCCGCTGAGCGGGGGAGACATATATGAGGAATTAGTAAAATTGTTCCCATGAATTATCATGGGAACAGCCATCGCAGGCATCACTTCTTTTCTCTCTTTACTAAGTCTCTTAGTGGCTTTCATGATATTGCTCAAAGACTGTGAACTCAAATGAGAGCGAGTTTTTGATGGGAATGTTATCGCATTTGTGACATCATTATGACATCAAGTAGCTTGAAATTATGGTGAGGCAAGAAATATTTTGGCCTCACCCCGTTAACAACCCCAATCTGAAATTTCACACTTCTCAGATAAAGCCAAACGCGCATCGAAGCAGCTTTTCCACCTACTTATCTTACTCGTGGGTCCATCGATTTGCCTAATTTGGCAGCCAAGGAGATTGATTGGCCGTTGCGCCACACAAAATTGGGCTACACTTTATGCCACCCTATTCTGTAGGATGGGAAAATGTCCCTTTATTTCGGGCATCTTTAAGAGGGATCTTTGAAATCTTCTACCACGGGCAAATTATATATTTAGTAAGTTTATTGCTATAAATATGTACCAGTTTTGAGGCCTTTCATTTCTAAGTGATGACCTAAAGTTTAACATTGGATTCACTGGAGGCTTGATCCGGCAACTTACCACACCCGTGGTTGTCATCGAAAGCGATGTACCCACTTGACAAAGCCGTAGTTCCTTACTAGAATAAAAAGGTTGTATGGTTGAGTCCAGAAAACCGAATTTAAGAGGTTCGGAATGCCATTGCATTCCGTTGTCGATATAAAGGCGGGATTCGCTCTGAAGCTCTCAAGGCCATTACTCGAAATCCTCTCGGAGAGTATTCAACTTTACTTCCTTCTTATACTGAAGCAACGCACTCACTTCGCGTGACACAGATTCTCCCGTTATGGTTGACAGACATCAGTCCGGACGAGGAAACGGACCAATTCCAAAGCGCATGAAATTAGAATCATTACAAAATCTTAGATAATCTGATATTCAGCCCATTCATCGTCTTCCTTCCCGAAGTATTTTCCACGATCCAACCTAATTCTAGCTTCCTTTCTCCCTTTCCGCTCAAGGCCGTGGATGTTTGAGGAAGACGAAAATATGGATCCTTTTCCGTACCGAAAGGTCTTTCAGTATGATTTTGAAGTGATTCCGGTCAGGTTGGCCACGAACAGGCAATCAGGCTTTCTGTATACATTACATTTTGATGCAGTCTTGGCATATGCATAGACGGTGCATTTACGTGCATGTAGAAGTAAGTTGCGAGAGTCCCAATTTGCCTTTTAGGGGCCATTCTGTTGTATCACTAAGCCCGGTTTTATCGCTGGGCACAATGATCTAATCATCTTCCGCCACAACCTCCTCTATACACATTTATCATAGTCAATATGAATCAATGGCTTCACCTCAGCATTTTCTATCGCAAACATTCATTAACATAATCAACACACCTTTTACGCGGTTTTCCAACTAGACCATGAAGCACTTTACACTTAAAGAATTGCGGGCCCCTCCGTCCCAACACCCTAAGTGACATCTGTGGCTATATATTAGGCAATCCCATAAGTAATCTGATATTTTCTTATGTTTATGATTATTTTATAGATAAAACAGCCTCGTCTACTAAACTCGAAGCCTAGGAATCTATAATTCATAGCTTACTTAACCCCAGGCTTAATTTCGGTCATTTTCTGGGCTATTAATTTTGTATTATTATTGTAAATTTAATGTGCCTTATCATTGATTTATGAATATATGCAAGTGGCAAAATAACAAATTTGCAACGTTATATTTTAAGAGTATAGAAAAGGAAAGAATACGAAATATCAGAAATGGTTTGTTGAGTATCTGGTGAAGGAAAAATTAGCGCGTCATTGCTAAAGATTGTTTCAGAATTTTCGTTCTGAAAATGTAAGTGTAAAAGAAGAACCTCGTGCAAGACGACCAGTGGAATTAGATCAAGATCTTTTACAAAATAACATTTGAAGAAAATCCGATTGTTACTGTTGAACGATTGGCTGGAAAAATACATTCGACTCATTGCTCTGCACATCGTCATTTATAGGAGCTGAGCAAGGTTTCACGATTAGCGAATTCGCACATGTCAGAGGTACACTTGTAACAAAGATCAACATTTGTTCCTCTCTGGGTTTTTAATCAACTAAAACGTGAATATTTGGTAGTATGATTGCAACAGGAAAACAAATTAAGTAATGTAAAATGATATCAAACCCATTAAACAATAGATTAGTCCTGGTAAAAAATAACGGAAGATTCACTTAATCGTTTGGTGAGATATGAATGGCATAATCTATTTTAACCTTCTTAACTCAAATCAAACCATTAGCAAAGAGGATTAGTGCTCAGTTAGGTCGGTTAAATGCAGCACTAGAAGAAAAAAGAGGCCAGCATTAATCAAAAGAAGAAAAGTGATAATCCATCAAAACAACACACGACCTCTTGTCGCAATATATACATACTACACAAAAGCTTTCAAATTTCGATTGCGAACTAATGAGACATCCGCCATTCTCACACAACTTAGCCCCATCAGATTACCGTGTTTTTAGAAAGTTATCAAATCAATCACCTGAAAAGAATGAAGATGTCTACAAAAGAAAATGGCAAAACAACATTAACGATCTTTTTAAAATTAAATCAAATGATTTTTAAAAACTCACTATTGAAAAGTTAGTAAAAAGATGGCGACTAGTGATAGAAACTAATATATATATATATATATATATATATATATATATATATATATATAAAAAAAAAATATATATATATATATATATATATATATAAAAAAATATATATATATATATATATATACAAGCCATGGCTTCATCACTTCCCCACTACGGGGGGAGCTTCGCTCGCTAACAGGCCTTCCTGCTGTTGGCCTTCGGCCTATTTGCTATTTTAAATCAATTGTGATCATCTTTACACTCCTAACCTCCATGTTCCTCTGCCCTCTCATTTCCCTCTTCCTCTACCCCTATCACATCAACAACGCCTCCCCATAACCCATTCCCTCACCTAACGCCATTCCTTCCTCCAATCCTCCTCCCTATCTTCCCTAATCCCATTAACCTTCTCCCTCCCCCTTCTAAACACTGGGGAAAGGGTGAGGGGCGAGCTCATTCATATACTTAGTTATAATAAAATATAAAGTTATTAAAAAAATCACGTTTTAAAAGTATACAGTTTGCCCTCTCTCTCCCCTCCCCCATATTTCCCCTCTTCCCTCTATCATATTCCCCTCTCCCCCTTCCCCACTATTCCCCCTTCCCTTCCCCTCCCCTCCCCCTCCATTTCCTCCCCTTCCCCTATTCCCCTCTCTCTCCCTTCTCCCCCTCTCCAACACTCTACCCATAGGAGAAAAGAGGGTGAGGGGTAGAGGAGATAGTTAGATATAGAGGGAAGGATAGATATAGGTGGAATGAGTAGGGAGAAGGGGAACAGTTGTTTGATTTCTAACCATAAAATAAGGAAAAAATGCCTTAATTCTTATGGGATACGTAATATCTTCCACATATTTTTATTTCTATCCATCTTCTCCCCTTACATTATAGATATCGCCATCCAAAATTTCTAGGAGCAGCTTACCTCGTTGGTCTTGATTTCTCACCAATCATTTCACTTTCTTTAACGAGTAAAAGAGTTTACATTATTTTAAGCTGTTTGCAATCTCTCTTTCCCTATTTCTTATGGGTTATATATATATATATATATATATATATATATATATATATATATATATATATATATATATATATATATATACATATATAAGATCACACAATAAAATTTAAAAGTAAAATCTCTATAGAAGATTTCGAAATTTTATATTAGCATAAATTCACGCTTCACCTTCTCGTCTTGGAAATATGATATATAAAACAGCTCAACCCAGACTTAAATAGTGATTTGTCTTCGGTTCCTCTCCTAATTACTAAATTGTCTTTCTATATTGGCTGCCGATCTCTTTTTGGCGTTTTTCAGGTAAACCTGGAACATCATTTAACCCGATCTAAGGCTAGGTTTGTGTTTTTATACGACCAGTTTTATGGATAAGTTTTACTTTGATTATTCGTTAAATGTTGCTTTGAAAGTTAATAGTGCTTAGTATTTCGTTTAATAATAATTTTAAAGAAATGTTCTCTTGAAATTTTCGACTCATAATCCTACTTGTGAAATTTAAGTAATTTTGCATTCACTAACTAATTTAAATACTTTAAAACCTGTATTCTACCATAAATCTACATATACTCTAATTTTAAAAATGATTTAAACTCTAATTTTCTTATTTAAAGGTGAAACTATCAAAGTTATATTTGTACCTTTAGAATTGTGCTCTAGTATATATTTATAGGCCCAAGCAGATGACGCTATTATAGACGAAACTTCACCACTCAATAAAAAAATAGAGCAGCAATTTTTCTTGCCTTGGGATTTCTGTTAATAATTAAATTAAGGCTCTCTACAAGTAATCCACATCACTATATATATATATATATATATATATATATATATATATATATATATATATATATATATATATATATATATATATATATATATATATCAAGGAAAACTCTCTAAAAAATATTTTAAAATTCCCCTTTCACTCAGAACCCCACGGAACCTCTCATCGGAGCCACAAAAGGAAGAAATAAGCAGCGAAGAAGCATATAAAAATGAAGTTTTTATTGGTATTTATCGCCGCTCTTTATATTCCATTAATGGGTAAGTTCACGACATCACGTTACATTACTATCCTATTAAAAGCTATCATATCGCTGTAGGCATATATATATATATATATATATATATATATATATGTAGGTTAAAGCCAGAACCAGTATTCGGAACATATATAATTTGAAACGTTTCGAACATTAGCTATGTTCATCTTCAGCCTATAATGAAGTAAAACAATATGAAAGCAAACAAGCTTAGAATACATAAAGAGATATATGTATTAATGACTGACAATAAGTTGAATTTGAGAGAAAATAATGCGACAATGTAATAATGAATATTAGAGTTTAGTAAAACTTTCAAGAAAACAATGCAAAAATTACAGAGAGAGGACAATGATAACAAAGATAACAAAGATAAACACTGCAAAATTATAAAACAAACTGAGAAAATAAAGCAAAAATTAAAAATTACAATGAAATAAATAATTGAACCCTTACCAACTTGAGAGAAGGACAGGAATCGAATGGTTTAATATGTGGTAGATTTCAACTGAGCTAAACATGGTAGTTGTTTAAAATAACTGAAATATGGTTAACCAATTAATAGAACGTTATAATTATCGGGTCATTGAGTGAGTTGTTATTACCTTTTAGGTAAAAATGAATTATAAAACAAACTAAAATTAAGATATTTGAATTAATAGATGTAAAGTGGTGTGAACGATTGTCTTGAATTTAATTCTGGATTAATATTTGAATAAATAGAGATTCCAAAATGTTGAGATCTACGGATTTATCCGCACAACCCAGAACTTTGAAATTTGAGGGGGACAATAATGAGGTACAGGTATCCGAATGATTCCTTATTGCACAGAATTCCGGTTTAGCAATGAGTGTGTCTGTGTAGTGGGAAACCCCCTTTTTTTTCCTCAGCTTCAATTATAGCGTAGTTTTACCTACGAAGGTAATGTTCGCAACGTTGCAAATTATATATGTTCCGAATACTAAAATCGAGGTTTCGGAAGGATGTTTCAATTTATACATATATATATATATATATATATATATATATATATATATATATATATATATATATATATAAACAAAATATAGGTTAAAATTAGTGCCTATCAATCTGAGGCGCCTTTCAACACCTCCAGGTTAATACTACAATACACATGCTCTAAAAAATCAGACCCTATCAGAGTTGAGGAAAAAGAAATATAAAGTATAAATTTACAGGAAACACAGAGTGAAAGACTCTTCTAAAAGCAGACTAATCATGACCAGCTATTAAAGTTTCGGAAATCGTTCTCTTTAGTATTTTACAATAGACAGCGATAATCACTCCAACGCTTACTGTGTCCGTAAAACACCGCTGAGTTGCTGTGTTTTATGCTTAGCAGGATTCTTATTTTTACTTTGTTTCCAATTGGACCTTCACCGTTTTCTTTGGTTTGTCTGTCAGCCTAGGTGGATGGGGGTACACTATGAGTCAGCTCAAGTGTTAATATTCAATTAACCTTAATTTTTCATGATAAAATGTACTTGAAGGAAAGCTATAAATTACATAGCGGACAGGTTTGAATAAGTTTGGTGTAAAAGGACGACTCTTCAATGTTTCCTTCCACGCAACATTATATTTTAATAGTGTTTGAAAGATTTGTTTTCTTTTTAAAAATGTTTTATTAACTGAAGGGGAACTTAAATAAACGTATAAAGTTAAAGTTTTCAAGTTGGAGAACGAGAGTAGGGGTAAGATTATAATAAAATAAAAATTAATATAAAATGATACTAATGATGGTAAATTACTTACTTTTTGGCCTTTCATTTCCTCAAACAACGTAGGTGTAGGCAAGTAAATAAGTTTCTACACTCTTTGGACATTTTAGATATGATTTTATAGGAAAACTTAAATAAATATTGAGATCACAAAGGAAACAAGAGAGGAAAGGTGCACCACTATATTAAAAAGTCACATGGACACCATGCCTTTTGTACCTAGTTAGCAATTTTCGGAATGGTTTCTCTGAATGGTTATTAACATAACATTCTCAGGAAATTGGTTTCTTCGTATGTTTTAATTAATGTGTTCTTTGTACGAACCTGTTCCTTCAACTTCATTACTCATTCTGTCATTAGTATTTAAGGTCGATCGGTTAATTATTAGAATATTTGTTATTGTTAAAAATATTATCACTATACTTTATCCTTTCTATCAACGCTCTATCCTTCATATGTTTGCCTTTTCTTTTATTCTTTCGCTTTGGAGACGTAATCGTTAGTTACCGCAGTTTCCTATCATTTCTCGAATACGTTTTTCTACCAAATGGGTTGAAAATCTACCCTTAACAAAATTTTTGTTCTTTATTGAGCAAAAAATACGATGGTTTTATTGCCTTTAGTTGCCCCCAACAAAAAGGTTCGAGATACGTTTTCAAAATCTTTGAAAGGAAACTCGTAACAGTAAACACGACAGGATAAAAGTAAAATATAACTTTCTTGTGATTTTGGATTGAAAAGAGATATGGAGAACCATTCACTCTTCCTGCTCCCAGTGTGTCACGTCACATTAGTATTCCTTTTATTTTGATTAATAAAAATCATCAGTCACCCCTTGTCAAAATAAGATTCTTCACTTCGTCTCGAGTACTTGTATTCTTTGTATATCTTGTTCCTGGACAAGAGTCACTTCCCTGGTTCTTACATCTCCGAGTGATCAGGTTTGGTATAACAAACTTTATACTCATCTTTTTAATGATTTTCTTTTCATTTTCTTGTGCCTCTGATTTCTACTTTCTTCTTTCTGACGCCTAAATAGACCCAGCAATAAAGGTTTAGGACAGCGTTGCGCTGCTAGATCCTAAGTCACATAAACTAGGGCAAATGTCGCCAGTCATCTATGAATGCTTGGGGTATAAAGCACGCCGAGAGACGTGCTTGAAATTACTTTCCCTTTCCATAAATATCTCTAGAGTAACGGAAGAGAGACAACTCCCTACTTTTCCTCAAACGATCTCTCAAATTTGGTCTTTCTTGTTTTATTCTCGACCCTTTATTTTTGTTTCAACCTTCTTCATATATGGTTTTAATTTGGTATCGATGCCTATTCCCAATATTCGACAGGATGGGCAACATTTGCTGCACCAGTACTAATTATATAATGCTTATCTTTCCTATCAGTTCCCTCCTTTATTATTTTTAATTAAGTAGAGCTTAAATCTGTAGGACCTCTGAATTCCCCTTATCATTTCATAAATTGGCAGCGACTTACCTTCGCAAATCCGGTGTCCTATTAAACTTCAATCGGTTTATTTTAATGGCTAGGATTATCTTGATTCCTGTATAAATACTTCTCTGATTATTTCTTTAGATGAACTACGAAATATGGCTTTAAAATATATGGCTATCGGTTTTAAATGAAAAATAAACTGGGAAGAAAACGGTCGATACAGTGGGTGCAATAAATATCCGATACATGGTCAAAAGCTTATTTACCATAGTTACACAACAGCAAAGTAATCGAAAATTGAACATCTTATGTATTTTGTACGTCGAATAAAAAAAGGTACCATATTATAAAGATAGTAAAAAATTACTATGTTTACGGCAAAAATATCAACTAAACGTTTCAAAAAGTATCTGATACATCTATAAAAACCAGTTAGTATTTGGTGATATGACCTTTCGTCGCTAGTACAGCTTCCAACCGTTTGGGATATTTACTTATGAGGTTCTTACAAATATTTGTAGGTATCTTGGCCCATTCTTCTTGGCATATTCTTTTTAAATCTGTTAAGATTTCTTGGGTCCCTTTTCTGAATCTTTAGTTTTAATTCTCGCTACAGGTCAGTCTGGCGACTGACTTGGCCATCCCATAACCTTTATTTTCTTCTGCTGAAACCAGGCTGCGGTGCCCTTGGCTGTATGTTTTGGATCGTTGTTCTGCTTGAATGTCCATCCTCTTGGCAACTTCAAGTCGTCTGCAGACTGTAAGAGATTATCATACAGAATCCTGCGATACATCTGAGCATTCATTTCCCCTTTAATAATATGCAGTCTTCCAGGACATGCAGAGGAGAAGCAGCCCCATACCATTATGCTGCCTCCTCCAAACTTCACTGTTAGGATTGTATTTTTAGGATCATGCGCTGAGTTTTTCTGCCTCCAAACGTGACTAACACTATTATGCCCAAATAACTCAATTTTCGTCTCATCAGACCATAATACAGCGTCCTAAAAACTTCAGCCAATTTCTGACATGAATTGGTTTCAACAAAGATGTTTTACTTGGTGTGCAAGGATGGAATCCCTCGTTCCTAAGAACTGCTCTAATTGTATTTTTGCATACATTTGTCCCAGCTGCTTCCAAATCTTTCTGAAGTTCAGATCGAGTCAATCGAGGATTCTTCTTTACTTTACGGACTATATGTTTAGCCACACGGTTCGAAATTTTAGATGGATTTCCTGAACGTGGTAGACTTGCAGTGGACTGATATGACGTGAACCGGCGAATCGTGTCACCAATGGTTGAGATTGGTATTTTTAGCATAGATGAAATTTTTCTATAGCCCAAACCACTTTTATGTAACTGAACAATTAGTTATCTGCTCCTTTTTGGCAATTCTTTAGTCTTCGCTATATTAGAATTAGAATGTTGAACGATGACCTCCTTATCATGCAGCTCTCAGACACTGACTGAGGTCCGCTGTTTCACGTGGATGAAGTAGATTATTTTTCTAAAAAGTTCTCCAGCATTCCTGTCACGTAAACCACTCTGAAATGTTCGAGAACTATTTCTGATCGCTTTAAAACTAATTTTGTGGGTGCTTTGGATACTTTTTAAGGCGATAATCTAACACTTTTGTCGATATAATATCAATGCTTTGCTATTTGTGTATTCTAATACCGAATTTGTATTCAACGTACAAAATACATAAGATGTTCAATTTTCGATTACTTTGCTGTTTTGCAACTATGGTAAATAAACTTTTAACCATTTATCGGATATTTATTGCACCCACTGTATATGATGTAAAAGTAAATGTGGTACTAAAGGTTCGTCAGTTGTATTAAGGTTTTTGAGCCCCCAAGAAGGTTACAATCCGCCCCCACACTCTTAAATATTACGGACATTCCAGCATAACCACCTTTAGTGCCTTCGAGACAGAGCGAAATTAAGAAAACAAAAGGGAGAAATAAAAAGAGTGTTAGAAGGAAAGAAAGATATAAAGAGGGGGAGAAAGGAAAAGAAAGAAACTAAAGAAAAGAAAAAATTAAGAAAATGAAACGAAAGAAAGAAAGGGAAAGAAGGAAAATAAAGATAAAGGCAACAAGGACCTCGTCGTTGGAAGGTGGTTTGGTTAGGGGAAATAATATGTGCGAAGGGTAAACAACTAAAGGTTTCTATTTAGTGCACTAGAGCCGATATGGTTCACAATTCTTCAATCACTACCACACTTTACCAATGAAGTCGGCTTCTTGCAAGAGTTGAATTGTTTGGGGAGTGTAATGCGTAGTTGGGTCAGCATTTAATTCAAAGTTATTTCTGAGTCAAATGAGTTATACGATACTACACAGTGCATTGGGCGGCACCGTTACACGGAGCAAATCTCCCTCAATGAAGTGTAGGTAGAAAACGCTTTTCGCCCCCTCTCGTATCGTAGACGAGATTTCCAGAACGGATAATGAAATGAACATAAAGATCAGAATGAGCATCGCTGATGAAGCATAGGCACCTGTAGCGGGTCTTCGTTCAGGGGAGCGGGAGTTGTTTGGGCTGTATTATGCCTTCTTCTCACCAACCAGCGATGATGGAGGTATATGGATATGAGTCCCTCCCCAAAGGGTCACTATAACTTCATCAGGGAAAGGAGAGAGTAGGTACGTCGAGCTGTGAAAGGAGGGAACTGGTAGCGGTGTTGTTATTAGCTATGTGCTCGATGATGCGTGTGGAGCTAGTTATTGCTAAGGGGTAAGTATCAGTGTATCCGCTCATGATGCTTTTAGAAAGTTTTGTGACCACGGTCGCTGGTATGAAACCCGCGCCTCGATGCTAGAAGTCTAACGCCGTACCCGCTAGAATAGCGAGTGCTCTGCAGTGAGCTGTTTACGGACTGTATTCCTTAAACCAAGAAAATTCATTCCTCCTCAGCTTATTTATTTTAAATGGGAATTTTGTCTAGCATATGGTTATACATATTTATCTATTTGTTGCATGTGACGTCATTGTAAACCTTCTCTATAAAATAATTATGCGATTACGAAAGGAAATTTGACACACGGTACTCGAACATAGTTCGGTTTCAGACTTTCTTTCATTCGTTGTAAGATTTTAAACACCTTGAAGAAAGATGTTTGGCCTGAAAAGATTTTCAGGTGTTCCATGTTTCGGTGCTAACTTTTATGCCATCATCGCCATAAAGGTTTATTATTCCTAAATTTTTCAATGATTTTTTATGAATTTGGGCTGAAAAATAGAGTTGTAATTGTTTAGTAATTATTACTCTTAGCTCTTTTCCCCTAACTTACTTCACTAGATAATGATGATTTAATACCGTCATTCTTTTACTATCATTGAGTCCTGAATAGATTGTTTACACCTTATCTCATTGCATTACTCAACCTGCATGCCAGGCCACTTATTCTTGACTCTAGAAGCGTGTGACGTCTTTCATATCTTCGGTGAGAGCAACGACGGCGCCTAATTTCGGGCCATTCGCGGATGTTACGAAAAACAATTTTTACTCAGGATCTCCCTAAAGCCCTGGCACATGAAATATCCCAATGGTCTCTTCGTTCACCAGACCTTAGTTAGCCCCTTTAACATCTTTTTCGGGGGTATGCTAAAGGAGAAAGTGTTCCCAATGAAAATTAAAGATCCAAGACAGCCGAGGCAACAACGGAAATTACATTGAAATTACACGTTTGCTATTATCCGCAGACGTAAGAGTTTATTAAAGTCTTTTATGATTCAGGTAAATATTATCATATCTGGAAAATAGCGCAACGAAATTTGCGATTAAATTGTGCCGTTTAAAATGGAGGTCGATTCGAATCTGTGATGCGAAACGCTAGTCGTTCTTGGACAAATTATTATCCAATTCGATTTTACACTCTTGATCCCCTTGAGGCTAGCCTACAATGCTTACATTTTAAAGCAAATTAATAATGTTCTTTTTGAGGGCTCAGATGGTAACCGATTGCTTTAACAAATTGCTCGCAGAACGGAGAGCGTTTGAAAGCTTAGGTTCGAATCCTCCTTATTTTCAATGGGGATAGATTTAATTAAAATAGTAATACATATATACATCTTTATCCCAGTCATAGGTTGTCTCTTATGGATAACTTAGAAAGGGTTGTTCACTCAACCTCTGAAGTAGATTTCTGAAGTAGTTTTGGATGTAATTTATCGATTAGAGTATTTCAAGTTAATTACTCGGTCAGACTTTATTGACATGACTCAAAAAGATTTCCAGGTATATATAGAGAGGGCAAGATTGAGAGAAAGAGAGAGGCAGAGAGCTTTAGAGAAAATCAGCGGAGAGGGGGTTGTAGAGAGAGAAAGGCTGGTGATAAGGATGCGGAGAGAGAGAGAGCTACAAGGGGTTACAAGGATAAAAAGTACCCTAGGAGACCTTACAGTCCATTCTAAGAGGGTACCTTTGGACTAGCAGTCGAGCAGGCACAGTTTTGCTCAACGGCTTACGTGCCCAAACGGCCACTTTTCAAGACATTGTCCAGTCTTGACTTAAACTGATCAACAGAATTGCTGTTGTCAATTTCCCCTGGAAATGCGGAGAGGGGGTTGTAGAGAGAGAAAGGCTGGTGATAAGGTTTCGGAGAGAGAGAGAGCTACAAGGGGTTACAAGGATAAAAAGTACCCTAGGAGACCTTACAGTCCATTCTAAGAGGGTACCTTTGGACTAGCAGTCGAGCAGGCACAGTTTTGCTCAACGGCTTACGTGCCCAAACGGCCACTTTTCAAGACATTGTCCAGTCTTGACTTAAACTGATCAACAGAATTGCTGTTGTCAATTTCCCCTGGAAATGCGTTCCAGCTAACACAAATGCTGTATGTGAAAAGTTTCCCACACAGATTGCGGTGGTAACGCTTCGATTCAAGTTTGTAACCGTGATTTATAGTTCTGCCCTCACTAAGTTGGAAAACATCAGTGTAGTCTACATTGTCGAAGCCTCGAAGTATTTTAAACACTTTGATAAGCTGACTACGCAGTATCCGGGTCCCCGACGAGAACAGATCTAATTTCCTTAATCTATGGTCGTAACTTTTGTTTCTGATCGAGGGAATCAGTTTGGTTGCCCTGGCTTGCACACGTTCCAATCTCGCGATATTCTATCGAAACGAAAAACTCCAAAATTGTACGGCATACTCCTGGTGCGGTCGTACAAGTAAATTGTGCAAACAGAGTACTATTTTCGTGTTTCAAAACCTAAACTGTCGTTTTATATAGCCTAAAATCCCTTTTCTCTGCCTCTATGAACTGTTTCGAGAAATTGAGGTCACTAGTGATTGTTACACCCAAGTCCTTCTCGGTATCAGTGCGTTCCAGAGCAATGCCCTTAAGGATATACCGTGATTGGGGGTTTCGGTGGCCGATATGCATTCCTTTGGATTTGTTCACGTTAAAAGGCATTTGCAACGTTTTAGACCACTCCCCAATCTTCCGGAGATCTTTTTGTAGGTGGGTAGTGTTTCCTTCTTTTGCAACGTTCATACCAAGCTTAGTATCGTCAGCAAATTTAGAAAGATTGGCAACCATGTTACCATCCATGTTATTAACATAGATGATGAAAAGTAATGCTTCAAGAACAGAACCTTGAGGTACACTGCTAGTAACGGGCACCCACTTAGAAGCCTGTCCATTAAGCACCACCTGTTGCCGTCTACAACTTAGCCAGTTCTCTGTCCAACCTGCTACCTCTTCGTCTATACCCAGTGCACACACTTTGCAGAGAAGGCGGCGATGTGATACCTTATTAAAGGCTTTTCGAAAGTCAAGGTACACAACATCCACCGCTTTATCTCGATCATGCTCAGTGAAAACGAAGTGTGAGAATTCCACAAGGTTCGTTAGGCATGACCAGTGCCTTCGAAAACCGTGCTGGGAACTCCTCAGTAGCAGGTTCGACTCTAAATATGACGTTATTTTGTCCACCATTATGCTTTCCATGAGTTTACCAACTATCGAAGTTAAACTAATAGGTCGGTAGTTCGACGGTTGGCTAGAGTCTCCTTTCTTGAAGATGAGAGTCACCATCGCCTCACGCCAGTCTCCAGGAATGCATTCGGTCCGGATTGACATGTTAAAGATTGTGCCAAGATATTGTGAAACTTCATCGCGCACTTCTTTCAACACTTTGGGTAGAAACCCGTCCGCTTTAGGGGATTTATTCGTCTTTAGGTCGTTGATTTTCTTCTCTACTTCGAATTGAGTGAAGTATATCATCTCCAGCATCTTAACCAATTAACAGTCAGTGGGCTGGAGGATGAGACCACACTCTTCATTGAACACTAAAGAGGAGTCGTCGTTGAGGAGGTTAGCATTTTCTGCCTCTAAGTGCTTTAATGCCCCCTCCTCATTCCTCAAAGGGCCAATCGTTCGATGGATTGGTTTACGGCTGCTTACATATCCAAAAACTACTTGGGATTCTCTTTGCAAAGTCTCACCACTCGGAGTTCTTCGGCACGTTTTGCCGCCCATATGCTGGAATTCACTCTTCTAGCTAGCCTCCGGTGCTCCTCAAAGTCCCCTGATGTCTTTCACTGCCAGCACACAGATCTTTATTCCGTCAGCAATTGACCGATTTCTCGATTAAACCACCTTGGTTGAACGGAAGACCGACGCAGGCTTTTCACAGGGATAAATTGTGATTGAGGACTCATGAGCGGAGATTTTAAACTATTCCACAGGCCTTCAACATTATCATACGGTCATACCACCCCAGCCTCACATCCTACAATCCTGCACGGAGCCTTGCGAAGTCCGCTCTTCTCAAATCAGGTTTCCTTGATTCACGAGTCGCAGACTCTACCTTGAGGACTTTGACAATAAATCTAACTAGCCGGTGGTCATTGGAACAGAGCTCTTCGCCTACAGAGAGATCCTCAACGATGTCGCCCTCATAAGGGAAAACTGAGTTGAGAGTATTATAGACTCTCGTCGGATTTCTCACCCATTGAGTCAAGAATTAGTTGTTCGCGAACTCCAGGAGCAGTGAGTTCTCGCCACAGGATTCTCTGGTTTCCCAGTCAACCTGGGTGTTGAAGTCTCCCATGACGATACACATTCTGTCTTCAATAAGTTCACCCAGAAGCCGGTACAGCTCCCTGTCCTTTTCAACGAAATGGGCAGGGGGTCTATAAAGCAGCAGGGTCCTATATCTGGCAAGACCTATCTCTAGGTCTACACCTAGGAGCTCATGGTCGGATATAATGTTGCAGTTCGTCGTTTTAAATGTATCCCTAACATACAACATCACACCGCTGCCCTCTCTTTCTAGCCTATCTTTTAGAAAGAGTTGGTAGCCGGGAATCATGAATTCTCCCTCAAAATTTTGGTTCGAGCTTTTTACCCATGACCCCGTTATGGCCACTATTTCAGGTTTTTCCGTCGCTACAATGGCGCGAAGCTCAAGAAACCTGTTTCTGATTGATCTCGCATTGAACAAAAGAACTTTCAGGGAGTTCCCGAATATAGGAATCCCTATCCTATTCCGCTTCCCGGCTTGTTTGTTGGCGCGGTGGTACTCCTCTTAGTGAACTCCAAAAATATCGTACCAGAGAGAGAGAGAGAAAGAGAGATAGAGAAAGAGACAGAAGGAGAGAGAGGCCGAGAGAGAAACCGAAAGAGAGGCCGAGAGAGAGGCTGTCAGGCATAGTGAGAGAGCGCGCGCGAGAGAGAAAGAGAGGCAGAAAAAGAAAAGGAGTGCGGGGCAGAAAGAGAAACGAGTCAAACAGAGATAGAGAGAGACAGAAAGACAGATACAAAGAGAGAGAGAGAATGAGAAAGAGAAAGAAAGAGAGAAATGCAGATAGGGAGATACGGAGAGAAAAAGTGAGGCAGAAGAAGACAGAGAGAGATGCAGAAGCAGAAAGAGAGAGATGCAGAGAGAAAAAGGAGTGTAAGAGAAAGAGGGAGAGAGAAAGAGAGAGAGAGAGAGCTACAAGGAAGAAGAGCACCCTAAAAGACCTTACTGTCTATACAAGGAGGGTACTTTTTGCGCAATCCTCGAAGGTGTCCGTTGGCAACCTCGAAGATCACTCGCGAGGATCTTAACAGGAATTTCACAAGACTGGTCAACAGATTCACTGTTGACAACTTCCGTCGCAAGTGCGTTCTAACTACCACAAATACTGTATGTGAAAATTTTCCTACACAGATCACGGTGGTATCGCTTCAGTTCAAGTTTGTAGCCGTGATTTCTTGTTCTTCCCTTGCAGGGCTGGAAAATATCCCCGTAGTCCAGTCTGTTAAAGCCTCGAAGTATTTTAAACACTTCGATAAGCTAACCACGTAGTCTCCGGGTCTCCAGCGAGAACATATCTAATTCCCTTAGTCTATCAGTATAACTCATGTGCCTGATAGAGGGAATCAGTTTGATTGCCCTGGCTTGGTCACGTTCCAATCTCGCCATGTCATTTCAAAACGAAGGACTCCAAAATTGTACGGCATACTCCAGGTGTGGTCGGACAAGGAAGTTGTACAGACAGAGTACTATCTCCTTGTTCCGATATCCAAACTGTCGCTATATATACCCTAAAATCCTTTGGGCTTTCTTCTTTACCTCAATACACTGTTTCGAGAACTTGAGTTAACTGGTGATAGTTACACCCAAGTCTTTCTCAGTGTCG
The DNA here is from genome assembly GCA_963969495.1 of Ceratothoa steindachneri. NCBI lineage: Eukaryota > Metazoa > Arthropoda > Malacostraca > Isopoda > Cymothoidae > Ceratothoa > Ceratothoa steindachneri. The sequence goes on from OZ018325.1 coordinate 187,363,444, forward strand.
GTGGATTCAAGAGCAGTGCCCTTAAGATATAGGGTGATTGGGGATTTCGGTGGCCAATATGCATCGCTTTGCATTTGTTCACGTTAAAAGGCATTTGCCACGTATCCGACCACTCCTCAATTTTTCGAAGATCATTTTGCATGCGGGCAGTATTTCCATCCTTTGCAACGTTCATACCAAGCATGCTCTTGTCGGCAAATTTAGAAATCTTGCTAACCATGTCACCGTCCATGTCGTTGACGTAGATGATAAATAGTAGTGGTCCCAGGACAGAACATTAAGGCATCCCGCTAGTAACGGGCACTCACTGAGAAGCCTGTCCATTCAGCACAATCCGTTGCCGTCTGCCACTTAGCCAGTTCTCTATCCAGCCTGCTACTTTTCGTCTATGCCCAGCGCTCGCACTTTCCGGAGAATGCGGCGATGTGGTACCTTATCAAAGGCTTTTTGAAAAACTAAATAGACTACATTCACCGCCTTGTCCCCATCGTGCTCACTGAGCACGAAGTGGAAGAATTCCACAAGGTTCGTTAGGCATGACCGTTGCCTTTGGAAGCTGTGCTGGAACTCCTCAGTAGCAGGTTTAAATCTAAATTTGACGTCATTTTGTTCACCATGATGCTTTCCATGAGTTTACCGACTATCGAAGTCAGACTGAGAGGTCGGTAGTTCGACGGTTGGCTAGGGTCTCGTTTCTTGAAGATAGGAGTCACCTCCGCCTCACACCAGTCTCTAGGAATGCATTCGGTCCGGATTGACATGTTGAAGGCAGAGAGAAAAGAGAGAGAGAGAAAGAGAGAGAGAGAGAGAGAGAGAGAGAGAGAGAAAGAGAGAGAGAGAGAGAGAGAGAGAGAGAGAGAGAGAAAAAATAAAAAACAATCACCTATTAGTGAAGGCAAACTGTACTCCGAAGTACAATCCATCTTTGAATCTTCAGTACAAACCCACATGATAGAAGAATATGCCAGAAATGCTTTGCCTCATTTTATTATACTCAATATATTTTCCTATTAATATCGTATTTTTATCCCCTTCCTTCAGCTAGATTGGCTGCAGTTCTAAATTAGAATTCTTTTAGACAGAAGATTATATCTTTTAGAAATTTAGAATTTTCTTTAATTAAAAAATATATCTGGTTTGATTTTTGTTGACATAATTATTTTCAGATTGTAAATTTTTGATCGTTTCATTAGAAAGGCTAGTAATTATATCTAATAATATTACCATAAATTAAGGGTTTGTGTGTGTGGAGTTCTTAAATCTTGATATAGTTAAAGAGCAACCTTTTAGAAAAAAAGAATATGCCTTACATATATGTACGTGGACTTCTTAAAATAAAAATAAAAGTATTTTTTCTAACATTTTTAAAAATAAAATTATAATCTTTCTTATGATTATCTCCTAATTTTAATTTTCTTGTAAGCAATAACTTAATAATAAGAAAAAAAACAGCCGAAAGATGGCCCCTAAATTAAACAGTGATAGAAATATTGTTTCTATTAAAACCGTGACACAATTTTAAACGGTATATCGCAAAATGGAGAAAGGTATTACTTGAGTTTATGGGCGCACTCTAGGGGTCGCTGTTTTGGGGCTACAATTTAGGTCCTATGACGTCAGACGTTAACTTCGGATGTGGCCAATCACAGCCTTGTATTTGTTTTTGTTATTTGTCTTGGAGGGTCTCTATTTTTTATTATTTAGTAAATGCCTGCACTTCTACTCAATTATATTATTTAGTAATGCATTGATTTTTTAGGTTTAGTAAGGTATTAAATTTTTTATGTTTCAAAACCACATTCATGAGTCTTCAATCGCGTTTCATCCCTCTGAAATGCCCCCGTCTGTCTTCTGTTCAACCACAGTGGTTTAATCGAGAAATCGGCCAACTGCTTAGGGAGAAGGGAACTGTGTACCGGCAATCGAACATCTCGGGTGACTTTGACGAATACTGGAGGCTAGCTAGGAGAGTATACTCCAGCATAAGGGCGGCCAAGCGGTCTGAAAAACTCCGAGTGGCGAGACTCTGTAAAGAGAATCCCAAGGAGTTCTTTGGATATGTAAACAGCCGTAAAACAATCCGTCGAACGATTGGCCCTTTGAGGAATGAGGAGGGGACATTAAAGCATTCAGATGCAGAAAATGCTAACCTCCTCAACGACTACTTCTTTTCAGTATTTACTGAAGAATGTGGTCCCATCTTCCAGTCGACGGATTCCTACTCGAGGGAAAAGCTGGAGGATATGGACTTCACCGAAGTTGAAATCAAAAAGAAGATCAGTGACCTAATGACGAATAAGTCACCTGGCCCGGATGGGTTTCTACCTAAAGTGTTGAAAGAAGTGCGCGATCAAGTGGCACGACACCTGAGCGCAATCTTTAACATGTCAATCCGGACCAAATGTGTTCCTAGAGACTGGCGTGAGGCGGAGGTGACTCCTATCTTCAAGAAAGGAGACCGTAACCAACCGTCGAACTACTGACCTATCAGTCTGACTTTGATAGTCGGTGAACTCATGAAAAGCATCATGGTGGACAAAATTACGTCGTATTTAGAGTTAAACCTGCTACTGAGGAGTTCCCAGCACGGCTTCCGAAGGCAACGACCATGCCTGACGAACCTTGTGGAATTCTTCCACTTTGTTTCCAGTGAGCACGATCTGGACAAGGCGGTGGATGTGGTCTAACTAGACTTTCAGAAAGCTTTTGATAAGGTTCCCAACCGCCGCCTTCTCCGGAAAGTGCGAGCCCTGGGCATAGACGGAAAGGTAGCCGGCTGGATCGAGAACTGGCTAAGTGGCAGACGGCAACGAGTGGTGGTAAATGGACAGTCTTTTGAGTGGGTGCCCGTTACTAGCGGGGTGCCTCAAGGTTCTGTCCTGGGACCACTATTATTCATCATCTACGTCAACGACATGGACGGTGACATGGTTGCCAAGATTTCCAAATTTGCCGACGATACCAAGCTTGGTATGAACGTTGCAAAGGATGGAAATACTGCGCGCCTGCAGGAAGATCTTTAGGAGATTGGGGAGTGGTCGAACACGTGGCAAATGCCTTTTAACGTGAACAAATGCAAAGTAATGGATATCGGCCACAGAAACCCCCAATCTCATTATATCCTTAAGGGCACTGCTCTTGAATCTTGTGACACTGAGAAGGACTTGGGTGTAACTATTACTAGCGACCTCAAGTTCTTGAAACAGTGCATCGAGGTAGAGAAGAGAGCCCAAAGGATGTTAGGGCTATATAAAGCGCCAGTTTGGATACCGTAACAAGGAGATAGTACTTTGTCTGTACAACTCCCTCGTTCAGCCGCACCTGGAGTATGCCGTACAATTTTGGAGTCCTCCATTTCGAAGGGATATCGCAAGGTTGGATCGCGTACAAGCCAGGGCAACCAAGCTGATTCAATCTATCTGACATAAAAGTTATGAGGATAGACTAAGGGAATTAAATCTGTTCTTGCTGGAAACCCGTAGACTGCTTGGTCAGCTCATCGAAGTTTTCAAAATACTTCGAGGGTTCGAAAATGTTGACTACCGGGATATTTTTACACTGAGTGAGAACAGAACGCGCAATCACGGCTTCAAACTTGAACTGAAGCGTTACAACCGCAATCTGTGTGGAATTTTTTTCACTTACAGTATCTGCAGGAAGTGGAACGCACTTCCAGTGGAAGTTGAAAAACAGTGAATCTGTTGACCAGTTCAAGTCAAGACTAGACAAAGTCTTGAAAAGTGGCCGTTTAGGGACGCAAAATAATTGAGAAGCCATGTGCCTGCTCGATTGCTAGTCCAAAGGTACCCTCTTTGAATGGACCGTAAGGTCTCCTAGGGTACTTACTTTTCTTGTTACTCCTTGTAACCTAAAATAAACTATTATTTTGACACACTGGCGACCCTTAATTTGAGCTTATTTTAAACATTGGCAATTCTGGAGCCAAGCAGCTAAAAGAGCGCGAGTCTTCTGCATTTGTTTTTTTGGACTTTAATACGACTTTTTTAATTTCTTGGTCAATTTAATACACTTTTGTACAGATCATGGCCTCATTTCAAAAGCGAAGATTAGCAGCAGGTGTAGAAAAGCCGTGCGGCTCGATTATAATAGTGAAAGGTGGAAATGGTTTAACTTTTGTCATGATTTGATTATTTATTAGGTAATTTAAGACGATGATAAAGTCGCCGACATTTAGCAATCGCCTTTTGCATTCAAATCTGATGTTAGTGTTTCCAATTAAGACTATTACGAATTTTTTTAAAGTTGCGGAGGGGGGGCACCCACACACAATTAATGGGAGGTATGTGGGTCGAAGCCCACCATTTCGAAAGTAACTAAAATTTTTTTTTAATTTTTGATAGAAATAGCCTAAAGTAGGCAAAGCTATCGTCTTTATTATTTTGATTAACGTGCAGAGAAAATCGCATTGATTGTAGCCCAGAAATAGCGCCCCCTAGTGTGCGCCCATAAACTCAAGTATTACCGGGGGAAACGTGTGTTTTAGTAGCAAAAATAATACTAATGGTTTTTTAGGCCTTCTATTAGTCCCTTACGTCTTAGGTTAGGCTCGGAAAGCACTTATTTTTAAGATACTAGCACTCTGTAGATCCAGTTTTTCTCAACTTTCTCTGAAACTCCATTAAATTTCTCTCCTCTGATACGACCTATCACAACCAAAATCTGTATTCATCATTAAATGGTTATGAAAAGATTGAAAAACAAATTAAAATTTTGAGACACCCTGTACATAGAACACTACAATTTTGTGCAGAGCCCAATTTGAACATGATGAACAATATTTAACAAGAATTTTTCATAAAAGTTTTTTAATTTGATCAAAATACGGATTCAATTTGGGGACAGCCGGTATTTGAGTATCTGTGTTTAGTTACTAATTTTAGGGGTAAGGAAAGTGTATCTTCTCGCTCTACATCCACATCCCAGGTTATAGATGTTTGCTATTGCATTCCTTGTCCCTAATACACCGGCTTTTATCTCCACTTGATGTATCCTAGGAATAAACAGAGTAATGAGAGAAAACAGTATTCTGAATTAAAAACTATGTATCATTTAATTATTACTTTTGCTACAAAACTACATTACACCATATTTTCCCCAAAATACCACATTTCTGTTATTTCCATTATCCAGATTGGATGAAGCCAGGAATTAGGATCATATTAAGAAAAACGATTATAACTATTTGATATCGAGAGATTTTGATTAGTTAAAAAATAGGTAATTTGATTTATCCGTTAATTTTGAATTAAAGTGGGAATCAGTAACACTATCTTATTATTAACTTTATTCATTTCACTGTTTGTCGCTCCCTCATCCTTGCCTGAATAAGTGGAAATGTTTTCATTAAAATTTATTACCTTCTCATGTTTTCTTTATTAAATTCAGAACTTTCGTCTGATTAAACAAATTTTATCCTTCTAATCACCACATCTCCACTCAAAGTGTTTTACCCAAAATAACTTCAGGTGATTGTGAGGAATTCGGATGATAGATGACGCAAAACAACGGCATTTGATTTAATAGGAGGGTCTTGAAGGATAGCAATTCAGAGCCAGAATTAACGCACTAAAAACAAGTGAATTAGTGAATCTCATCGGAAGAAGCGGTCCTACGATACTACATTAGCCCGCTACGCCCCGATAAGAGCTCATGAGCCAGCGCAATCTTAGTTTTATTTCCCTGCTCAAGAATTAGTGTGATTCTCTATTTTATTATCATTCCAGCTGAACTCCTAAGAAAGAGGCCCAATCTCTTACTACTTCTGTACAGGAAGAATTAGTGTTTCAAAAGGACCTTTGATAAAACTACTTGGTGAAATATTTCGATCCAATGTTTCCAATTTATTAAAGAAAAAAATAAATTACCCTTCGTAGATGATTTAACTTTCACATCATTAAATATTTATATAGATATACCCACTATATTTGGTTAATTTATTCCAATAGTGCAAATTTTTAAAAGAGAGAGAATTTATTGCCTCGTGACGTCTTGTCAAGAATCTTGACAGTAAAAAACTTAACAAACTGCAGAGTAAATAAAAAAAATTGTGTTGTAATTCGTGCCATGATAGAATGACACTTCAACTGCGATGAGTGGCTCGTACATTAGGCATTATTATTCGACAGTGATTTCAAATTTTAAAATCGGTAGGAAATAAGGAATCAATAACTTAATTGCAAAAATAAGTAAGAAATAGAATAAACTGTCTTAAGATAAATAAGTACCGATGGTTTCCCACTTATCGCACCCCATTTGCCTTCTAAGTCCAGTATCCCGATAAGGGATACCCGTGAAAACTGTTCTCTCTCACTTAAGCGAAGAGCAGTTCGAAGCCAAAGCGGATTTGTCCCGCCTCCCGGCTCATTTACGCGTTCGTTTGGGTGCTGAAAGCAGTTATTTTTTTAGATAGTACGAGTATCACTGCAAATGAATAAAGTTAATAATAAGATAGTGTTACTGATTCCCACTTTAATTCAAAATAAATGGATAAATCAAATTACCTATTTTTTAACTAATGAATATCTCTTGATATTAAATAGTTATAATCGTTTTTCTTAATATGATCCTAATTCCTGGCTTCATCCAATCTGGATAATGGAAATAACAGAAATGTGGTATTTTGGGGAAAATATGGTGTAATGTAGTTTTGTAGTAGAAGTAAAAATTATATGATGCATAGTTTGTAATTCAGAATACTGTTTTCTCTCATTACTCTGTTTATTCCTAGGATACATCAAGTGGAGATAAGGGCCGGTGTATTAGGGACAAGGAATGCAATAGCAAACATCTATAACCTGGGATGTGGATGTAGAGCGAAAAGATACACTTTCCTTACCCCTAAAATTAGTAACTAAACACACATACTCGAATACCGGCTGTCCCCAAATTGAATCCGTATTTTGATCAAATTAAAAACTTTTATGAAAAATTCTTGTTAAATATTGTTCATCATGTTCAAATTGTGCTCTGCACAAAATTGTAGTGTTCCATGTACAGGGTGTCTCAAAATTTTAATTTGTTTTCAATCTTTTCATAACCCTTTAATAATGAATACAGATTTTGGTTGTGATAGGTCGTATCAGAGGAGAGAAATTTTATTAAGTTTCAGAGAAAGTTGAGAAAAACTGGATCTACAGACAACGCGATTCGTTTGAATGTGAGCTAATTTAAAAGAACTGGATCCGTACATGATAAGAAAGGAAGAGGGCAGAGAAAGATTGACCCCAACAAAACTGAATGAATTCGACAATTGTTTGAAAATGGACCAAAAGCGGAGAGAAAGGCCAGGAAGAGACTTGATATACCCAAGACAACAGTGCACAGTCTTGCGCTCAACACTTATGAAAAAGCCGTTTTTGTGATCATAATTGAGCCGGAAAAATAAAAATAACTTTTTTCTTTTCAATAAATATTAAGAGGGGAATATGAAAAGGATTGAAATACAAATTAAAATTTTAAGACACCCTGTACATGGAACACTACAATTTTGTGCAGAGCATAATTTAAATATGGTGGAAAATAATTCAACAAGAATTTTTCATGAAAGTTTTCCATTTCCTCAAAATACGCACTCAATTTTGGGACATCCGGTATATGAATGGAAAGTACTTTACGAAGCACTAAGAGCAGTTTTTATTTTCTCTAAATTAAAGTGTTAATTGTGAACTATTGGCAAATAGGAGAAGTTAAATTTCCTCCAAAGAAAACTTCGATTACTAGACTCAAAAACAAATATCGAATCTCATTCTTTTTATTAACTGACAATTTTTTATTCTTCTTGAAACTCTCTGAAATTGGTGCTGTTGCCACAACGTCGGAGAAGAGTGTCGAAAAAAGATTAAGTTAAATTTTTGTAAGGAAACATAAAAATAAATTTCTGATATTGAAAAGAATATTTCCCCAAACGTTTTAACGACACAGAACTGTTTTCTAGGGAAGGGAAGTTTATAAAGTTTTCATTTTTATTTTTAAAATAACACTATACTATAACTTCTTCGTCTTGTCAAACACACTTACATGCAGACATATAATAATATGTCGCGCTTCTGAAAGATTTCTACATATATATATATATATATATATATATATATATATATATATATATATATATATATATATATATATATGAATTCATTAAGCCACATTGAAAGAGAAAACGGAATAATTTTTCCTTTGCAGTAATATTTTTATTACCTTTTTTCGAAAAAATCCGTGCAGGGAAGCGAGGCACACTTTGATCGCAGTTAAAAGTATGCCGTTAGTACACTACGCTACGCTAACGGCATACTTTTAACTGTGATCAAAGTGGTGCTCGCTGCCTAAGTGTCCATGGTTCGAATCGCTTCCCTGCACGGATTTTTTCGAAAAAAGGTAATAAAAATATTACTACAAGGAAAAATTATTCCGTTTTCTCTTTCAATGTGGCTTAATGAATTCATTTTCATCCTTCTCTCGTGCTACTTTGAGATATATATACATATATAAATATATATATATATATATATATATATATATATATATATATATATATATATATATATATATATATATAATTTGAAGGATAAATAATGAGGATGTAAGAGAATTCCATCCTTTTTATAGAGTATGATGTTTCGGATAACAACCCATCATAAGGTACTGAAGAAATAAACATACAAGGAAAAATCTTTCTTCTAAAACACTGCTCCGGTTGTCAAACTAAGATCCTTATGTTAACAGAATTTCGCCCTTCCAACGTACTTCCAATGATTTCATCCAGGGCAATTGAATTAAAAACCTCGGGGCTTTACGTTTTAAGAGGGATCCTCTCCTTATAGTTAAAATAATTACCTAAACGGTGTTTGTTAATAAAAATATTTTAAAACTGAAGGGGAAATAAAACTTTTTGAGAACATTTTGAAGATCCTTCCCAAACTTTGAGTTAACAATTCTCGTCAGGGAACACAATATTACGAATATCTTTACGAAAAGTGGGAACTTTTAATTTCGGGTAATAGATATCATTCAGAAATTTTCTTAACATTTCTTCACCGAGGGCTACAGGGACACCCCTATTATTAAACAATTATACAGAGTAAACGGAATTCTTTATAAAAATTAGTGCAAGAGTAACAAATGTTGTACACACGAAAAATAAGTGCTTTGATAAAGCAAAAGCTAAGAAATAGATTACACTGGGGAACACCCTGTATTTGGTGAATTGACAAAAGTACATTTTCCTACCTAATTCGAGCATACTGAATTCAAATCTGAAATTAGATTCTCTCTAAATGCTACAGATTTTTCGTAATATCAATAACTAATATTATACAATAATTTTCATCTTATCACGCCTATCATCATGGCCTGAAGTAATTTTGAACATCCTTTTGCGTTATTTATAGTAGGGCAGATTTTTTGGCACAAACATTTTATTGCATATGAGAAGAAACTTGAATTACACATTAGGATTACAAATACTGTAATCAAATAGATGCTAATTTATTAATGACCGTACATCAGGCTGGAGGACCTCTTCTTGATTTCAATCGGGCGAAAATTTGCGTTTGTAACTCTTTCTCTTGTAAGTCTTCTCTGGCTGATCTCTTCAAATCATCCAGCAGTAGTCCGCCATCATGTGTCTATCCCGTAACCTTGGTAGCGCTCTTCCATCGTCATCAAATCCTGATGAAGGCGTTCCCCTTGTTCTTCGCTCACGGATCCCAGATTCTCTGGGAATCGGTCGAGGTGACTATTTAAGAAATGCAGCTTCACACTCATGTTGCATCCCAGATCACGCTATGCTAAAAGCATATTAGTAACCAGATGCTCGTAGTTATGCGCATTTTTGTTTCCAAAGAAATTACGAACAACGGCAGAAAATGAGAGCCAGGCTGCCTTCTCTTTTTTATTCATGGTGTTCACGAATCTAGAATCACTCAGAAGTCTTCGGATTTATGGACCATCAAATACTCCTGCTTTTATTTTTTCGTATGGCAAAGCAAAAAACGCCGATATAATGTACTGAAAACAATCATTGTCAGTGCTCAACGACTTGACATACTGCTTCATCAACCCAAGTTTAAGATGAAGTGGAGGGAAAACAATCTTCTTTCGACTTACGATTGGCTCATTAACAACGTTTGGCATTCCTGCTTCCAAAGTTTCCTGAATTGGCAAATCTTTTTGGAACCAGGGGTTTTCACGGGCTCGACTGTCCCACATACATATATAGCATCGACACTTTGTATATCCCTTCTGCTGAGCAAGGAGGAAGTTGACCATCTTAAGGTCTACACATATGATCCAATTGTGTTCATGGTATTTAAGTAAATCCATGACCATTTTTATGTCATCGTGAGTTTCTCGCAGATGGACAGAGTGACTAAGAGGGGCTGCACCGAAGTCATTGCCACTCAGCAGGGCTATAGGTGCCAAGTCCCAACTCGGTAAACAAACCAAGAGCATCGTGGCAATATACAAATTGTTTGCCCTCAGATAAATACTTAAAAAATGTATTCTTCCTTGTTCGGTAATATTATACCCGTACCGACCTGTCAAACATACGTCTTTCACTTAACCTGGAGGCTAAAAGTTCTGTAGCTTTCTCAGAGAGCGCCAAATCACGTATCAAGTCATTCAAATCCTCTTGATTGAAACAGTAAGAAGCTAATGACTGTTCAGCATCTGATGGTGAATCTGCAGACTCTGAATCCATTCCGTGGACGTCCATATCACGTACATAATTTTAAGTCTCAGAGGAAGCATATCCACTAAAAATCGGAACTTGTAAAGACTCAGAACCATGTACTGGCCGGATCGCCGAGGAAATGTTGGGGTAGTCAATCTTGTGCCGATTTTTCTTGCCAATCCCTTTAGTATTCACCAGACAGAAATAACAATCCAATACATGATCCTTTGGCGCTCGCCACACCATGGGGATTCCAAAAGGAAGACCATTTCTCTTTCCTTTCGTCCACTCACGAAGATGTTCCACACGACTATGGCAAACAGCATGTGGGACCCACTTCTTATCTTGATCGCCAAGAGAAACATCAAAATATGCCTTATAAGTGCGGATCACAAAGTTTGATATATTGCGCCTTTGACGAACTAGCATGTAACAGCCAAATATGTAGCAGAAGGTGTCTGGATCATTATCGCAATTTCCTCTTGACGAAGCCATCACTCTAACATGAGACCTGAAAAAAGAAACAACAATGTCAATATTAGTCACAACAACACTAATTACTATCTTACTACTATGTAATGTGAAGTATTTGCTTTCTAAAAACACCCTCTCTGTCCGTCCGGAGGGCAGTTTTCGGGGAAACCAGAAAATAGAAATTACAGAATAACTATAGGATGTAGGTAAAAATAGATTATATATTTGAAATCAGCATTAAAAGATCAGTTAAAATTCGCAGATAAATCTAAGTCACCAGAAAATGTGATTAAAATTGTTCCCCTGTGTTATTAATTACACATCATTCATTTATTTAATCCATATTTTTCACCATTTTACCATTTTTGTTTGAATAGCAAAGCTTCAGGGACTGAAGCTCACATCCTACAGGAACAGGACCAGACCGCGATTTCGGATTCATCGAAGAAATACAGTTTTTAGTCGTGTGCGACTCTACATCTCACTACTCGTATGTCGGTCGGTCCTCGATTTGCTTTTCTTTTGTTTTTGTAATAACATTGTAACTATTTGGTCGATACTAACGTAATTTGAAACCCTTATGTTGTTTTACATTCTCTTTCGAATGATATAATTGCCAAAGTCCTCCCAAGGTTAGCCCTGGGATTATTTTGTTTTTACAATAACATCATAACTATTCGGCCGATTCTAAAGAAATTTGAATCCCTTATGTTGTTTTTCATTCTCTTTCGAATGATGAAATTGCCACATTCTTCTCAAGTTTAGCCAGGGAATTATTTTGTTTTAGAAATAAAATTATAACCATTTTGCCGATTAAGTAAAATTTGAAACCCTTATGTTGTTTTACATTCTCTTATGGCTAACGCCATAAGTGACAGACACGGGTCATATATTTTCCATTGCTCTCCTTTTTACGTCAACATTAAGGACAGGAATGTAGCCGTCTAAGCTTAGTTCGCATGCAAATTTGACAAGGAAACGTGATTCTAAGGCCCCTTTGCGTTGCAATAATTGGTGTTTGTCGTTGATTGTGAAATAAATATCACCAGAGAATTTCGTGCAGTTTTAATGGCGTATTATTCATACTGATCAAGATCTCTCACAGATGGAACCTCACATCTTTAAAAACACTCTTAGGAATATATACAGCTGAGGCCCCATTCTTAAACTCCGATGGAAAACCTTACAGCAAAATCAACCATTGGGCCTTACGTTTACTACTTTCCTCATGGGAAACTTCAAAGAAATGGTCTTAAAAAAAGGACGAATCAGCCAAAAATCTACATGAGATCCTTTCCTTAGTCTGGGACGATAGACTGGCTAAAAGATAATCTAGACACGTACTTGACCCAGAGTAACCCCGACACCACGAGTACTGGAAACAAGTGGATAAGAATTTCAAAACGGTATTTAAACCTGGCCCCTTATATAATACTCCGAACCGCGCAACAAATTGTAACCACCTTAGTTTTGAAAACAGACCCATCGCCCAGATGATCCCATGATCGCTTGCTTTAAGGGGAAGCTAACATAGAAGTCACCTTTCTCTCAACGTTTACGAATGTCAATGTCTTGAACCTTTTTGATAATTTTAAGCCGATTAAAATCAATTGGATCATCCGATAAAGCTAAAAAAATTGAATAAACTTTTAAAAGAATATTTATATTAAGGAATTTAACACCTTAAATGAATACAAAGGTAACCCTGCGTTTATTACCATTTTTATGACACTTCAAAAATTCATTGATGAAAGATGAATGTCTTTGTGTTTTTAATTACTTGTGTACATTGTTTATCGCTGATCCACGGGATTAACTATTGTTGGGTTAATAGGGAATATCCTTAGTGAAGTGAGTGCGTTCGGGTTTTGTTGTTATTCGGTTATGTCACTTTCTCCTTTTCTTTAGTTGTGTGCAGATTTGATTGTACATGTTTGCGCGTTATTTAATTCATTTTACTGCTACGGTTATTAAAAGAATTTATTATATATATATATATATATATATATATATATATATATATATATATATATATATATATATATATATATATATTATATATATATATATATATATATATATATATATATATATATATATATATATATATATATATATATATATATATATATATATATATATATATATATATATATATATATATATATATATATATATATATATATATATATTATGAAAAGACAATACAATAATAGAACTATCGTATAATTGTGAAAAGTAAAATGATTAAGTAAGGAGAAAAATTACAAGAGAAAAGGGGGTGTCTATCTTGATTTCCTGATTTTGGGATTAATATTCTAAAGCGACATCGCTTGGAGTGCTTTTCTTCACTATATTAGGTAAATATAAACAATCCCTACACCTTACTATCCTAATTTTCCGAACATACCTAAATAGATCTAAAGAACTAAAAATAACAAAAACAACCCCAGTGCCATATTTAACCTACCTTTGCAAACTCACTTACCGAAATATCTCAAAATAAATGAAACTAACTAGTTTAACACACATATTTAAGGAGCGCTTGTCATTACGTGTCAAAATTTAGAGAGGGTTTAATATTAAATGGCCTAATTTAGGGAGTATTTATCTTTACTTGGTCAATTTGGGGAGCATTCAGCATACTAGAGTCGTTGGGAGTATTTATCTTCACCTAGTATATTTAGAAGGCCCTCACGTTTTTAGTGGTCCTATGGAGTACTTATTGTTACTTGGTCAATTCTGGGAGTACCCACTTTAATAGTGGTTTTTAGGAGCAGTTATCTTTATTAGGCTATTTTGGGGAGTGTTATGGTGTTACCAGTTGTACGTGGCTATACGCACACTGGCCTACTGGCCGATCGAAATTAAGGCTCCACCTAGGGATGGCTTTAAGAGTGCTTTAAATACACAGTTGCTAGGTCAATAAATATTCAAGCAGGGCTACAAAAATATACTTAATAGGACTAAAGTTTACCTTTACATATAGGGCAAGTTAAATGGCAATGCAATTAAATATTGACGGTTCAAGGCTTAGATGATTAACACTATCAAGGGGATCCTTGAGGCTCGACGCAGTAAAGATGGGAGGAGCGTGATGAAGTGGGGGTTAAATAACTTTTACCTTGATGTGCGGCGAGTAGGACCAGGTAGGTAAATTCGACCTTGAACTTGTGGGCGTCTCACGAGGCGTTCAATCCAACGTCGGGAAACTGAAGTTGAGGCCTTTTATCTTTAAGAGGCAAACGGAGGCTGCTTCGAGGATGGCTTTTCCGATCCTTAAAATCCAGAGACGCGGTGAGAAGGGTTGAAGCGCGCTTAGTTTTCTCCACGAACAACACTGACTGACGACTAGCTCTTCCTTGGCTATTCGACTATCACTCAATTCGTCTCTGAACGAGAATGTAGTCGATTCCCTCTCGACTAACGAAGACGTTACGGCTAACGTACTGGACGGCGGCTTCAGTCACAATCTGCATGTGAACTCTTAAGTGTCGAATATATACTCTGAAATTATCTAGATGGGGAGCGAGTTTCATCGCTTACAGACTTCCTTACTTGCCTTGGGTCACGATAAAGGCCCATAGCGAGAAGTCGCGATGCCCCCTTAATGGTCTTTCCATTTTTCTAATTTTCGCAGTTCTATAGGGCAGACGAATTTAGAGCGGTCAACGGCGAACTGGGGAAGTCAGGGGTATGGGGAGGTCAATTCCTTATCTCTCTCCTTATTCTTCCACAGGAAGTCCTACCTTTACTAGATATCATTGGTAGTACTTATCTTTAATTGGTAAATTTGGGAATAATTTTCTTCTAAATTCGTGATTAGAGAAGTATAGACATTTTCTTTACAATGGTGAGGACCAATTTGAAGGATGCTAAAGGTGATTGGAGGTTTTAAGGAGAGGATGGGTGTTGTGGATGAAGAAGCAAATAAAGGTAACTCTTTTTTAACAAAGATGAATCTTGCAAGTTCGCACAACTTACTCCTTAGCGATTTGTTATTTACCCCAGATCAATTTCGATTGCAATCAAATTAATTTGTTAATTACTTTTTTCGTCCCTAAATTTACTCAACTTCCGTTTGAAATCAGTGTTGCATATTGCTTTATAAATAAGTTAAGTGAGGGAATGAAGGTACGGGAAGAGTAGGTGATGGATGGAGTAGGAGATGAGATGGTAGGGGAACATGGAGGTGAGGGGGGTAGAGATAATCACAATCGATTTATCGATTTGAAAGATCAAATAGAACGAAGGTCAACAGCCCTAAAGGCTGGTGGTATGCAAAGCTATGGCTTATATATATATATATATATATATATATATATATATACTGCATTTTTAAAACAACATGGCACGCAAATTTAAGGATCTACCTATAAAAGGAAACTTTACTAACTTTTGTTCTGAAATATTTTCATTTCCAGCGAATTTTATTCTAAAATACATTAATCTATAACTTCAAACTTCATAATTAAGCTTAAGGACAACAAGATACTAATGACACTTGCAGGCAAAAAGGATATAATATTTACCTAACCTGATAAGGGAAAAGGTACAGTGATCCTTGATAGGGAGGACTATGTACAAAAAGCCCATAATATATTAATTGATAGTGCGAAATTTTAAACTACAAATGATTTACCCAAAACTATTCTTCTACGATTCGAAGATAAAGTTAATCATTTCTTAACACAACTTAAGCAGGCATCAATTATTTCTCAAACTACCTATAATGAATTATTCGTATCCTGCAGTTATTTAGCATCCATTTATTTTCTGCCTAAGATACACAAAGAAGGTTCCTTTTGAGACCCATACTGGCCTCTTATTTTTTACTATCATACAAACTGGCCAAATATCTAGTTAAACTACTTTCGTTTTTATTTAAAAATCAGTTCTCCATACAAAACTCCTATAAGTTAAAAGAAGAATTACTCAGCAAAGTTAACGATGGATATATGGTGAGTTATGATGTTGAATCTTTATTTACTAACATTCCCCTCAACTATACAATCAATTTAATATTAAATAAGGTATTCCATTCCCCAAAATACTTTTCATGGATTTTCACGAAGCCAATTAAAAAAGGCGCTGGAATTAAGTCTTTCTGAATCTTGGTTCACCTTTAACAATAAAGTTTAATGCCAGATTGATAGTGTTGCAATGGGCTCTCCAATGGGACCACTTGCAGCTGATTTTTTTATGACACATCTCGAAGATGAAATGTTTTCTACTAATTTAAATTATAAACCCTCCTTCTATCGCCGTTTTGTTGAGGATTACTTTGCAATTTTTAATAACCCTACGCATAGCTAACTTTTCTTAAATCTTTTGAACACTTTACACCCCAATATTAAATTCACCATGGAAGTAGAGTCAAATGATAAGATGTCTTTTCTTGATCTTCTAGTCACCCGAGATAATGGTCGTAGAATGACTCCCGATGATACCATATATCACTATTCGTTGAGGGAACTTCCTTAATTATCTTTAGAGTGCGTTACTGTCTGGCGGCCGATATTATGTATCTTCGATATGCTTAAGAAGTGGAACTGAGCTCAAGGATAATAATATTGCTATCATTAATAAAATAGAGTTTTATTAATAATAACTACCAACAAACACAAGACGGAAAATATTGACATAAACAGGGAATGAAAGGGTCGTGGAGACTCGGGCTAATCCGAGGATTTAAAGGATTTAAAAAGGTAAAACAAATATAGAGTTAAAGAGATGCGATGGTTCGATAAACCATTTAAAGAACAGGATAGAATTGACAAAAGGGATCAATACTCAAAGGTGACGTTTGGCTTACGTAACTTTTACACTAGTGGTGCAGTGGAAGGCGACTTAAAGGAATATTCGGTCTGCTGGCGAGTTCCAGCCGAAGGGGGTGGGGATAAGATGATCCTGACGTGGCGTCTTGGGAAGGAGAACCGTTTCTCGACGAACGGCTTGAAGAACAATGGCTGTTCTAGGTTGTTCTCTTCTGAACAAAGGGGGGATGAGAACCGTCTCTTGTCTACGGGCTCAAGAACAATGGCTGTTCTAATGCTGTTCTCCTCTGAACAACAGGGGGGGGGGGGTGAGAACCGTTTCTTGGCGAAGGGCTCAAAACGAACAATGGCTGTTTTAATGCTGTTCTCCTCTGAACAACAGGGGGGGATGAGAACCGTTTCTTGGTGAAGGGCTCAAAACGAACAATGGCTGTTCTAATGCTGTTCTCCTCTGAACAACAGGGGGGGGGGTGAGAACCGTTTCTTGGCGAAGGGCTCAAAACGAACAATGGCTGTTCTAATGCTGTTCTCCTCTGAACAACAGAGGGGGAAGCCTTGGGGACTTGGCGTCACGAAAGCCTCGAACCTTTGGCACTCAAGGAATATTGTCCTCCTTCTGGACAAGTGATGGTGAATCTCGAGGTCGAGGTCCCTTGGCGCACAAAGGGAGAGAGGGTCGTGGTGATGTTTCGCGACGAAAATCTGGATCTCCAATCTGATCTTAGTGGTAAAGTTTCCATATAAATAGCCAGGACATCTCCTTGGCGTGGGGGGACAATAGAGTGGGAGCTTCGAGGGAATGCACAGCCGGGCCGGAGAACAATGCCTTATCTGCCCATAAGCCTAACTCAATCTGGCGAGGTCGGCGTATGGGGGCGAACGGGGGGACGATAACCTCCTTGTTTAAACATTGACATCCGGTAGCTGCGATAAGGCTCCAAGCTTCGAATCGAAGATGCACGTGGGCAGCATCGTGGTTTTAAATAATATGGGATAGGAGTTGAAATTAACGCAGCTTCAACTCGTTCTATCACACCCCTCCATTCCAGGGGAAGTTGTCACTTCGAAAAAAAGAGAGAGAAGGGACAACGATAGAGCTCCGTTGTAGGAAACTCGTTTTCTTGTACCAACCGTACCTTCCTGCACCTAACTAGTATTACCTCAATACATATGATTATTTTGATCTTTAGATTACAGGGGAAAATAACCTTTAATACAACTTAATCAAAGAAAAAGGGGCATGGAACAATGAAATGATATAAAATTAGTACATACGGGACAAAATAATTTATACGTAAATTAATGGGTACAAATATATATACATACAAAAAATTAGACATTGAGCGTTACAAAAGTCAGACATATACATTAATTAATTATATTATAAGACAATCTTAATTTAAGTCGTACAAGACGGTATATACCTACAGGGAGATACTAATCCTATGAATACACTTACTCTACGCTATTCAGTAACGCATTCCTACTGAGTGCGTCAGCGACCTGGTTATCGGAACCTTTTATCTAATTTATTTTAAACTGATACTCTTGCAAGAGTAAACTCCAGCGCATGATGCGGTCGTTTGAGTGTCGCACATTCCTAATATAGGCTAACGGACGGTGGTCGGTTTCTATTTGAAATTCTTTACATATCAAGTACAGCTTGAATTTGTCTATGACCCAGATAATTGATAGAGCTTTCTTTTCTCTAGTGGCATATCTCTCTTCGCGTGGTAATAATTGACGACTAGCATATGCAACTGGATGACTCGTTTCGTCATCCACGTATTGAAGGAGTACACCTCCAATGCTCTCGTTGCTCACGTCGGTCTTAACCCCAAAGGATTTTTCTGGGTTGGGCAACTTTAAAATGGGGGCAGAAATGAACTTACTCTTGAACTGATTAAAATGGGAAACAGCGACATCATTCCAACGTAAACGATCGGGAAAATTCTTTTTTTGAAGGGGGCATAGTGGGGCCAAAATTGCAGCGAAATTCACTACAAATCGCTGATAGGGAGAAGCTGATCCTAGGAACGATCTTAATGGCTTCTTTGTAATCGGGAGGGGCATGTCGGCGATTGCCTTAATCTTGTTCTCGTGGGGACCTAACTTGCTTTGTCCTATTTTGAAACCCAAATATTTGATGGTTTCGTGGGCAAAATGGCATTTGCTGGGGCCAATGGTGAGGCCATTTTCACGCAGTCGCTCGAAAAGAGCTAATAGGGCGGGTAAATGGTGATTCCATTTAATTAGTTCTTGTAGCTGACTCTTCGGACGTGGTGTCAGCTGCGCGTCACTATCCAGGTCAGAGGGTTCTAAAGACTTGCCTGGTAGGGAAGGAGGAGGGTAATTTGCATCAGGTTGGATGCACACTGTCTGGATTACATTAAGGGACTCCGCGGGGTAATCTTCTTCAAGCGCCGATGTTTCGTCCAGTTCTACGAAGGTATCTCCATGGGCGCGTTTGGGGTTCTCTTTTTCTTGGGGTCCACGGACAGTCTCCGTGTCCTTGTCTTGGGCCTTATCACCTAAGGGTGTTAGTGATTTACACTCCTCTTTTGCCGTCCTAAAGTCCTGGTTATGGGTCTCCGAGAAATCGGACGGTATCGGGGTTCTGATGGAGACGGGCTCCTGGGCTTCTTTCTTATCTCGGCCTTGAGGAAGGGCGGCCTGAAACACAGGGTCGAAACTTACTTGGGGGCTCTGCCCTATAAACGGAACAGAATTGTATGGGTGCTACAATGACTTCAGCCCAGCCATTATAATATTGACACTGCAGGTAACATCTAACGACGGGGAATCGGTTCGCCCGCCCAAGGTGGTCATGTACCACCGCAAATTTTTCGTGGTTAGAGGCCACTGGGAGGAGTTCGTCGGACACGATGAAACACGTACATCCTGTGTCCCTGACGAGAGTCGATACTCGGCAGCTGTCCACGCTGCCCTCCTCATATTTCAAAGTTCCCGATGAACTTTTATCAAAAATCAACTTTACCTGGTGGCCTGACGGAGGGGGAGAAGTTTCTGCTTGGGTCTGTACCACCGGGGGAGCCGGGGTTGTATTAATCTGGTGAACTTGGTGGGCTGGTCCGCTCTTAAGCCTAGAATTTTGGGGGCAATTCCAGCTCATGTGGTTTTCTACACCACAGGTGAAGCATATGGTTGGTCGCTTCGGGAAGAGAGATGGAGGAGAAGTCTTAACGGGAGGTTTGGAGTCCCGTGGTTGGTTTTGGGGAAAGAAGTTTGGGGGTTTTACGGGGCTCGGAAACTTTGTCAGCTTTCCTGGGAAGGGGCGCGAATCCTTCCTTCTTTCTTCTCGTTGGATTTCTCTTTCTCGTTCTTCTCGTTGTATTTTTCTTTCTCGTTCTTCTCGTTGTATTTCTCTTTCTCGTTCCCCTCGTTGTTTTTCTCTTTCTCGTTCTTCTCGTTGTATTTCTCTTTCTCGTTCTACCCTTTTTCTTTGAAATTCTGCTTCAATCCGAGCTAATCTAATCTGATGGTGAAAGTCCACTTGTCTTATCCATTCCTCTCTTATGTACTTAATTAGTTCTTTTCCGGAAAGTCCCAAGGATTCTCCTTGCGCTTTAAAGATTTCAAACTGAGTCATCTTTGCACTTGGGGGCGCACTAGTCAACCAACTAAAATTCCTTGCAACAAGAATTATGCCTCTATAGAATTAGCCTACCTAAATATGGGCACTGACCTATTCGTACTTGGTTTCTTACTCTAAATAACCACTGACTAAAATCACAAAAAAAACACAAACAAATTATTATCACAGTTCCTTGAGCTACTCCAGCTTCTTAAGTTTAAAAAAAAGGGGATGGCAATCGTTAAAACGAAAGGGAACTACTATATTCTATTATTATAACGAATAACACTATGCTTTACTTGACTGAGACCAGTGTTTGCAAAGGTATAGCGTTAAACCTTAAACACCTGATACCAAATTTAAATAGTATATATATATATGTCGTAGAATGACTCCCGACGATACCATATATCACTATTCGTTGAGGGAACTTCCTTAATTATCTTTAGAGTGCGTTACTGTCTGGCGGCCGATATTATGTATCTTCGATATGCTTAAGAAGTGGAACTGAGCTCAAGGATAATAATATTGCTATCATTAATAAAATAGAGTTTTATTAATAATAACTACCAACAAACACAAGACGGAAAATATTGACATAAACAGGGAATGAAAGGGTCGTGGAGACTCGGGCTAATCCGAGGATTTAAAGGATTTAAAAAGGTAAAACAAATATAGAGTTAAAGAGATGGGATGGTTCGATAAACCATTTAAAGAACAGGATAGAATTGACAAAAGGGATCAATACTCAAAGGTGACGTTTGGCTTACGTAACTTTTACACTAGTGGTGCAGTGGAAGGCGACTTGAAGGAATATTCGGTCCGCTGGCGAGTTCCAGCCGAAGGGAGGGGATAAGATGATCCTGACGTGGCGTCTTGGTAAGGAAAACCGTTTCTCGACGAACGGCTTGAAGAACAATGGCTGTTCTAGGTTGTTCTCTTCTGAACAAAGGGGGGATGAGAACCGTCTCTTGTCTACGGGCTCAAGAACAATGGCTGTTCTAATGTTGTTCTCCTCTGAACAACAAGGGGGGGGGGGTGAGAACCGTTTCTTGGCGAAGGGCTCAAAACGAACAATGGCTGTTCTAATGCTGTTCTCCTCTGAACAACAGGGGGGGGGGTGAGAACCGTTTCTTGGCGAAGGGCTCAAAACGAACAATGGCTGTTTTAATGCTGTTCTCCTCTGAACAACAGGGGACGGGGGTGAGAACCGTTTCTTGGCGAAGGGCTCAAAACGAACAATGGCTGTTCTAATGCTGTTCTCCGTTCTCCTCTGAACAACAGGGGGGGTGGGAACCGTTTCTTGGCGAAGGGCTCAAAACGAACAATGGCTGTTCTAATGCTGTTCTCCTCTGAACAACAGGGGGGGATGAGAACCGTTTCTTGGCGAAGGGCTCAAAACGAACAATGGCTGTTCTAATGCTGTTCTCCTCTGAACAACAGGGAGGGTGAGAACCGTTTCTTGGCGAAGGGCTCAAAACGAACAATGGCTGTTCTAATGCTGTTCTCCTCTGAACAACAGGGGGGGAAGCCTTGGGGACTTGGTTTCACGAAAGGCTCGAACCTTTGGCACTCAAGGAATATTGTCCTCCTTCTGGACAAGTGATGGTGAATCTCGAGGTTGAGGTCCCTTGGCGCACAAAGGGAGAGAGGGTCGTGGTGATGTTTCGCGACGAAAATCTGGATCTCCAATCTGATCTTAGTGGTAAAGTTTCCATATAAATAGCCAGGACATCTCCTTGGCGTGGGGGGACAATAGAGTGGGAGCTTCGAGGGAATGCACAGCCGGGCCGGAGAACAATGCCTTATCTGCCCATAAGCCTAACTCAATCTGGCGAGGTCGGCGTATGGGGGCGAACGGGGGGACGATAACCTCCTTGTTTAAACATTGACATCCGGTAGCTGCGATAAGGCTCCAAGCTTCGAATCGAAGATGCACGTGGGCAGCATCGTGGTTTTAAATAATATGGGATAGGAGTTGAAATTAACGCAGCTTCAACTCGTTCTATCACAATAATGAGCAACGAAAAACAACCATTAAAACAACCATTTACCGAAAAAAGACTCACAGGACTAAGCTTAAACTACTTTACTTTTTGTGACTTTAAATAAAAATTATCCACAATAAAAACTTACTACAGAAGTTTCTCTCTAACATCTACATACTGTTCAATTCATAATGAATTTATTTTTCTTAAAAAATATTTTATAAAGAATTTATTTCCTTCTGCTCTGTATGATAAGAGTTTTTAAAAAGCTACTTGATAAACTCACTGACCTCCCTCAACCCTCCGTAAAAGTTCCTAAAATACCAATATATTTTGTAATTTCAGAGATGAATTTTTGAAACGATAGTTTTAAAAGAAAAATCTTATTAATTTTCACAAGATATTTTCCCCAAATCAACCCCCAAATAGTTTTTATAAACAAATTCCTAATAGGAAGTTTCTTCAACAGTAAAGATCCTTTCTCTTTAGAGTTCCGCAGTGATACTGTTTATTTATTTAAATGTCCCAGTTGTATTGGAGCCTCTTACATTGGCAGCACTATCAGGTCTCTTGGAGCTAAGTTCTCCGCTCATATGGGGATTAGTTGGCCCACAGGCAAAATATTAATTAAAACGGAGAAGTCTTTTATTAGGGAACAGGCCCTAAATTGTAAAACTGACATTTATATTGCTAATTTTAAAGTATTAGCCATTAATAACAACCAACAATGCCTAAGAACCCTCCAAACTTCATATATAAAACACTGCAAACTTACACTCAATGAAGATTTAAGTGCAATATTTTTATTAATTAACTAATTTTGATCTACTGTTTGGTTAGTTGGTTTGTTGTTTTTAAAACTAAATTTTAACTACTGTTTGGTTGGTTGGTTTTCTTCTCTCTCAAGCGTCACTGTAACCTATAAATATTAGCCCCTTATTAAACCCACCATTCACTCTCTAGGATGGATTCAATTAAGTAAATACCAAAATCAACCCATTTTTCTATTAAATGTTTTTATTATAGTTGATTATCTTTAACTACTGCCAGGTCAATTTCTCTTATAGTATTTAATTAATTATTTTTTTTTAAATTTCTAAAATAAATTTTAAATTTATTCTTCTTATTAACTACTTTTTAAGTCAGTTTTAAAGCAAATTTAACTATTGCAAAGTCATATATTAAATTTTAAAAATTATAGTACATTTTATTCATATTTTATGATTGGTCATCTTTTAAAGCAATTCAATGTCTTATTGACCAACTCAGGTTCGTCCTAATCTAATTGGTCTTGAAGGGCGATAAATGAATCTATTGAGGGCTAAGTTAATTCGAATACCACTCTTAACTGGAGGTCCTACTTGCTTGTTGCATAGCGGTGTTTGTTGCCCTCCCACGAATGACAGACGGATTGATGGGAGGCGTGAGGTCAAAAATAACTTTCAGAATTACGTCAGATAATGCTGGAGCCATTAAGGCTTGTTACAACATACATGGAAGGAAGACACTCGGAAATACGAAATATCTCGGGAGGTACAATTCGAAAATACATATGGCGTATTTTATGTGTACCATGTTTCTTTTATAGTTAATTATTTACTCTTTTTTATGACTTACACCTACATACTCTAAAAGATACGTGTGAGTCTGCGTGCATATTTACATGTGTTGCCTGAATGCGCATATCCCTGTGGCACCCAAATCATTCTAAATATGATATATAAATGTTGTTTGTGCCTCTGTGTGATGACTGTGTATGTGTTTACGTAAATAGGGTTAGATATAATTAATGTATACTGCAAATGTGGGCCAACAACCATTGCATTAAATGCAACAAAGGAGTAATCAACTGCGTATTACGCTCGCGTCTCGCTTCGAACGGGAGCTCGAGGCAACCAATGGAGTGACGTCACTCTTCCCGCGCCTGGGAGAAGAGCAAAGAGAGGTGAGAAAATCGCGCGGACAAAGTGGTGAGGCCAACGAAGTGGTCGATTTTGGAGTGTTGGAGGATATGCATATGAATATATGCTGCCCCATACAATAATAAAACCACCTCGATGCTTCAGAGTTGGTACCACACAGGTAGAGAGTATTAACGCTCTCTTTGGAATCATTCATATAATATAATTGGACATTAGTAATAAATTAATTCGGTATATATTTTATTTAATTATAGTCATTTTAATACTTAGTTGCAGTTCCTTTTGCTTTAATTACAGGTATAATTCTTCGTGGTATGGGTTTCATACAGTTCGGTTTCCTATTTTACTTGCCGTAATTCTCATTGCCTTATCAAACACTCTCACAATTGTTCTATTGGATTTAAGTCTGTTTGGGCTTTGCGATTTATTTTTAATTTATTTATTTATTCCATATTAATCCAATGTACAGTATAAACATATTACATTTTAAATCTTAATGAAAAGTTACAATAAGTACTTATACATACTCGTATATATGTATATACATACAAAGATTAGTTATGGGCAAAAAATAAGTCATGACTTTTGGGGCAGAAACTTAAAACTTAAGACTAAGCATAACATTATCGAGAATAAAATTCCTTCATGCTTACGAACAGAGAACGCCTTTGTTATAAAAATAACCACTCCATTAGCCTGATCCACGTTTTTACAAACCAAATTTTTGTCTGGTTGGATATATTACATGGGGCTAAGTCTTGCTGAAAAATAACTCCATCTCTTGGTGTTGTGGGATGAAATTTCCAGATAGATGTCTCTAACATTTGGGACAACGTTGTGGTTGGTATAAGTTATGAAGTTCATTCTTCCCTAGAATATAAACATGTTGTGGCCATGATGAAGACAGGCCGCTCCATGCCATAATAAAACCACCTCAATGCTTCACAGTCGGTACCACACAGGTAGAGTAAAATGCCTCTCCAACTCTTGGGCTGGCAAAGGTAGCCCAAGAAGTGCTGAAAATTTTCAAAATTATTACAAAAAAGTTACATTTTGAAATAATTTTCTTCCGAGAAGTATTTAAATAGAATTACACAAATTACATGCAAAATAAAATACAAGAGTCTTTCTTACATACTTGAAAATTACCTTTATCTGACAAAATAACTTTAGACCATTCATGTGTCTAATTTTTGTGAGCTTTGCGCCACTGAAAACTTTTGCAAGTTCTGTAGTTTTCCTCATCATATCACCTATTTATAACAATATTGATTACACAATAGGTAATCAATAGGCACTTGAGTCTCCCTAGGTAGGCCTAGGGAGACTTGGATAATGACTATGAGGCGGGAAGCAAGAGATGATTGTGGGGAAGATCTTGACGCATTAGCTCCAGATAGACCGTGGTGGCGTGAGTTCATTGAGGCCCTATGCATCCCCATGGGTGCCACAGGAAATGATTGATTTTGATTTATTGATTGAATAGGGAAATTTAAGCTGAAACTTAAGAAATATTGGTTAAATAGTGAATTTAGAAAACACCATTTTCTTAATTACATACCCTTTAGTAAAATACTAAGTAATTCAAATATTAAATATAATATTCAAACATATTAGCAAAATATACTATAATCATACATATTCAAGAATAATTATGATAAATTTTAGAACGTTTAAATAGGTATTTTAAATATACCTATGAAATTAAATAGTATAATTCTTTATTTTTTTATTACCTGCGTTGACTTGGATTTAAAACATCGAATTACAAACAAGAAAAACAAAAGACCGTAAATTTTTTTTTGTTAAAATCATTTTCACTGCGGAAGTGTAATTCCCGCATACAAAAGTGTTTTTCACTGTATGCAGGAAAATTAGAGCATTTTCTCGATAGTAAATAAATGTAAATTAGAAGAACACTTCAATCAATTTCTTTATAAAAAATAACACTAAAATTCCACGTGATATCGTGGCTTCCCACTTATCCAAAACTATACAGTGGTAGACATGGTTGGTTGATTAAATAGTCCAATCATGTGGCCTTTCGCGCCGGCGTGACTTTCTTCCCTAAGCGCTATTCAGTCGATATCTCCACCCATAACCACCTATGGACACGGCAGGTAGCACTAACACGGGCTTACTAATCCCCTTGAGGTCTTTAGCTGATATACTTAACACCTCCTAACGAGATATTGAATGTATGGCAATTTTGTATGTCTCGTCAATATATATATATATATATATATATATATATATGAGGAATTAAACCACATTCTCCGAAGACAATTTAATTCAGAACAGTTTCGGTGTATCTCACGCCCTATTTCAACTGACACTGGGCAAAAAATATATAAGAGAAAAGCATAACACAAGATCCCCTCTTTTTTCCCCCAATCCCCTACTTGTGGCTAATATGGGGGGGGGTTAGGCCTAAACATATAAAAGGGCTGACATTTTACTATTTTATTTATTTGCGATCTTATTACAGGATTAAAAGAAAATTGACCCTCAGATAGATTTAAATTAGGAACTGACGATATCAAGCTCGATTCTACGATTCTTCTCTTAACATAGTTAGCCGATTTAAATAACATTTTACTTCCATTGAAATCGATCGTATGATTCTTGTCTCTAACATGGCAAAAAAAATTCCACTACTTTCACTGCCCACTCTAATATCTCTTAGGTGTTCGTACAATCTCTTGTCTAGATTTCTCCCCGTTTTCCCTATATAAACTTTATGGCAATCGTTGCATGGTACTCCATATACTCCTATGTTATGATGTGGTTTAATTCCTCATCTTTTCTTGCGATATTGCATAAATTTTCATCATATATATATATATATATATATATATATATATATATATATATATATATATATATATATATATATATGTGTGTGTGTGTGTGTATGAGTGTATGTGTGGAGATAGGGAATACATGCATTGAAATAGTATTTTTGGCGTGGTGAATGCGTTTGTGAGTATATTAATATTTATGCTCTCGTTTGTCTGAGCGTGTTTTTGTGTACGACCCCTGGACCTCTTTTTATCACCTTGTTGATGCAAGTGTGAGAGAAAGTTTACGTAATTTCTATAGGAAAATTCCATGTGTGCGTGTGCCTAAATATGTCTATATATATGCGTGAATACAATCTCAAAATATCCTTTGTTTTTTACCCGTGACATTTATTAAAGATTAAAAAATATATTTTAATCACTAATAAAGGAACAAAGAAGCTTAAATATTAGTGGCACTACCAACACTAAACTCTGTGCCAGTACGATATATGATATGCTTTCATTTGCCTCCGGGTAGCAGTGAATATTGAGGACGTTTAATATATATTCTTTTGCTCTAGAATGTTTTAGAAAATATTCTATAATTTTTTATTTATTACACAAAATTATTAATTTAACTATCAATTAAATATGCGAAAATATTTTAGTAAGCCATAAGCCCGTGACATTTATTAAAGATTGAAAAATAAATTTTACTCACTAATAAAGTAACAAAGAAGCTTAAATATTAGTGGCACTACCGACACTAAACTCTGTGCCAGTACTGAGAATTCAATCGCTTTTAATGGAATGAATTTATTAGCTTCACTTTAAGCCCTGTGAAAACACTGTAATTATGTGAATTGAGAATTAACTGCGACTTTGAAAGGCAGTGAGTAAGTGGTTAGCAGCGGGCCGTTACCATGGTTACGAACGAGAGGGGAGGAAAATAGCTTACATGCAGACATTTGCAAAATATGAGTAGTTCCATTTCCAGGCAAATTTGATTCCGTCAGAAAGATAAGAAGATATGAGAGCTCTTTGCTGGCGAAGTGGGAAGAAGGCTCGTTTCGCTCGATCGATCGCTAAAATAGAATTAAAATAGCTCACCTACTGTTAGGTTCCCTTGAGAGTCATTTAATTTTTTGAAAACCGAAATTTTGCTGACCATGTACAACTCGTTGGTGTGCCTTCACTCTGATACACGCTGGAAAGGGTGCATACCAGAACCAAGATATTGATTCCGGAGATTAGTCCACGGAGACTATAGACGAGACTGGAAAACTTCGACTCTTTTCGAAGATTGGGCGGCAAGCTGTTAGATGAGTTCAAAATTCTTCGAGGTTCCTTCATATGTAGCTATTAGAACCAGAACCCGCAAGTATATGATATAATTACAAAATAGCTAATTATCATGCGATGTGAGACTTATAGAAGCAGTTTGTTATTTTTTCCCAACTAGCCAGTTAAATTTTTTTTCTGATTGTGTGCGTCCTCCCCCAAAAGCATGCTCTTCTAACCTTTTCTACCATGGCTTCAGCGGAGAGGAAGGCAGAGAGGAGATAAGCTACCATGTTCCTCTAACTACCTCTTTTTCTTGCCAATCTCTCTCCATCTTTCTCGCTCTAGCTAAGCAGGAGTCAACCGTGAATTGCCTCTTCTAGTTGATATTAATAAACTCCTTAAGTCGTAACATTTTTTTTATTTCCAACGTCATTGCCTGTTGCGACAATAGGATTTTGAAAACGTAAGGGCAATAGAAAAAAAGATAAAAATAATAAAAAGAGGATATACTCAGAAAAACCTCCAAAGATCGTCAGTTTTAAAATGGCAAAACGCAATCGCCTCTCAATTCTGGCAGGGAGACAGTTTGTACGCGCTTGCAGAATGAACCTGGGTTCGCCGGGTTTGACATCATGGTTGGATAAATAAACAATACCTGCTGAGAAATTGAGAACGTGGATGAGACTACAACAAAGTTTGAAAAACTGTCCATTAATTAAAGACTTTAATAATAAAATATGATAAGTTTCTTCATTCCAGTAGAGGTTTTAATTGGTTGTTATTAATGGATGATAAAATTGCTAGCGAACAAAATCTTTACAACTTGAAGTTAAGACCTAAACTATTTTGGCGTAATGGAGACTGCAAAGTTTATACTTATTGAGTCTATCATTAGTGTTTAGCAGTGGAAACGGCTGACAGGAGAAATTATTCAATTTCTGAAAGTTACAAAAATTAACTAGTATTAAATCAAAAAATATATTTGGAGAACAGAATGTTCAAAGTGCAGCATTTGGACAATCGTGCTAAAGGAGGGAAAGGTTTCCTTTTTACATACACTAGTGTTTAAATCTGGTAAATTTCCTTAATTAGTAGAATTCATCGGTGAAATATCAGAATCGGTTAAGGGAGATCCCATTGAGTTAGAATGCACTTGATAAGAGAAAAATGAAAATTGGGGGTTTGGAACTAGAAGAAATGCGACAGTGGCGAGTGGCTAAAGTTTGAATTTGTTTAATTTTAACCATCTTAGTAGAAGAGAGTAGAGAAAATAGAGAAAGTGAAAACAACAGCAAGATATATAGCCGGGAGTCCCCAAGGGTGTCAAAGGCTCGAATAGAGAGCGAAAAAATAAGAGAGAATGGGGAAGCATATTCCCTGAAGGGGTAAAGATTGGAGCGATATCTGAAGCATCAATTCGGATGAACACTGTGCTGACTACAGCTTTTAAGCTTAGGCGTCTGTTGTGGCAGGATAGTTATAATGGCGTGTAAAATGATCTTCATGCGGCAATGAATGACCACGATGCTATGTGAAACCTCGACCGAATTCTTTGTAAACGCAGGACTTGTAATTCTTGCTTAGAAAGATT
Organism: Ceratothoa steindachneri; assembly: GCA_963969495.1. Classification (NCBI taxonomy): domain Eukaryota; kingdom Metazoa; phylum Arthropoda; class Malacostraca; order Isopoda; family Cymothoidae; genus Ceratothoa; species Ceratothoa steindachneri. The sequence continues at coordinate 187,393,548 of OZ018325.1, forward strand.
TGGGCTCTTGCCGTATGTTGGATTTATAGTGTAGTTTATGCACCGTAGGAGATTCCCTAAATTCGTATTATCAAAGAAGATAGACAAATAATTAATTTGAAGATGTACTTCCTGAAAAACAGTGAATCTTGGCATAAGCCTTTAAAATCTCAATCCATGAAGTTTAGCAAGCTGTTTCGGGGGGTTGGATGGGGAGACTGGTTTGGTAACATTTGGAGAAAAAAACAGCAACACATCGGAATTATTGAATGGATGAGCGGATAATGGTAGAAAAATATCTTAAAGCATAATAGTTGATGACTTCAAACATAAACGCGCATTTCTCGGACTATGTTTCATTTTACATATGATATATGTATTTATTCATATATAGAAGCATACCAACGGGGGCACGGAAAAAAGAATACATCATATTTATATAGAAGTTCTTTAAAAAAAAGTAGTTAAGAACATATAAGGAGAATGAAAGCTTCAACAGTCATATCTGATATTTCTGGATTCTAAAGGTCATCTAAACAGAATTTAAATCAGTTTACCCTTTCAAAGTCCGCCTCACTTCGTTTTCTTTTTCCTGTCACTTTCATTTAATGGGAAACTCAGTTCCGCTGAATATATGACGTCATTACTTGTAACATCCTAACTATGATGTCATCGAGTTCGCTCGTTTCGGAGGTGTAGTCAACCTCATCGATAAATTTGAGAAATTTTCGTTTTACACGCAAGCACACATAAACACAATATGTTATATATATATATATATATATATATATATATATATATATATATATATATATATATATATATATATATATATATATTAATATAGGATATGGATATAGATTGTTGTTTTCAATAAATAAAAAAGCTCAAAGTGTCGACATTGCCGATGATTTTGCTACATTGGAAAAAAATAAGAACATAACTCAAAACCACATAGACATTGCAAAAGGTATTGTTTATTCAGTAGTGAGTAATATGTATAAAAAACTTACACAATTTTCCGAAAAGATTTACATCAGCACTTAAATCCTTAATAATGGACCAAGATTTGCACATTACAAAAGCTGATAAATCTAACACGTTTGTTATAATGAACAAAACAACGTATTTAGAAAAAATGTCCACCTTTTTATCCGATAGGTCTACATACCTTCCGTTAAGTAAGGATCCCTTAGATGACGTAATCAAGTGTTTTAATAGAGACGTAAAAACCACTTTAAAAAACACAAATCAATTATGGACTCTGTCTCGTCTAGTGGCTCTTCTTTACCCTATTTGTATGGCCTAATAAAAACCCATAAATCCGAAAACCCAATAAGACCAATCATAAGTGCCACTGGTTCAATCCAATATAAACCTTCAAAATACTTAGTAAATTTACTTTCTCTTATCTTAAGAACTATATCCCTCTCCCTCACATATAAAAAATTCCCTTGACCTTTGCAATAAATTAAACAATATGAGGGTAACATCAGCTCTGAGACTAGTCAGTTTTGATGTCACCTCATTATTCACCAAAGTGCCCATTGATGACTTAGTAGACTTCCTAGCCTTTATTCTAAATGCTTATGACCTCCCTTTACTAACCAATACGATCATTGAGTTTATTTGTTTATGTATTAAAAAATGTAAATTTAGTTTCATCGGCAAATTCTATGAACAAGTGTTTGGTATGGCTATGGGTAATCTCTTATCTCCCTTATTGTCAAATATATATATGGAATTTTTCGAAACTAGGTTGATCCCCCATTTTTGGTCTACTCAAATTTTTTGGTTCTGGTATGTTGACGAAATTCTGTAATTTTAAATATCAGTTTTGACATCGATAGTTTTCTTTAGATTATCAACTCATTGGTTCCGTAAATTAAATTCACCGTAGAACAGGAAGAAAATAAGAGCCTTCCATTTTTGAATGTCCAAATAATTAGAGAACCACATAAATTTAAATTTACTGTTTATAGGAAACCGAAAAATAATTTATCTTATGTCCATTTTTATTCAAGTCATGCCAAAAATATAAAATCTGCTGTTTTTTCCTCCATGTATCTTAGGGCTCTTCGAATATGTAGTCCCGACTATATAGATAAAGAATACACAAAAATTAAAGATATTGCTACCAATTTATGCTACCCGAAGTACTTTCTAGAAAATGTATGAATATAGCCAAAAAACATTTTATAATTGTAAATTAGAGACAATAGAACCTCGTAAAAACCTATTAATTTTACCCTATCATGATAATTTTATGTCTAGTGCCCATTCTAAAAAAGCTAAATATTAAGGTAGCCTTTAAATATGAGTACAATCATACATTAAAAAATCTCTTAATAAAGCATAGCCCCAATAATGATAATAATGAAATTTAGCGAATTCCATGTTTAGATTGTAATTTATTCTATGTTTCCATAAGGGCCCAACAACCCCAAAATGCAGTAATTAAGGGATATCTGAATAATGCCTTAACTGTCCACAATTCCAAGATGGGACACGGAATTAACTGATCAAAAACTGATACAACAATCCATAGTAATGATTTTATAGAGAGAAATATCCTGGAATCATTTTTAATCTCCCACACAAATGAGAGTAATCTCAACATTAGTTCAGGGCTGTTTTCGCTTTATCCAATTTTATCACTTTTTCTAAAATCCGACTTATCTGATAGCATTAAAATGTTGACCTCATTCGAGGAAAACGTGCTTAGTATAAATACCGGGTGTCTTATTTTTCTTACCATTGAGTTTGAAAATGTCGAATAAACGAAAGTACTAACTCCAATCCGCTTTTTATTCAGTTTCCTTCCGTGGTATATATATATATATATATATATATATATATATATATATATATATATATATATATATATATATATATATATATATATATATTCAGTTCATTCTCAAAGATGAAGTGAATAAAGTTCGGAAGAACATGGAAGCACCTTTTCATTTTTCTTTTTAAAGGTAAGAGAAAAGGATATTGTAAGAACACAAGGATCAAAGAGAGCAAAGGACGGCAAAATGAAGGTAATCTATACTAAGAAGACAAAAATAACGCCAGGGAAAAAATGATTGAAATTCCTGGTCGGAACTCGAACTCGGGTCTGCTGATGGCCGGTCAGATGCTCTACAGTTAAGATACCAGGCACAGTGACTTTACTTTGCCCAAATCATTTCCTTGTCCAATCCAGTATGTCCCTAAGGAGGGAACTTCCAAGGGAATTTTTATACCATATATTCTTACCCGATCACAATTTAAAGGCTCATTATTCATGTGACATACAAAGAAAGAGCAAATACAAGTTCTGCGGGTGGTAACAACCACCACAAGGCTTTCGCCATATTTAATTTCTGCATTTCAAAACCCTTTTGAAGACTTTTAAAGAAAGAAAAAAAGATGCAAAAACCTTGTCTTGCAGACTATATGGCAAGAAAGTATGGATTGCCTTCATTGTACTGTCCTTTTCTCTCTCTTATCCTTGTGTTTTTCCAATGTCCTTTGCCCTTACCTTTAAAAAACTCCTCTTTCTTGTCTCATTGCTCATTCGTGTCAACTTTCTCTTTCTCTTGTACTATATTGTTATATAGTCTGCCATACATCTTTCTTTCTGTCTTCAAAATTGTTTTGAAAGGCAGAAATTAAATCTGGTGAAAGCCTTTTAGTGGTTGTCACCACCCGCAGAACTTGTATTTGCTCTGTATATATATATATATATATATATATATATATATATATATATATA